>BCJD01000006.1:773166-977231 GCA_001600195.1 Yarrowia keelungensis | reverse complement strand
CCTACCCCTACCCCTACCCCCGAGACTACTTCTGAGGAGCCTACCACTTCCGAGGAGCCCACTTCTTCTGAGGAACCCACTCCTACTCCTGAGCCTACTCCTGAGCCCACCACCTCTGAGGAGCCTACTACCTCTGAGGAGCCTTCCTCCACCGAGGAGTCTACCACCGAGGATCCCACTTCTAGTGAGTATTTGTTCCGACTAGTTCGGATTGATTTTCTCTGATTTACTTCGATTTATTCCTTTTATTCCCCACTAACACAGCCCCTGAGCCTACTCCTACCCCCGAGCCCACTCCTGAGCCTACCAGCGAAGAGCCCTCGTCTACCGTCGAGTCTACCTCTGAGGAGCCTACTCCTGAGCCCACTCCTGAGCCAACTCCTGAGCCTACCCCCGAGCCTACTACTTCTGAGGAGCCTTGTAAGTATTACCTTTTACAGATTTAAGCTTTCCAAAATTAAGCTTTTATCTTATCGCACACAAACAGCGCTCCCAACTACAAGAACCCACACTAACCCAGCTTCTTCTCCTGTTCCCACCACCACTCAGGACCCTTGCGTTGAGGTCGACACCGTGACTGTTTCTGGCGTCGAGTCCACCGTCACCAAGGATATCTGTGCCACCACTACCTCTGTTGACCCTTGTCTTGAGACTGAGGTTGTGACTGTGTCCGGTGTTGAGTCTACTGTCACTAAGGATATCTGCGCTACTACCACCACCTCTGTTGACCCCTGCCTCGAGACCGATGTCGTGACTGTGTCTGGTGTTGAGTCTACTGTCACTAAGGATATCTGTGCCACTACTTCTTCCGTCGACCCTTGTCTCGAGACCGATGTCGTGACTATCGCTGGTGTCGAGTCCACCATCACCAAGGACATCTGTGAGACCCCCGTCCCTACCTCTTCTGCTCCCCTCACTACTGCTGACCCCTGCATCGAGGTTGAGACCGTCACCGTCTCTGGTGTTGAGTCCACTGTGACCAAGGATATTTGCGCTACTACTACTGCTGATCCTTGTCTTGAGACTGAGGTCGTTACCGTTTCCGGTGTCGAGTCTACTGTCACCAAGGATATCTGCACCACCGCCGACCCTTGTATCGAGGTTGAGACTGTCACTGTGTCCGGAACCGAGTCTACTATCACCAAGGATATCTGCCAGACTCCTGCTCCTTCCACCACCTCTGACCCCTGTGTGGAGGTTGAGACCGTCACTGTCTCCGGTGTTGAGTCTACCGTCACCAAGGACATCTGTGCTACCACCACTGCCGATCCTTGTCTTGAGACCGAGGTTGTCACCGTGTCTGGAACTGAGTCCACTATCACCAAGGATATCTGCACCACCGCCGACCCTTGCATCGAGATTGAGACTTCCACCATCTCCGGTACCCCCACCACTGTGACCAAGGACATCTGCCAGACTCCCGCTCCCTCTACCACCTCTGACCCTTGCCTTGAGGTTGAGACTGTCACTGTTTCTGGTGTTGAGTCTACCGTCACCAAGGACATCTGTGCTACCACTTCTGCTCCCGTTGACCCTTGTCTTGAGACTGAGACTATCACTGTTTCTGGTGTTGAGTCTACTGTTACCAAGGACATTTGCGCTACCACCTCTGCTCCCGTTGACCCTTGTCTCGAGACTGAGGTTGTTACCATCTCCGGCGTCGAGTCTACCGTTACCAAGGACATCTGTGTTCCCACTACCACCCCTGCCCCTGTTGACCCTTGCATGGAGACCTCTGTTGTGACTGTTTCTGGCACCCCCATCACCGTGTCCAAGGACATTTGCTCCACCACTGTGATCGACCCCTGCCTCGAGATTGCCACCGTCACCGTGTCTGGTATCGAGTCCACCGTCACCGATAACATCTGCGCCACCAGCACCGATCCTTGCATCGAGACTGCCGTTGTCACTGTTTCCGGCGTCGAGTCCACTGTCACTGAGGATGTCTGCCAGACCCCCGTGCCTACCTCCTCTGCTCCCGTCACCTCTGACCCCTGTCTCGAGACTGTGGTTGCCTCCGTCTCTGGCACCCCCACCACTGTGACCAACAACGTCTGCACCACCCCTGCTCCCGTTGACCCTTGCCTCGAGTACGTCACTGCCTCTGTCTCCGGCTCTACCACCGTTGTGACCAACGACATTTGCAAGACTGTTGACCCCTGCATCGAGACCGAGGTTGTCACCGTGTCTGGTACTCCTGCCACTCTGACCAAGGACGTCTGCCAGACTACTGCCGACCCTTGCAAGGAGACTGCTGTTGTGACTCTTTCCGGCACTGCTTCCACTGTCACCAAGGACATCTGCATCACCTCTACCCCCGTTGCTGATCCTTGCATTGTCACCGAGACTGTGTCTTCTGGCTCTCTTACCGAGGTTGTCACCCGAGATATCTGCACTGTTGCCCCCACTCCCATTGTGACCTCCACCGTGACTGTCCCCCAGACTATCACCAAGACCATCACTGTGTGCGAGGAGGATGCCTGCACCACCGTGCCCGTTACTCTCACCACTCCTCCCGTTGTCTCCACCACCGAGGTTGTCACTGTTGTCCACAACAAGACCGTGACCATCACCGTGTGCGATGAGGACTTTGAGACTGCCACCCCCACTCCCGAGGTGACCACCAAGACTGTGATCGTTACCAAGCCCATCACTCTGACCCAGACTGTCTGCGACGAGACCGAGTGCACCACCGTGCCCGTGACTGTGACTCCCACCGAGCCCACTCAGACCGTGACCACTGTCATTGAGAACAAGACTCTTACTCTGACTGTTGAGTGCGAGACTGAGACCGTTGTTGTCCCCAAGTCCACCCCCGGTGTCCCCGTTGTGCCTGTCGTCCCCAAGACTTCCGGCCCCGTCGTCCCCGTTGTGCCCAAGACCACCGGTGTTCCCGTTGTGCCCGTGCCCGTGCCCTCTGCTCCCGTCTCCAAGCCTGTCACTCAGACTCAGACCATCACCACCGTGATTGAGAACAAGACTCTGACCATCACCAAGGAGACCATTGTGCCCGTGCCCACTCGACCCGTCCAGTCTGTTGTCTCTGAGACCCCCAAGGTGCCTGTCAAGCCTACTCCCGAGCAGCCCACTACCCCTGAGCAGCCCGTCACTCCTGGCAAGCCCACCGAGCCCGAGCAGCCCGTCAAGCCTACTCCTGAGCAGCCTGGCGCTCCCGTTGAGCCTACCCCCGAGTCTCCCGTTACCCCCGAGCAGCCCTCTACCGAGGAGCCTACTCCCGAGACCCCCGTTGCTCCCGTCGAGCCCACTCCTGAGTCTCCCGTTGCCCCTGAGCAGCCCACTACCCCCGAGACTCCTGTTCAGCCCGAGACTGTGACCCCCGAGACTCCCGTCAACCCCGAGTCTCCCGTCACTCCTGAGGCTCCCGTTACCCCCGAGGCTCCCGTCAACCCCGAGGCTCCCGTCACTCCTGAGGCTCCCGTTACCCCCGAGGCTCCTGTTCCCCAGGCTCCCGGTAACTCCACTGTGCCTCAGTTCCCTGGCCAGCCCCAGGTCCCCGGTCCTTTCCCCGAGACCCCCCAGGCCAACTCTGGCTCTCGACTGGCTGTCACCGGTCTTGCATTGATCCCCTTCGTGGCCCTGCTCATTTAAAACTTCTAACCAATAGTAATTAATTCTTTGTACATACTGACTTTGAGATTGTAGCAATAAGTAAATTTACTCTATTTTTATTTGATTTTTCCATATTTTGTTTTAATTAATTTTAATTGTTTTTAATTCAATATGTACATAATAAATAAATTTTCTTTCACTTCAATTGGGATAACGCCTCCTGACCACATCTCACAATGTGTCTGAATCTGGCTCCTCCAATAGAAACTCCCCCATACCATCTAGTGACCAGTACCAGCACTCCGTCGTCGCGCTTACTAAGCAACTCCATGAGTTTGCTTCCTCCTGGTGCTTCTCCTCCGTTGTCGAATCCACTGTCTGATCCGCTTTTCCATGCGTAGATCTGGTGAGTGGCCTTTTTCATTGACTTATCGGCCCACAGTTCCTGCAGTTTTTCTTTTGCGTCTGATTCCGAAGAAATGTGGATCGCTCTGCCGATAAATACCGATTTTTTGTCTGTAATAGTGGAAGAGACGGTCCATGTGTTGGTTTGAGAGGTGTTAGATGAGCTGTATGCTCGAATAAATGTTTTTGGACAGTTTTTTGTGTGTTTCAACATGTCTTTGAGGGGGTGATGAGTATGAGAAGTGGTGGAGTGATGATACTCACTTTATGCAGGTGAGATGCAGGTGGATAATGGGGGAAGAAGGGGGTGGTGAATAATTTGACGGATAAATGATTTAATATGTGTTGGCTGTTTTTCAGTGTCTGTACTTGCAGCTGTCGGCTGGGTGTATTTCATTTCATTTATTTTTCACTTCAAACAATCGAGCAAATTTCAGCCGCTTTCTTTAAAGTATAGTCCCAACTAAAGTTAGAGGGCAGTGTAAGTAGGGGATGGTGATGAATGGGACCCTCTGGAATGACGATAAGAGAAAGAAGTGGTTGGAAAACTATCAGAATAGTTTTACTCGTACTTGAACAACTGCCTATCCTCTTCGATTTCGTCTACCTCGATATTTGCACGAACTAACGCGTTCTTTGTTCCTGCGCCTCCTAGCACTGCTGCAAGTATTGGGGTAGCAATATAAGTGCCACCAGGAAAATAGTTATATTTTCGTTTTTCTTGTCACGTGATGAGTCCAACGCTACCACTCACGTGACCACACCACCTCCATCTTCCGCCACACCAATCACTACCCTACCTCCCCATTAAACTCCTATCATGCGTCAGATGCAGGTCAAACCTCCATCACCAAAAGACACCTCATCTTCTCCACACCACACTACACAACTCTACAGACATGCCCGAACTGCAATATCGAGGCCACAAACCGGAAGAGGAGCCCGAGGCGCCATTTACTCCACGATCTCCCCAGGGAGGTCTCACACGGCTTTTCCATTATATGACAGGAACGCCACGAAACCGGTTCAAGTTCGCGTACATGGGTGGCTTGATCTTTCTGTGGTGGTTCACGGCGTTTGTGATGGAACGGGCGTATCCGTCATACAAGGTTTCGCAATGTGACTGGTCAAATTGGGAGCAATGGGGCGATAACAAGGCACACAGAGTGGCTCTAGTAGCTGACCCTCAGCTGGTGGATGATCACACGTATCCTGGTCGACCGGCCAGTATGATGCGTCTCACCGAGTTTGTCGTGGACAACTATCTGCGACGAAACTGGGTGTACATTCAGAAAAATCTGGTTCCCGATACTACGATTTTTCTGGGCGATCTGTTTGATGGAGGACGAGCATGGAAAGATGACAAATGGTACCCTGAGCTGGACCGATGGAACCGGATTTTCTCTCTGGAACCCGGCCAGGACGTCATTTGGTCACTTCCGGGTAACCACGATATCGGATATGGTAACGAGATTGTTCCTTTGGCGTTGAAACGGTTCGAGAAGCACTTCGGACCTCTGTCGCGGGAGTTTGACCGAGGAAATCACACGTTTGTGCAGATTGACACCATTTCCATGGAGAACAAGAACGATTCGCGGATCTACGAGCCTCCGAAAGAGTTTGTCGACGAGTTCCGAGCTTCTCAGCCTCGTGATAAGCCTGCTATCGTGCTCACTCATGTTCCTTTCTACAGAGACGAAGCCAACAGCGACTGTGGACGTCAACGAGAAAAGGGACATAAACTGAGCTACACTGTGGGTCATCAGTACCAGACTCAGCTTGAACCTGACGTTACTAATGGTCTGTTGACAGCTGTTAACCCGGTTCTTGTGTACTCAGGTGACGATCATGATGCTTGCCATGTCACCCATCCGTTCGTGTTCAACGGAAAAAACCAGGTTGCCCATGAGTACACGGTCAAGAGTATCTCCATGGCTATGGGTATCAACAAACCCGGTATCCAGCTCCTGTCCTTGAACACCAATGGAGATGGACAGAGCTACAAGACCACTATTTGTCTCATGCCCAACCCCTTTGCTCCTTTTATCGCCTATGCTCTGCTGGGAATCTCTTCTCTCGTCTTCCTGGCTCTGGTTCACTACTTTCCTGCTAGATTGAGCACCCTCACTCAAAAGTTCAAGTACCATCCTCTTGACGAACACATCCTGCCTGTGTCTTCGAAACCCACTGTTTTCAACAGATTCAGCAAACATATCACCAAGTCGTTCTTCAAGGACATTGGAGTGGTTCTCCTGGCCATGGTGGTCATCTTTTGGTATTTCTTCACGTCCATCTACTGGCACACCTAAGGAGAAGCATTAGCATAACATTAAATAGACAATAAACGGGTGGATTGATATTAATGGCTGAAACGGGGTATTTGTATGACTTTTCCTACCTTTTCCTCTTGCGGTATGTAATATACGCAAGAGAGGGTTTATACGTGTACATTGTATACTGAAGGTATAAACGTCTCTAAAACACGCTACAGTGGAGATATAACTTAGGAACCTATCCCATTGTGCTCCAATAGCTCTGCAAAATGTGCCTATCACCCCCATTTCGCCCTTATTAGTCATCTAACCTCACATTTTCATCCTTCAACGCACCCCGGATCCCACCATCCGTCCGCAATAGTTTAGTGGCTAGAATTTCCGCCTGTCAGAACATGAGTTCAGCACGCGGGGGACCGGAGTTCAATTCTCCGTTGCGGAGTTCTTTTTGCCAAAAGAATCGGTGAACAATTCGTATTTTTTAGCTGTCATATCCAAATGTCTTACTAAGCCAAACTGTATACCATCGGACTCCATAAAAGCAAGTGAGGTGAGTGAAAAAAAAGGCAATTATTCAATATTGCACGTTCTAGCACGTGTTCTACCCCTTTGCTTACAGATAACAAACAATTTCTCACCTTTATCACACGTTTACCGTTATATTGAACGCGCCGTGTACCCCCACAAGGCTTGAGTTAGAGTGGAGAGAATTGATGCTAATTTTCAATGTTTCGGACGCCGCAGAGGCTGGCAAAGGGTTTGTAGTTTGATTGTGCTTGTGGTATTTCTTTTCCCTAGCTGAAATGTATAGCAAGTCATCTATAGTGACAAAAGGTGGGTATAGCAGACATGTGACTCAATAAACAATATAGCGCTAGTGGTATTACTTTGACGACCTCGAGTAGTCATTTTTCACCGTCTTCAGACGACAAAGAACTGATTCTAGTCTTTATTCATCCAATTTCAAATCATTTCCACTCTATTGTCCTCCACCTATTTTGTCAATCTCTCCACCGCCGTGCGTCGACATCACCAGCAGCCACAGATAGTGATCTCCGAGGTGGAGCGATAGAGCCGCTTGGACGCCGATAGCACGTGAAGTGGAGAACGGCGAGGTCGATCAGGGTGGATATACTTTGAGGAAGTAGATAGCAGTGAATGGGTGAGCTAAGATGGAAGAGGTTATGGTGATGAAATAGGAGGGAAATTGACGTTAGAAAAAGTCATCAATGACATCAGATATCACCTGACTTTTCTATTGCTACTGATTCATGAATCTCCTTTTCTTCTCTTCTAATCACGCTCACGTTATCTTGCGGCTCTCAAACTCTTTCCTCGTCAAGCTTCCGCTAACCGACTTGGCATGCCGTTGTTTCTTGGCAACGGCTCTGATATTGAACTTTCATCGTCACCATGCGATCCAGAAATTGGAAAATGCCGTGCCTAAGGTGCGGTGCGTGAGTGCCGTACGATGACAATGAGAAGTACTTAAGGACGAGGAAACTGCTCCTATGGTTTTCATCATCATCACCACCATGCTCTTCTCTACCACCCTCCTGGCCTCCTTCCTGTCTCTGGCTCTTGCAGCCCCTTCTAACCCTAAGGTGCTCACGTTCCCCGTGACCAAGCACAAGCGAGACTCCACCTTTGCCCAGCACCATCTCCACTCCCGGCAGACTCCCGTGCACATTGCCAACCAGCAGGAGTTCTACTCCATTGCCCTGAGTCTGGGAACTCCCACTCAGGACTTCAACGTGCTGCTGGACACCGGATCCTCTGATCTGTGGGTGTACAACATCACCGACACCGGAGACTGTGCCAAGGGCTCGTGTTCGTTCACCGGACTCTACGACGACACCCTGTCGTCCACCTACACCTTCCTCAACGACAACTACTTCATCCAGTACGTGTCTGGAAACGCCTACGGCAACTGGGTCACCGATACTCTGACCATCGGCAACATTGCCCTGGAAAACTTTCAGTTTGCCTGTGCTAGCTCTGCTGGTGGACACACTGGAGTGCTGGGTATCTCCATCCAGCAGCAGGAGTCGCTTGCCAGGGGCCAGAGCAAGTACCCCAACTTCCCCATTGCTCTCCAGAATGCAGGCTACATCGACAGACTGGTGTACTCTCTGTACTTGGACTCCCAGACTGCCACTACCGGTACTTTCCTGCTTGGAGGTATCGACTACGCCAAGTTCTCTGGTTCTCTTGTCTACCTGCCTCTGGCCGACAACGGCGGTATGGACGTCTCCTACAGCAGTATCACCTACAACGGCAACACCTACGATAACGGCAACGTTGCCACTCTGGACTCGGGAACTTCGTACACCTACATTCCCGACCAGGCCTTCCAGGACCTGGCTCAGGACCTCGGTCTGGGAGACACCGACAACAACTCTGGTCTGAGCTTCATCGACTGTGACGCTGACGTCTCTATCGACTTCAACTTCAACGGAGTCACCATTACGGGCGAGTCTTCCAACCTGATTATCCCTGACGGAAACGGCAAGTGTCTCTTTGGTATCTCTACTACTGCTCAGACCGACGGCTACATTCTGTTTGGCGACACCTTCCTGCGAAACGCCTACGTGGTGTACGATATCCAGGACAAGGTGATTGGTCTTGCCCAGGCCGAGTACAACTCCAACTCCGACATTCAGGCCGTTACTGGACCTTTGTAGATGTGACAAAGCTTTTAGTGCTGGCACTTATTCGATTCTATATTTGACTTCAATGAAATTTTACTTAGCAGATTTGTTAAAGAAACTCAATTTGTTAACTAGAATGGTGTAGACAGACTGTAGAATATAATGTCTATATCGGGAAAAACGGTAGGAGTTCAGTTGATCGCAGGTATCTCAATACCCGTTTTCACACCAAACAAAATTCCTACGGAATTCCTGTTTGCTGTTGATCAGCTAAAACTCCAAAAACAACACCAAACAAAATCCCTTCGGGATTCCAGTTTGCTGTCTTTATGTTCGATACTTGAAAAACGGCGATCGATCACCCATCTTTGCCAACTCAGCTGCCGTCAAATGATCATACTCTCCACTCTGCACCTTCTTGGCCTTCTTGCTGTTCACAATTCTGTATCCAAAGAACATGCCAATGACAATAGCCATAGCAGTGGCAGTAATAGACATGGCAATAATATGACCTGTTCTGAACGCAGGAGCGTCAGGAGCTCGGTAAACGTTAGCAGCCACAGCTCCTCCCATGTTACCAATACTGATCATGATAGCCTGAGAAATGGCTCGTTTATAGGGACCACTGACGTTGACGGAAATCCAGGTGATGAAACAGATGAACAGAGGCTGCATTCCCAGACTGACGATACAGCAGCCAGCGTAGGTAGCCCAAATGTTGTTGATTCCGTACACAATACACAGAGCATAACCTGTGAGAATGAGAGAAAAGTTGAGCATCATGAACGGGAACCGTTTGCCGGTTTTATCACTGTAATAAGCCTGGGGGATGTTGGCTGCAGCTCCAATAAGGGCAATAGGCACCACCAGTAGCTGAGACTTGGCCACACTGTGTCCCATACTCTTGACAATGAAGGGAGCGAAAAAGTAGAGAGAGTACAGAGGGACGACGATCATGTGCATCACCAGAGCTCCCAGCCACGACTGCACGTCCTTGAACGCCTGCCAGATGAACTCCTTGTTGTTGGAGTTGTCTCTTCCTACAGGAGTGCTGGAAGCTCCTGCCTTGGCAGCCAGTTCAGTATCGAAGCCATCGTACTCCAGAGAATACTGCAGGTACTCTCGTTCTTCCTGGGTGAGGAACTTGGCGGTCTCGGGGAAGTCGTACAGAGCCCAGTAAGCGAAAATAGCGACAACGACAGTAGCAATACCCTCAAGAATGAAGATCCACTGCCAGCCATTGAGACCAGCAGTTCCTCGAAGTCGGCCAATAGCAAAAGCCAGGAAACCGGAGAAGGCACCAGCCAGACCAGCAGCAGAGGAGAACATGGCTTGTCGAAGCTGAAGGTCTGATCGACAGTACCACATGGTGAGGTAGTAGGTGACTCCAGGGAAAAGACCAGCTTCAAAGACACCGAGAAGGACTCGACAGGCGATGAGAGCGGCGTAGTTCTCGACAATTCCCATCAGGGTCATGACGATACCCCACAGAATCATGATAGTGGGCAGGTATCGGGAGGGTCTAAAGTGTTTGAGCAGCATGTTAGAGGGGACTTCAAACGCACAGTACGTGAAGAAAAAGACGGTGATGGCCCAGTTGAACTGAGTGCCTGTGAGACTCAGGTCTTCCATAATACCCTCAATTCGAGCATTGGCGATGTTTCCTCGGTCCAGGAAAGACATGAGGTTGAGCAGTGCCAGCATGGGAATGAGATGCAAGTCGCACTTGAGCAAGAGCTTTCTTCTGTCGACATTGGGGAACTTTTCAGCAGCTGTCAGGAACCGATCGGACGAGTCTGTGATCTCGCCTCCAGTGTCTGTAGACAGGTCTTTTTCGCTGATTGCAGGAGAGGAGTCTTCCATAGGAGAATGGTCCATGGGAACTTGGTCCACAGGAGCAAGGTCTTTTTCGTTCATCGTGGAATGCTGAAGAGATCAACGACAGGAGGGCCTGGTGCTGATGTATATCAATCCGGCGGGGAAGCCATTATATACCAGTCTATCTAGATCGTCCGACTGCCAAGCAAACAGGATATCCATGTGCCAAGAGTGACTGGAGTGGAGGTGAGGTACGCTGACGTAAGAAGAGAAAGATTATGGTGACATATAGTGGTATCTTCGTTCGGTATCAACTTGATCATATTTGTATGGTGTTGAAGGGTGTGTGACTAACGTGTTCTGGTTTTTACCTTAGAAGTCAAGCTTAAGAAAGTACACTCTCCATCTTAGTAATCACCCAACGCTCGTATCTATTTCTGCAAGATCACACTTGCACATAAAAAGAACCCTTCATAACTGACGCTCAAGTTAACAGATCTTCTCTGTGGACGGAAAAACACCCCGAAACCATTCCTCATTCTTGGCTTCTGTGCATACTCGTATGGAGTAATTCCCCGGAAGCGTTGGTAATGTCGGAGTACAACTGGAGAGGGGTGGCTGTGAAGACATTTACTGGCTGTCACTGTAATCCAGTTCAATTGTTTTGTTTCTCATTTTGATGACCACCTTACTAACATCAGGTGCAACTTCACAGACTATACGTCGCATATATCCCTTCACCTGCGTGCTGTACTCCCCCCTTTGTTTGTGTACAGATTCTCAGACCCTGCTCAAGGTGACCCCCATAAAACCTCAACACAAATACTGTACGTCATCTTGGCAAATGAGCTGATAACCGGATCTCCTTTAATGCTTGGCTGGTCTAGACAGTGTATATTTAGACATTCAGCTGAAGTATTTGGCTGTTTTTAGCGGCTGTTGGCGGACTTGAATAGTTTCTGATACAATAATATTCACACCACGTAACGGTTTGAAACCTGAAGGCTGTGCTTCGTCTTCTCTTAAGACTATTGCTTTTTCTACTATAGAGGTTACCCCTATCATCCTGGTTGTGTCTGTAGTAGCGATGACAAGGCATACGAGCAAATAGCAGAAACTGTCTCATAAAAAGAGATCTGGGAATTATTTATAGCTCCAAGGAGATGTGTCATGCCACTCTGAGTTAGGTCCAAGTCACAGCTCTATAAATATCCACATCCGATACCAAATGATCTCAATCTGAGCGAAATTACCTGAGCATCTGGTTTGACTCAAACTAGCTCGATAAATCTCACATCACTTGTCCAGCACTACTCTTCTTCACTGTGTTACCCTCCACTCCCTCAACATCAAACAAATACATTATATACATAGATACATACAAGCAATAGCAAACAAACAAAACGTTCCCCTTCCTTCTGCTAATCGCCCCGGAACATGGGCAGAGAAGCAGACGAAGAGTAATAAGTAGACGGATTGACCTCCATGTGGGGATGGGAGGTGGAATGGTTGAGCGAGGGGGCAGCTCCAGACATCATCTGCTGAATAATGGACGCCTCCTGACGCAGGTTTTCCACTCCCTTGGCCATTTTATTGATATTCGACGAAAACTCGTTCTCCATGGCCTGTCGTTTGGCCTGTCTCTTGCCTCGTTCGGCCATGAGACGCTGGAGACAGTTGTCGAGTTCTCCTCTGATTTCCCGCTCGACACGTGACACGTCGTTGGCAGCCTTGGCTCTTCGGCCTTGAAGACGGTCGAGCTTCGTCTTGAGCTGCACGATTTCCTGCTGGAACGACGCCTCCTTCTCGTCAGCCTCTTTTTTGAGCTTCTGGGCCTCCTTCTCCAGCTTAGTCAGCTGCTGCTGTCTTTCCTCAAACTCCTTCTTTTTCGCCTTGTGAGCAGTACTGATTTCAGCCACCGTCTCGTTCAACTCCTCGTACTCGCTCTGTTTCATGGCGAGTTCTTCGTCCAAAGCAGGTAAAGACAGTCTCAACTGCTCAATCTTGTGTCGCGACTTTGAGTCCTGTTTGAGATTGGACTCCATCTTGGACTTTGTGTTCTCAATCTCCTGTCGAATCGCAGCCAGACGCTTGGAGTAGTCCTTTCGCAGTTTCTTGGTCTTGGACTTTTCCTCTGAGAGAGTCATCTGAGCTGTAGTGAGGGACTCGAGAAGCGTGGTCACTGGAGACACAGGACGAGCAGGAACAGAAGAGGCGATGGAAGAAGCGCCTCCAGGGTTACCGACCGAGTTGGCACGTGATCTGCCGCTGTTGGCAGCTCCCTTGAGTCGCTCGGAGTACTCAGTCTTGATTCCGTGTTTGAACAGCACGGTTTCTCCACAGGCAATCTCAACGGCATACTCAGAGTAAGGAGTGAGTCCATCGACAAACAGGAAGAAGGAATTGTTCTCCTCCGAACATGTAGCGTTCACCTGGGGCCACAGAACCCCGTTGACGGTCACACTGAGCTCGTATTTATCGTTCACAGGAGGATCTTCACACATGATCTCAAACACGAACGCTCGGTCAAACACGTACTTGAGAATACAAGGACCTGCCTGTTGGATGAAATCGTCGTCTCCAAACGAGTCGTGACGAGCAGCGAGGATTATGGACGATGCTAGACCTGTCCACAGAGGTTGGGCGGTTCTCACAGCCGTAAACTTCTTTGACTGCTTGAAACTCGATGCTGGGAAGGAAAAGTCGTAGTTTCGGAGGTAATCGTCCCGAGAATGGTCGTTGGACACTGTATCTGGGACTGTGAGTGTCACTGGGTCGAGCGAATCGAAATTGATGCTCGGTAACGGAATTATAGGCACTGAAGGCGAAGTGTGTGTATTACTCGTCTCTGAAGCAGTTCCTGTAGGCTTCACAGTGCTGAGAAAGAGTTTTTGAAAGAAGGGCACGAATCCGAGTCCAATCACGTGCAGAGCTAGTGCCTGCGAGATCACCACCGGGATATCAGTCACGAAATGCAGAATCTGGGCACTTGGACTCACTCTATACAGCATGCCCTTGAGTTCTGGCATCCGTCTGTACAGCACCTGGTTGTCTATGACGTCAAACACCACGTCCCACACCGGCGAGTGGTCCTGCTGACCCCACGCTGCATACTGAGGGAACAGCAGCATTCCAAACTGTTTCCAGAAGAACTGAAACATGGCCACTGCCGAAGTGGCGTATATGGCGTTGGCAAACGGCGATCTGCCTCCTGCCATGCTACTCGCCACCACAGCCGATGCAAACGTGACCACAAACTGGTACCCTCCTCTGGCACACTGCAGTAAAAAGACAGACAGAATCAAGTCGATGATGATCCATTTCTGAGAGCCTCCCGAGGCGTGGTTTTTCTGCTGGACGGGCGCAAACAGATGCGTGAACAGATGCGGCAGCGACCGTGGCGAAATTAGCCGCCCTTGGCGGATAAAAACGTGCCACAGATGGATCACCGCCAGCACCACGTTGGGGAACTGGCAAAACAGCACCAGAAGCGCCAGCGAGTCGAAAAAGGGCTGCTCGGAAATCACGTGCAGACACCGCCAGTCGTCGTCGCGGGCCGGCGGGTCACGTGACGTGCTCCCGTTCTGCCCGTGGCGCACTTCTCCACTCAAATCACTTTTGCGAGCCATGTACAACAAGAGAAGGTTTCCCTGCGTTGATAAAACTTAGGAGGAGGAGAAATGGGTGAAGGAGGTGGTGAGGGGGAGAAACGAGGAAATGATTTTGAAAAAGCAAGGTGCTACTTGTGGCAGTTGGTTCGTCTGATTTAATTCTTAATAACTCAGAAATTCCTCATTTTCACCATTTCTGACCGTCCCGTTCTCTTCCACTATCATTCCGTCAACTTTGCACTGCAACTTTGATTCGTGAGGCTATGGTGACAGTAACAAGTGATATAGACAGGACACAGCATAAATAGAAACCAAAGAATTATTTTAAAACCGTCTTCAACCAACACCCTCCAGTTCAATCCTCCAAATACACAATCACAACTTCTCCCTCTCATCTCTCCTACCATATCCACAACCATCCACTCCCTCCCAGTCGCACGACAGATACACGCTTAAATGAAATTAACAGAGACAAGGGCCAGGGGCAGAAACGGCGCCAAAAACACGTTCGGTAGGCTTACGTAAGCAGGTCGTGTGACGGGGCCACAAATTTTTTTGAAAAATAATCACATATTTTTCCTGTGCTGTCACGCCGGTTGCCCCGACGACCGCCGTTGCCCGGGGAACGCTCCGCCAAACAAAGCCGGCAGTCGGTAGCCGAAAATAAGGTTTTCTGTTCGGGAGCCATTGTGCCCAAAAGTAGGCACGACGAGCGCAGCACGATGAGCGTAGCGAATCGTGCGTTTGATTAGTAAGCCAGTTGACTTAACTACTAAGCTATATGGGTGCTTAGTAAGCATGGCTGGAATTTGGTGTTCTCGTGTTTGATGCTAATGTGACAGTATTCAGAGTCAACGGTGTCCTCGTTCATCGTCTCTTACTGTTAAGCTCGGCTGACAGTTCTGGAACTCAAGCCTCAAATCAGCTTACATAAGCTTGGCACTCTGTTTGCGCTTGCTGGGGGGTAATCTGACGGATCTGAAAGCTTATTTGAGGGAGAGAAGTGGGACAGAATTTGGGGAGTAGAATGAGATTTAGCAACGGAGAAGATGTTGATGAATTAGAAAATCCCTGGTTGTACACAAGTTTTAATCTTATTGAAAAAGACTGTTGTTGTTGACTGGTTGGAGACTTCTTGTAGAAAGTAGGCTTACTTCCAGAAAGACTCGATCATAGAAGTATGAATAGAAGCAAAAGAGTAAAGGGGACTTCAATTCAGAGGCTAACGAGAGCCTCCTGGTATGTCTAAGATGAAATTGTATCTCTTAACCTCGTCAAGTGCAAGACATGTGGCATAGAGTATAACGGTCTGTCCTGCACTTGTCTCTATGATGAGGTATATAGTTGCCGTGTTAGGTGGAAGAAATTAATTTCCTCATTCTGCGGCATACATTAGCTCAATTCTGTTACTTCTTACTTTCATCTCCGGTATAACTTTCCCTCCAGTCTTCATATTAGCCGTTTCCTCCTCTTCAACCTTTCATCTTAATTCCAGCATAGCGTATATGACCGTCCCTAGATTCAGTGGTAGACCTCAAACACTTCCAGAAAGTCCAAACCCCCCATGTGGCAAGCGCTACCACATCGCTGGTCACCTGTTTGACATAAATACCTCCTCGACACCCTCTCTATTCACCACCAAACACCGCCCATCATGCTTTTCAAGAACGTCGCCCTCCTCTCTCTCGCCGCTTTCGCCGTTGCCAACGAGGCTGCTCCCGTTGTCGACAACGCCCCCGTGGCCGCCGAGAACCCCGAGGACATCCACAAGCTCAAGGACCACATCCACTCCAAGAAGTGCCCCAAGCCCAGCTGTGTCAAGGAGACCACCACCATCACCACCAACTACCACACCAACTGGGTGACTGAGACCGAGACCGTCCAGAAGAAGTGTGCCCCCACCCAGAAGGCTCCTTCCAAGAACCAGCCCAAGAAGAACTGCGGCAAGAACGGTTGCTAGAGTATCCGGTACAGGTTTTTAATTGATTTTCGTTAGACGACATGTGAGACGTAGACAAGAGTTGTAGAGTAGATGATCTGAACTGCTTTGAGACCGTTATGAGTCGCTTGTCATGGATCTCTTCCTAGATTAAGTGGATGTAAAGAAGCAATCTACAAGTAGATGGGTATTTAATGTACTGTATGTACGTTAACTCTTCAACTAATACTTCACCATGTGAACTCCTGTATCTCGTTGAGTAAAGAAGTGTTACCTAATAGGACTTTTCAAACGGTTTGTAAGGCATATTAAGCCTTTAATAAATTACAGGCTATGACTTTCCTTATTGGTATAGTTCTATAGTTTGTCAGATAACGTCTATCTTAATTCTATCCTATTGAGAGAACTACAGTTTCCAGAAGTTCAGCAATGATGTCAACTGACTTATTGGCACTATGGAATGCCTGTAGAGCTGATTTTCTATCGATTGGACAATTACTTTGTTTCTTAGCTGCTACATTTACGAGAGAAACTCGTCTACCATTCATAGTTTCATCCCTCTAAGAACGTGACAGTCTCACCACGCTAACACCCTCTCTTGTCTCACAATCATCACATGCTAAATAATACGGAAAAATGTCGGACCCACAAGCCACTAATGCAATTCAGGGCCACTCAGGGGTCGGGTCTATAGCCGTTACATGTGAGCCCAGTAGGAAAAAATATTTCATGCATCTTCACGTTCCTTTCACGTCGGATCATTCTGCACCTGAGAGACGTAGACATGGAACAACCATGCATCGATTGATCATCTGACCAGGCTAAACTGGTGGCGTACGGTCCGATTTATGTAGTCGTAGCATAGCCTGATCTCCCCTGATAGTCTCATTTGCCACCTTCTTCAAGTACAATCACATGTATACCCCATACGTGTCTCAGGAAAAAAAGATTAGTCAACGGATAAGGAACGGCGGAGAAAAGTGGCCGGAAGAATGCTTAAGTTTGGCTTCCGTCCAGAATTGAGATCGAACCCAGGAACATCTGAAACCTCACCTCTTTTTTCCACCGACGATCGAGGGGGAGGGGAAGGAGTGAATGTGATTGAGGAAACTATGGAAACGTAGGAAACAATAGAAGTGGCTGTGCAACCAGGTAAAGCAGGCGGATCAGATCAAATAGTTTTCACAAATAGAACAACCGCAGATCACACCGCTCACGTGACCTTCGAACTCTCCATCGCCACCCCACAGCCTCTCCCGTGACCTCGAACGCTTTAGCCTTCCATCTCGTATGCATACGATGCATGTGAAAGCGGCTGATCGGAGGTTAGAGTGAAGTCAGAGTGACGGTAGGGTAAGTCCACGGAAGAAGAGGAAAAAAATTAAAAATCAAAAAAGTCCAACAAAATAAAGTCGAGGGGGGGTTCACTTGATTGAATTAAGGAAATTGCCACAAAATTGGAGGTGATGGAGAGTGAATAGACCATAACTACACGCCTGAAAAACCAACCAATCATCGTTGAGCCCTCAATTAGCCCCCAATTGACCACTACTGACCTGTCAATTCCTACTAGCCCTAGTTTGACGTCAATTATCTCCTCGGCTAGATTTCGGACTATTATCTAACTCGGCTACTTGTATTACACACGGCTGACGCGCTAACCATGTCGCCCATGTATTTGGCCCATGTATCATGTGTGTTTGGCGTGTCCAGCTCGTAAACGGCACCCGAGAGAGTGTGTAGCTGCATTTGAGACACTAGACCGTGGTTATACGCAAAGTCTGGTACAAAACAAACCGCCAGTTTCGCTATTCTGCAAAATGTACAGCCTCGGTGGAATTAGTTGTATCTCGCCACTCCAAATGACTTGTCTAATCGCATGGTTCTATTTCCATCAATTCTTTGATGCAAGGTGCATGTGAAAGTGTAGAGTGGAATTCGCACTACTGTAGTTGATCTGAGCTGGTACTGCGCCCATACCATAGGCTAGACAATCTTGTAGTCGGTAGCAGGTTTGTGGCACTCAACTTTGCATTTTTCATTTTCGTACTTTTTCTCTCAACATGGCAACCCCTCATCGTATGCTGTCGATCATTTGAGATCGGCGGGGAGAAACGTGGTAAAGTGGGTGAAACCGAACGGGAAAACGACCGGAAAAGAGCATACGTGACAGAAATTCGTGAATAATCCACCTCTACCCTCAGCTAAGCCATTCCCCGTCCCAATTCCTCTACACACACCTTTCCACCATTTCTCACATGCCAGGCAGCGAACCTAAACAATAACCTTACATGACATACAGCATCCAAAGCTAATATCTAACCATCTCTATCTTATCTATATAAGCAATACCAAAGTCCTTGCACTTCTTCCATTACAACACACTCTTCCACACACCATTCACACCATGTCCTACAACATCACTGCCAAAGGCGTGTCGCCAACCACCTCCAAGGCCGAAATCAAAAAGTACTTTTCCTTCTGTGGCAAGGTCAAGTCTGTGGAGCTCGATGAGGCCACCCACACTGCCACTGTAACCTTTGCCAACCTCGAGGCTGTGCGAACTGCTCTTCTGATTGCCGACGGTCAGATTGGCGACTCCAAGGTGTCCATTGAGGTCGACGACGCCACTCTCAAGAAGCTTGACGAGCCTCGAGCTACTGAGTCTGTGGACGACTCCAAGACCGACGAGAAGAAGCCCTCTTCTGCCGGTGACGACGAGACTGCTGACGGCACTCGAACTCCTGATTCCATCTCTCAGGAGCTCAAGCCCCGAGCTGCCATTCTCGCTGAGATGCTGTCCAATGGCTACGTTCTGTCCGACAAGGTGCTGGAGCGAGCCATTGACTACGACAAGGAGCACGGAATCACCGCCAAGTTCACAAACTACCTGACCGACCTGGACAAGAAGTACCACGTGGTCGACAAGGCCCAGGCCACCGATCAGGCCTACGGTATCACCGCTAGACTGCAGAAGTACTGGGAACAGGCTCTGGACTCGTCCTACGGCCGACAGATCCGAGAGTACTACTCTGTGGCTGCCAAGGAGGCTTCCGATATCCACGCTGAGGCCCGACGACTGGCCGACCTCAAGGAGCAGGAGCTGGCCAAGCAGGCCGAGGAGAAGGAGGCCAAGGAGGGCAAGATCACCGAGGTGACCGACGAGAAGTCTGAGAAGGCTTAAGAGGGGGATACGAGGGTTACAGGATACGTTCACTACGGGCTTAATTTCGCAAAATTGACGGTTAAATAGTAATATTTATTGATTATTGATAACATGTGTGGGTGTAGGCAGTTGCTTGCTGTGTGGACATTATAGCAATGTAGATCAGTGGAGCAGGAGACTAACATGGTGATCGTCGTATGAGGGGAGAAAATACCGTGCTTGTAGGGGCCGCAAATGAGTAAGCAGCTACAAATTGTCTTTTGTCACTGCCAATTGACTACTAGCTAAATACACACGGCTATGAGACACTCTTCATCGTTCTTTGCTATTTAACGTCCATTTTAATTCTGCCGATCAACGTTCAAACTGTATGCTGTGAGACGTCAGAGGTGCAGGTTACAGGAAAGAAGAGTGTGATCGCTCGGTAATGCAGTTATCCGGTGCACGGTGAGAGACGTGCAGAAAATGGTTTGCTGGTGGCAATTGTTGCTGTTTGAGGGGGTTACGTAATTGGAGCTGTAGCTGTACGATGTTCTTAGGCTTGTATGTTAAAGGTGAGTTTAAGGTGTTGGGATAAGGAGAGTGGAGAGAGAATACCATTCTTTGTCGAAGACTCTACTGGTCACTTGTTGATTTGGGAGTCTGTTAGGATGGTCTTGGAGCGTCTAAGATACTCCTAGTGATTCTCTAGCATTTTTACTGATTTTCTGTGTATTTAGACGGGATGTAGTGGTGACTTATTACTGTTCTATAATTGACAGAAGCTGGGGTAAGATGCATCAGACTAAAGGGGGATATAGAACGTGTGGATGAGAGTCGGAGTATCAACTAGAGACGTGAGCTCAATTAAAACTCAGGAGCAGATCTATAACATAATATCCCCCAGTCGTCACCCAATATATTGCTCATTTGTGCTCTGTCAAGCCAACCCTCTTATATTTACTTAAGCTCCCTCTTCTAAACTCACACCTCCCAACAACACCAGTTCACTTCCTTCAACTCCCAACTGGGCCTTAAGAAGTGCCAACAAGAGATAAAGGAGAAACAATTGACAGCTCAACTCCCCCAAAGCACATTTTCCCTGCTCAATTTCAGCTCCATATGCACCCCCATATTGCCCAAGCGACCCTCAGATCACCTTCAAATCACATTTTCCAAATTTCCCTCCTTTTCCCCTGCTTTTCCCCCTCCCAAACCCTCCACTCTCCCTTCTCATACACACCCAAATCACCTCTCCCAAGAGCAACACCACTTGATCTTAAAAGCCACCCCAAATCAGAACACCAAGGAGAACAAAGAAAACACGTCAAAAGGTGAACATCCCCCCACTTCAAAACCGCTTACATAATCACACCTCTCACTCCCCTAACCCTATGCTCCACCGTGCATATCGATTTATCCGATCTGCAACTTTCACCAAGACACCACTACTTGTACGACCTCATTACACCATGGCTAAAGGAAACAAGGGCAACAAACGGTCAATCAACCCGGCTGATCTGACACCGGAATACATTGCCGAGCAACGGGCACTCAGAGAAGAGCGCAAGAAGAAGAAGCTGGAGGAGGCTCTTGCTCGAGGAGAAGTTCCGGAGAGTGAAAAGAAGGAGCCTACGAGATTTATCACGAGAGATATGGTTGAGGTGAAGAAGAAGGGTGACAACAGCAGTTCTTGTAACACCTTCACAATCATGACATACAACACTCTGGGACAGACTCTGATTCGAAGAAAACTGTTTCCTGAAAACGGAGATGCTCTGAAATGGAAATGGCGATCTACGATTCTGCAAAAGGAGGTGACCCACTACAGTCCCACTGTGATGGTGTGCCAGGAGATTGACGCTGAAAAATATACCTGGTGGTCCGATTTCCTGACTAAGCAGGGCTACGAGAGTGTGTTTAGCACGTACGAGGGCAAGAACCATGGACTCATGTGTGCGTGGAAAAAGGAGGTTTTTGAGTTTGAAAACAAGCACGCGATCGAGTACGATCACGTGACCATGGAGAATCTGCCTGTTCAGTTCAAGACCCGAAATACCGGTCTTATTGTTCAGTTGGAGCACAAGAACACGGGTAAGACTGTGGTTGTGGCCACCACGCATCTCTTCTGGCATCCCATGGGTTCCTTTGAGCGAACCAAGCAGACTGCCATGCTTTTGCGGGCTTCTCAGCAGTATGTGGACGATTTGGAGGCCGAAAAAGGCGTCAAATCTGTCCTTATAGTCGCTGGAGACTTCAATTCGACTCCCTGGGACGGTCCGTACGTTGGAGCGACTGAACAGAGCTTTGACGAGATCACTAGACCAATTTTGAGCGCTTCTCTGCAGTACAAGTTCACTCGAAAGAGCAAGGAGCAGAAAGCCGCTGAAGCTGCCAAACAGGCGGCTATTGAGAAG
The DNA here is from genome assembly GCA_001600195.1 of Yarrowia keelungensis. Classification (NCBI taxonomy): domain Eukaryota; kingdom Fungi; phylum Ascomycota; class Dipodascomycetes; order Dipodascales; genus Yarrowia; species Yarrowia keelungensis. The sequence goes on along the minus strand of BCJD01000006.1, from coordinate 955,402 downwards.
GGAGAACCTCTTCCTGAAGAGCCTGAGGTCGAGGAGGATGAGGGAGACGGAGAATTGGAAGCTCTGGGTGATGTGGTCATTTCAGAGGAAGATGCCGAGGCTCATATCAAGACTCTGGAGAACGAGTTCAAAAAGCTGCCAGTGCTCAAGTCTCTGTATGGGAACTACACGGATGTTGTTCCTGAAGCTACCAAGGAGCCTGTTGCCAAGCATAAGAAGGAGCCTCGGTTCAGTAACTGGGCCCATGCCTGGCGAGGTCTGTTGGACTACATTTTCGTGTCTTCCAAGAATGCAGATGAAGTGCACGTGAAGAGTCTGTTGAAGATGCCCCTTGAGGAGGATATGGGTCCGGAGCCCAGTGGGCAGCCTAGAATTGACATGTATCCTTCGGATCATCTGGCTATTATGGCCGAAGTTGAGCTGAGCTAGGGGAGATATAGAATAGAAAGGAATGTATTTAGAGCTTGGCATATGGGAATCAGGTGTTGAAATGAGGTGAGAAGTGTGTGTTGTATTGTAAGATGTAGTGTTCCATCAGATTGAGCACTGTCATCAGAGTGATTGCTTGAATGTGAAGAGCACAAACGCTGAATGTCTGACCCAAAGGTACCCTGATTTAGACAGGGAAGCCATTTAATACCGTTCCAATCAGCTAAGCCATCAAGTAGCACTAGACATGTTTTGGAGTCCTGTCTTGTATTTATGCTCTTCACTTTGGAGTAAGCTGTGAAGAAACACCCCTTCCAATAAGGTAAGGTGACTAGCTACAAGTACCCCGTTTAACCTATTGTTGGTCAACTGACTATCCCACTTTCAATCACTTTAAAACCACTCCTCACCTTAACTTCTACATGTCAACAACACATTCGTTACTGTAACAAACCAGTAGAAACAGCTAGTCTTCAGCTGTGCACTCGCTTCAAACTACTGACACTCGCTACACACATTCGTTAAGTACAGGCACGGGAAGTGGGCTTCTTCTAGTTGCTCAACGACTCCTCAGACAGACACCTCTCCTCTTCTACCATGGGCAAAAAGAACCGGTTCAAAAAGATTAGCCGAGATTTCGGACCTGGTCGAAAACTTGAACAATCTCCTACCCTCGTTCTCGATGAGGAAGCCCAGAACGTCAGGTTCGCCAGAAACCAGTGGTACCGCTACTTTGTGCAGATCGAGTCGCAGTTTAGTATGGTGACGGATGACGACAAGATCTCCATGGCTCAGCAGTCGCTCATGATGCTTGGAAGACCTCTGGGAATTGATCCTAACTCGGAACTAGGCAGGAAACTGGAACAGGATAGAAGACTGGAGGAGGAGCAGGAGAGAGAAGCCACAATGACTAGAGTCAGGAAGAGTCTCAGAGGTAGAAGGAGACAGGAGAGTAAGGGGCTATAAGTACCCCAGAAGGTCACTTGGCTAGTGTAAGTCATTGCCCAAATTATATAGTTAATAGATTGTACCAATAAAACTGAACCATTAGACCCACTGGCCATGGTATTGTTCATCATTTCATCGTTCATACTGTTAGTTATTCATTATATCCAATGTTCACTTCCAACACTCTATTTTCCATGATACTGGTTAACAACCTCAACCCAATCCTTCTTCAGTTTGCTTCCCTTGGGTTCAACGTTATTGGCAGCTCCCCAGGCCTTCAGTTCAGCAACGGTAAACTTGTTCACGTTGCCAGCTTCCACCATGGCCTTCATCTGCTCATTGGAAGGAGCTCCGGCATCAGACATCTTCTGCTTCTTGGCAGCAGGTTTCGCAGACTCATCCAGACCTCGCTTGGAGTTACTACTCAGAATCGAGTTCCACTCTTCAATGTAATCTCCAACTCGAGTATCGATAGAACGGTACTTTGGCGTGGTTTTGTCCACCACAGCTGTAGGCACCTCTTCCTGAAGAGCCATGGCTCGAACCACCTTGTAGTGCCACTGAAGGCGAGGATTGGGGTATCTTTGCGACTCGAATCCGTTGGGCATGAGCAGACGAGAAAAGATTTTCTTCGTAGCGTCGACAAGCACCGCAGGAGCAGTCACATGTTCAGTCTTGGGTTCTTGTCTGATATCGTCTGCAAAGGGGAGGAAGACCATATGTAGTCCTTCAATGTTCTTAGTGGAGGGGATCAAAAGAGAGAGGATCGGTTTGGCGCCCTTTCTGGTGATCACCCAGGCAAGAGCGACCTTTTCCTTCTTTCTGAGACTCTGGTAAAGAGCGGAAAAGGCGCGAATCGAACCCACAAACTTCTCATCGCTGGGATACAGGAACATGGACGATCTGATGGAGTGGATGAAGAGCTCTGAGAAGTCTTCGGCCTTGTGGAAGCCGAGGATTCGGACCACAGGGTCACCAAAGTACCGGATTTGAGCGAGTTGCTCGGTAGTGAATGGCACATAGTCGTTTCCAAACTTGAACGTCTTTCTCAGATCAGCTTTATCGACTGATCTGCCACTTTCAGCAGTCACTGCCTTTGATTCGAGCTTCGCCAACTCGGGTTTCTCTCCTCCAGTATACACCCAAGCCTTTCTTGTGGTGGAGGTGGCCTTTTGTTCAGCAAACGGAAGATAACCTCTCACTCCGATTTCCAAACCAGGCCCAATCTCCATTTTGACGCTGAACAGAGACCGTGTCAGCACGTTTCGTTTGCTGATAAACTGCTTGATGTCTACTTTATCAACAGGTTCCACAGCAGTGTCTTCTTCGTTGAACACGAGAGCATAGAACTTAGACGTGTCAAACTTCTCGTCTTCCGAAGGATTGATCAAAAGAGGCTCGATCTTGACCCGCAGATGGCTCAGATCCTCGATTCGAACACGCGTCTTGTTGATATCGTCCTCCTTGGTACTAGGAGTGTCTTCATCAGTAATATAGATGATCCGTCTAGACGAGAAATTGGGCGCCATATTGATAAAGTGCCGGTTCATGTCAAAAAACACGTCCATCAGATTGAATTCTTTCTGGACCTTGAACCGTTCACCGAGATCAGCGTCCTCAGCAAGCCGTTTCAGCCGCTTGATCTGGGCAGCAGTGGGAAGCCCCAATTTGAGGATAAAATGGGTATCTGACTCGTCTTCCGAGGGGTCATTTTCGTCCTCGGACCGCATAGATGCGCCGAAAAGCACAACACCGGTATAATCCTGAGGAGACATGACAATTCTGTCAGTTACAGCTTCCAGAGCAGCCTCCAGGGCCTGCTGAAGAGTACCGTTGTCAATTGCACTCTGGGTCACGTGAATCGCAATCAGCAACGCGTCCTTGCGGACCTTGTAGTCTTCGATTTCGAGCACGTCGTCATCGTTATCGAGATTGGAGATCCATTCCATGTTGGCAGTGTTGGAGTAGAGATCTAGAGATGAAGGTGGTTTGATGCAGCTAAATTTAGGTTGTGTGGAGAAGTAGAGGGGTGTTTCTTTCGCGTTAAAGAGAGGGGATTAAGGTTTAAACACTCCTGGAAGAATCTGCTCTGAATTCTACACGGAGAAATGTATTTCGTTTCTCTATATCTCTTATACCCACCAACTTATCTCGTTCCATCTTCTACCACACAACTTAATTTGTACTTTATTTTGCACCTCCTAAAGTCGAACTCCCAACCACCTCTTTGGCGAACCTTAATTGGGTGAAATTTGAAACTTCTGAAAGATCACCAAATTCATCTCTCTCAAAACACCACCACCATGTTCTACAAAGTCACACAGGTCCGATCGATTCTGCGAATGCCGTGGCGAACACGGGACGTGCTCAAGACCCTCGGTCTCGGCAAGGTCGGCTCCCAGAAGTACTACAAGGTCTCCCCTGGTATCGCCGGTCAGCTCTACAAGGTCAAGGAGCTCGTCAACGTCGAGATGGCCGACGAGTACAAGACCAAGGAGCAGATCAAGGCCGAGCGAAAGACCGAGCCTGGATTCTCCGTTGTTGGTTCCAAGCGGGCTTAATGCGACACAAAAAGACATACGACACGGATCAAAATCTCTCTGATCTGACACAAAAGTCTTGTTGACACAGACAGTCTTGTCTGACACAAACAGTCACGTTTCTGACGCAAAACCTCGTCGCCAGACGAGTCACATGTATATATCCAATGTATTTATCGAGTTGATGGGTTGTGGAGGAGTGAGGGTATTAAGGTGAGGGAGTAGGAAGGAGTATGAGTGGTATAAAGAAAGAAGTACTACTGGGGGACATGAGAGTAACAGATTGTTTTGGTATTTACAGCTCTGGGAGCCGAGTAAAAAGTACCTTTTCTAGTTTATGGCGGTTATATCCGAGTTTCAGGTGATAGTAGAGATGTAGGAATGTCCAAGAGTCTGCAGTCACTTTATCCTATTAGGTAGGTATAATTGATGAGGTTCTAAAGGTCTAATGGGGTAACTGGAGACGTTAGATGTTGAGACATCGAATATGACGTAGATAACATGTTTGGGTCTCTTTTCTGAGTGAGTGCGGGCTATAGGAGCTCACAGTTCGGATATTCTTAGTAATCATTCTCTGAACGGTTCAAACAACTAATGAGATGTATATAATATTTGATAACAGTAGAAGTGCTACAGCTACGGTCTCAAGTCTCAACTCACCTCACCTTTCCACCTCAAAACACTCCTACTACCCTCACGATCCAGCATAGCATATCCCAACGGCATAGACGGTAGAATCGGCAAATACGGCATAAACGGGTCAGCTGAGATTAAGGGGATTTGAGGTGGCAAACCAGAGACACTGATATTTTTTGTTTTCAAGATCTTGTGTCTGTATGATAACTGGTTGTCGTTATGTAGCATTTCTCACTTCCCTCTACTTCTTCAACTACAGCTCTTATTCGTTTTAACTAAGTGCGTCACTAAACTCATCACTATGCACTCACAACACTCACCTTAGCCTCTCACCCAACAATAAGCTCAACAAGACAGTACAACAGAACAAGTAAAGAGAGAGACGTCAATATCGGCACCCTAAAACACCCTTAGAAAGCCAGAAACAGCTATTCTATCCATGAACCAAAGATCCACACCGCATCTACCCACCTCCTCCACTCTATAAATACCACCCCCCTCCCCTCTCTATTCTACATCAACCAACAGCCTCTCTCTCCACTCAATCAACAATGCAGCTCAAGAACATTCTCCTCCTCTCTCTCTCCGCCGTCGCTCTGGCCCAGAACGTGGCTCCCGAGTCCGACAACGCCATGGAGGCTCCCCAGGACATCTCCAAGCTCAAGCACAAGTGCCCCGAGCACAAGTGCCCCAAGCCCAAGGTCCACAAGCTGACCAAGAACATCACCAAGACCGTGATGAAGACCGTCACTAAGTCTGCCAACAAGTGCCAGCCCACCCACTAAGAGTGCCCTGAAGCCCTAGACCCGAAATTTTAGATTCAATAAAGTACTGATAATAAGTCTGTAGATGGTGTGAAGCCATACCACAATGTAGTAATGAAAACAGGCATCAAGACTGATTTCCAGTTAGTAGAACAATAGCTCAATGTCACACTATTGATCTTAGCCTTACTCATGAGGTGTTTGTATCTTCTCTTGAGTACTGAACCTCTTCAATATTTGCTCAGTACAACCCTCTACTTGTATACAATCATTAATGTTATTACGGTATCTCAATGTCCTCCATGTCCTCAAAAGACTGTTCCTCTTCACATCTCTCCCCTTAGTATCACTTCTGCTACTCTTGAGTCGTCTCAATAGGTATGAGCTGCATATGACGTATCCTGTATACTCCATAGTATCCCTCATACAAGAGTATCCCTCATTTGCCTTTCTAAGTCAGTAATATCGCTCATTGTGCTAACGCACAATTCACTATAGGTCCGTTCACATGTGCTTCGCACACGTTCACTCCTCCCTCTTCACTCTCATATTCCGTCTGGCATTCTTTCTAGGAGAACCCGCGTACTGGGCAGCAGCCTGAGCAGCAATGCCAGCCACATGTGTCTTTTTCGTCTCCTGGGTGTTCACAGGTGACTCCACCAGCGACGAATCAACCATTCGAAGCACATCCTTGGCCTTGACAGTGCCAGGGTTCTCTCGGTTCACCTCCTCCTTGTAATCAAGACGAACACGCTTCTTGGCAGACTCAGGCTCGTCATCGGGAGAGGCGTCACGTGAATCACGTGATCGCTTGGAAACCACCAGCTTGGGTTTGCCGGAGAGAATGGAGTCTTCAGAGATCAGACTGTCGCCGAGGAAAATGTCAGTCTTGGTGGACAGAAACGAGAAGACGGGGTCCTTGGAGGTGTCACGTGATCGGGGAGGTCGAGCGAGGTACCGCTTTGTGTCGCTTCGCGCGGTGATTTCCGTCTCGGTGTCTGCAAAGGTGCATCCCAGAGGGGTTTCCAGTTGACGGACGTCCTTAGGGGCTGTGTTAGAAAATGGGAAAATTGGAAGGAAAAGAGAAAAAAAAAAATGTGGAAAAAGCAGAACAAACAGAATGATGCAATTCGATGAGATCATATTCACATCCAGATGATTTCGTGAAAGTCGGTGTAGGTAGATAATCTGTATGAGGTACTTGAGATAGACTTGATGGTGGTTTCATGAACATCCCATAAAGAAACATGGTGAAGTAATTAAACGACTTCACTATAGCTCATGGTGACTCCGTTGAAGTACCAAGAAACACACAAACAGTACTTTTCTCAATGCCACACTGAGTATCACATTGAGTGCTGTATTGATCCATAACCACTCATAACCATAGTATCAATAATGCACCAATCACCAAAGAACAACACATAGTATCATCAACCGTATCATGACGTTCTTTACCATCCTGTCAATGCCTTACCACCCTCCTGTGTCAGTAACCATCTCCACCTCTCTACTCACGATATTTAGGCAACGGGGTATCGTTCTTGTACTGATCACCGACCACCGGTGTAGCTCCCACAGGCACCGAGTACACCAACGGAGCGTACGCCTTGGAGCCACCAATGTCAGCCACGTGGGCCAACATCTGGTGCACCTTTCGTCGAGGGTCAAACTGGTACGCCTTTTTCTGCGGCTTGTCGCCCTGGGGTCTCTGGTCTCGAGAAAACGGTCTGCGCTGGTTGTTGAACCGGTTGGGTGTATGTGGCGTTTTGTACATCTTAGCAGTTGTGTGGGAGGACAAGCCTTGAACTCGTTCTTGTTTGATGTGCTGTGAAGAGTTACTATCTCACCTCGAGATTGAGTTATGCACTGCAGGTGTAAACAGATGTGCCATATACACGGGAGAAACGGATCCAGTGAATTATTTGACGGATGCAAAAGCTTAAATTGGAGGGCGAAAATTGAGTGCTCAGATGTTCTCATCAAAGAAGAGTGTAAGGTGAATGTGACTGAAAGATGATGATGTTGCAGAAACAAATAGCGTGAAATATAATTGCAACCGGTTGATTTCTACGAATCTTGTGTTACCTCCTTACACAGCTACCGTTGCCATAGTTACCAGAGTTTATGGCATGTCATAGAAATATTGTGTGAATAGTGTATGTATTGTCAGAATTGATGGCTAATTAAGTTATTCATGGTGATCTATGACAAGTTCAAAAATGTTCAGCCTCCTTTCACACACTGTAATTCAAGTACTGTGATTACATAAGCTTGACAGAACACACCACTCTCATACTCTTCACTGAAGAGATATATACGTATTTTGACGGCACTTTGATACTGTAATGTGACTACAATAAACACACTGGTATAGTCATCTTGTTAATAGCTCTTCTCCATCAGCCTCTAAAAACCACCGTTGCAACTCACTCTGTAAACAGTCCCAGCTAATTTTCATACAAATCACGAAACTCTAACTTAGCACCATGACATTTGATGACCCCAAGTTTCAGACGGAACACCACAACTCCACAGGAGAGTAGACAACGTATGAATATTATTACACATAAATGCTCCCCTTGATGAGCTAAATACAACCAAATAACTCCCATCCTTCTAGCACCACTACACCACAATCTACCCCCCAATTTCCCACCCCCTTATCAAACTCAATCAACTCATCAACTGCACATCTCATCTTCTACACCACACGATGAACTTCACAGGGTCGCCAGAGTACGACATAAACACGACCGAGGGTGACATTGGCGTGACTAAAACAACCACCCATCTCTTGGCAACGGCTCAACAACACCTCGACAAGAATGAACTGAAACAGTTTCAGACTTGTATCGAACCGTTTCAAGAACTACCCCAATTGGTAGACACTAAACTCCAGGAGTTTGTGACCCAATTGGCGGAAAAGTACACAGAACCAAATGCAGACATTGCTCGAGCATTGTATACACTCGTGAGCGTCAGAGGAGGCAAGATTATAGCCAGATTAATGCCCAATCACGTGTCAAGACTGATCCCGGTCATGGACCTGATTACTAAGCAGCAGGTCACGTGGGAGGAGGAGTTTATTGTGCTTCTGTGGCTGTCTACGGTGGCACGTGCTCCGTTCCCTTTGCATACTATTTCCCAGACTCTTCCCCAAGATTTGTACGATCTAGCATGGAAAAGTCTCAATACACCTGGCAAGTCACGTGATGCAGCTGCGAGACTGCTCGGCGTGCTTCTGACACGTGACGACATGTCTGAGTATCTCGTTCGTTTTTATTCCGAGTCTGCAAAGTGTTTTTCTCAGGAAAACCAGCAGTTTCTGCAGCTCGGAATTCTCCAAACCCTCCCTCACTTGATCAAGTTCAAAACTGCCGAGGAACTCAAATGGTACGCTTTGGACCATCAGAAGTTGCTCTACGTGGTTGAAGAATGGGCAAACAACTCTTCTACAGTCGATGCCAACACTCATCGTCTTTTGGTCAAGAATATCTCTCGTCTAGCTCAACTGCAAATGTCTCTAGCTACTACCGAGGTTCCTAACGAGGTGGAACAGAGTGTGGGCTTCTTTCTGACGCAATTGTCGCATCCAAACACCCTAGTGAGATACACTACGTCTAAAGCCATTGCTAGAATCTGTCAGAAACTGCCTGAAGATCTGGTAGCTGAAGTGGTAGACGCTGTTTTGGCAGAGATTGAGAAAGAAAACATCTCAACTGCAGACGCGGACAAATGGCATGGAGTGTTGTTGACACTAGCAGAGATTATAAGACGAAATCTGCTGCCTCAAAACACCATCCCTAGACTCTACTCTATCCTCGAAGTGGCTATCCCCTTTGAACAAAGACAACTCACCTACTCAGTGGGAAGTCACGTGAGAGACGCCTCCTGCTACGTCTGCTGGTCACTGTTTCGAACAGTCAGAGGTCTGACTAAACAGGTTCAGCCGGTTATTTCGCTGCTTGTCAAGGTTGCCTGTTTCGACCGTCAAATCAACAACCGAAGAGCAGCGTCTGCAGCTGTCCAGGAGTTTGTAGGAAGACAGGGACCGGTAGTCATGGAAACGGCGAGGGGAATTGACTTGCTGACTAAGCTCGATTACTTCCGGCTCGGGTCACGTGAAAACTCGTACCTTTCTGTGTCACATGATATGCAGGAGCTGGGGTTCAGCGACTTGTCAGACTACCTGGTTGAGCACTGTGTGACGTCCTGGGATCCTGAGATTCGAAGACTGGGAGCTGAGGCTCTGGGAGTGCTGAACCAGGATCACGTGAGCAAGAACTATGTGATCAGCCTTCTTAGTCAGCTCGATATTTCCGAGACTGATATTCGTCATGGAGTTATGTTAGCTCTCTCTGAGTTGAGAATTGTCACTCCTGAAGCTCTGGAGTTGAGTCAGAAGCTGCTTTCTTATGTTCAACATTCTCATCTCAAAGTTGGTCAGGAAACTTTCACAGCTCGAGCTTTTGTTGTCCTGTTGAGTGCTCTTTGGGCTGACAACTCTGAAGACCCTTGTGTTTGGGATAACCTCGAAAAGCTGACGCTTTGCATGGAGATGAATGAGACTGATCTTGTGGGTTCGATTTCAAGATGTGTGGGTTATTTAAAGCTCGAGTCGTACTCTGATATCTTCTCTGTTTGGTCCCAGAGACTGTATGAGACTGGATATTCGTCTTTTGCAGCTGCTCTTGGGTCTCTTCCTTCTTCCAAGGAAGTCCAAGATTGTCTTTCCTACGTCATTCGAGCTACCACACCTCCCCATCTTTCCGATTGTGCCACTAAAGCTGCTTGTATTGAAGCGCTGAGTCGTTCAGGGGAGTTTGACACTTCTCTGATTGGTTCCTGTCTCGATAACTACACTGTGGACAATCTCAGAGGCGATGTAGGCAAGTGGGTGAGACAGGCGAGTTTGCAGACGATCAGAAAGTTCTCCAAACTCGATTGGAGTCAGCATGTGAACCAGATTGTGAGAATTTCCGTCGAGACTCTGGACGATCTGAGAAAGCTGGCTTTCGAGGTTCTGGTGGAGTTAAACGTCATTTCAGGAACTAGACAGACAGCCTCAAAGTACTTTTCGCAGATGCTGACACTGTGGGACGCGTTTCCTGAGACTCGAGAAGCTCTTGTTTCTGGTCTGACTAGTCTTGCTGGAGCTGAAAGAGCCAATACTAGTCTTCTTGGCCACTCGTTTGATGCCATTGCTGCGTTTCTGGTCGGTTCTGAGACTCGAACAAGCGAGTTTGTGACCATGGTGCTCGGTAACATTGACAAGAAGAACGTGAAACAGGCTCTGGCAGGTCTGAGACTTCTCTACAAGCTGTTTGACCTTGGCATCATCACTGCTACAATGAAAGCTACTCCTGACACTGGACGACCTCTGGTACGTGAGATATTTGTGAAAGCTTACAACATGCACATCAACACTGCTTCCCATGACCGTCTCCAATGCTGTATTCGCGTTTTCGGCTCTGTAGCTGTTTTCTCCGACTCTGAGCTCCAGAAACAGGTCATTGATCGACTGGTGGTTCTTCTAGGACACCCGAGTTCAGGAGCCCGAATTGTCGCTGCAGAGGTCCTATCCGAGGTGTTTTCTCATATTGGACTTGAGGGAAGTGAGGTTGACGATCTTGTTCTAGACACTCCCTGGAGAGATGTAGACAAGACTGTCCTAAAGAGCAAAATGCAGCAGGTGAAGGAGCTGCTCAAGTAGATCAGGATTGTCACATGTATATACAAGTAATTGCATACTATCACTGTTCATTATTAGTTACTAAATACTTTGTCTCAGTTGGCAAAATCATCCCCAAAAGGAAAAGGGAGTGTTACGTCATAGAGATAGTCATCATAACATCGTAGTTCCAATTCGACTTTATGTTTGTCGAAATTCACAACGCATTCCTTCCAAGGCAACCCTTGCGCACCGTAATATTCGAGGCCAGGGTACTCTCTCACAACTGCATTATAATAAGTAGCATTATAAATGGCACCTCCAAAATATTCGCTTGACTTTGCGACGTTAGAGAGTGTGTAAACGTCCAAATACTCGCAAATTCGGTTGATTATTTCAGGTGGTAGCATGTGTAATGATGGAGACGAGATACTGGACTAGCCCCAGGATTTATATTAGTCGAATACCAAAGTGAGACATGGTCTAGACTACAATTACTACCCTACAGTCAATACAACCCATCCCATTAGTCTATCTACTAGTCCTCTCCCAGAGGGATCTCGTCTTCGAGAATCTTCACCAGTCTCACTCTCAGCTCGGTGGTATCGTCTCCTCGGAGGTTGTCGCTCACAAAGAACGCCTCAACCTCCATCTGGACCATCTCCAGGGACCCTCGAATCACGCCAGCAAGCACGTTCGAGTACCACAGCTCCTTGTATGCTCTTCCGTCGTCAGGAAGCTCCACAAAGTCGCTCAGAGGGTTCTCCTCGAAGATGAGAGAGAACTGCTTGCCGTCTTGAGCCCAGTTGGCAATGGCAGGTGTGGTATTGAGGAAGATCTTGAAGCCGACCTTGGACACGGCTTCAGCAGTATCCTTGAAGTTGTGACATCGGCCAGTGTTGGTTTTGGCAAAGTAGTCTTCGATTAGACGCAGGCCAATGTTGTATCCCATCTTGTCCAGCTGTTTGTTGACGGCAAGGTAGTCGCCATTGTAGTCCTTGCACAGTTGTGCGACTATCGAGCCGTATGTGAGTTTGAAGAGTTCGGAGTTCTAAATTAGTAAGGAAACGAGAGTCGGAGGTCGAGCAGATCATGATTGAAGAGCTTAGGAGGCCATGACTGTCAGACAACCTAAAGCTGTTTTGAAGTCAGCATCAAAGGTTGTGACAGGCAATAGGTACATGTCAGAAAAGCGAGCTTTTGCTGATGTAAGGACCATGCTGCTGCTGAAGTCCATAGTTATCAATTTCAGACAAGAAGGTCAAGACACAGCATCAAGCAGTCACAGAACTCAACAAGATGATATGGAACTGCAACAAGCTGTTATTAGACAGCCCAAAGCTGTGGTGAGGCTCACAGCTCTCGAATGAACCTCAAGTTGATTGCATAGGTGATAGTGCAGCATGCCCTCACTCAAAGTCTGATAGAAGACACCACAAGATAGACCAATCTAGCAGCTTAGCGTTCAGCTCATAGACTCATTCGCTCATAATGAAACAGTTCACTGGCATCTTTCGTGATATCGCTCAATGATCAAGACTCAACATTGCATCATTGGTGATACCACTCAGCAAGTCAGAAGTAGACAGTCATGTTCAAACGTAGATCTTGTAAATAGTGTAATCAGATGAGGGCTAACAACGAGACGGTCACAAACACCCACAATCAAGACCAAATCACAGGCTGATATCTCATCTTCTGCCACCACAATCTGACCCATCTGATACCACCTGAATATGACACCCTTAAACTGACCACATTAAATGTAGCCACCTTAGGGAACATCTCAAATTCCACCTTAACAACAAGCCCTCCATAACAGCACAACAGCACACCATCAATCACGTATCTCACACTGTAATGCCATGATGTCTCTGTAGTGGCACAAACACACCAACAGCTTCACTCATTTCAACACCTCTCTCTCATACTCACCACTTTATCCACCTTGGTCTTCCAGACATCCTCTCCTACCGCTCGCATAGCTTTCGACATTTTTGTAGTGTGTTGAAGTTGACGATGATCCCTATCGCGCTTGCATGCACTCGTGTCAAGAGTGTGTTAGTAAGCAGGAGGGGAGGTGACGAAGAAAAAATCGGAATATTGGCAAAAAAATCTATAAAGTGAATCGATTAAACACCAAATAAGCCCATTCATGTTTCTTTTTATCTCTACACCTCCCACCATACCAATTCTGAGACGATATTTTCTCACCTCTTTACTGCTTTCGCTTAACTAAACTCCCAACTGAAAGTCAACTAAACACCCGGCTCCTTACCCTCTTTGTATCGTGGGTTCGAATCACACGGAAGTTATAATTTACTGCATAAATATCCAGAAGCTTTTTAAGGTTGATGACTAATCACCAGAATTAAGGTTTGTTATGAGTGCTGACTAATGGATGACTAAGCAAACCGCCAAAAAGTTGGATTCTCTATTAAGACACGCTGATCAAAAAGATAGCATCCATGACCTTTACACACGAAGCTCTCGCGGTGCTACACACCTAGCGCTCGCTTCTGATCGGGCCAAATCGGAAGTTGCGCCTTGGAACTCTATCCAAATACCCACTCTCCTCTCTTTTCCCGAATACCCGTAACTGGCAGAAACTTGCGCTGAATAGAAGGCGGTTTATTGGACGCAATTTGAGAGCAATTGGGGTAGAAGCTGGGGAATATTACAGCCACGTGATCAGAGGGTCATGTGATAGCTTTTTATCGCCATTACCTTCCCGTATTTGTGTCCCCACTTGGTTCCGCAGAAATACCGAGCCGAGAGGATGCCGAGAGGATGCAGCTGGTACAGGAAATCCGGGGTAGTCTGAAAGTGCAAAAGTGGCTAAAAAGGGGAGTTAGAGGTATGAATCGAGAGGTGGAGGTGAGCTGGTAACAGTTACAGCGTTGTCTCAGCTCCACCGACACCAATTCTTCTTCCATGGTAATGCTTTTCCTCCCCTCGGTAATGGAAAATCCGTCCTTGAACCTTATGCACTTTATCCAAGTAAGGAACGGTTAACATAAGGTGTGTAATCTGAGGACCCCATCCCATCTTCTTCTCCACACCACACCATGCTCCGAACTACCGCTCGAATTGCTTCTGTGCGAGGATTCTCGACCTCCGCCGCTCTCCACAAGAAGGTGGACACTCTGTCCGTCATTGGCGCCGGCCAGATGGGTCTGGGCATTGCTCTGGTCGCTGCCAACAAGGCCGGTCTCCAGGTCAACCTCATTGACTCCAACCAGGGCTCTCTGGACAAGGGTCTCAAGTTCATGGACAAGCTGCTCGAGAAGGACGTGGGCAAGGGTCGTCTGACCTCCGACGAGGCCCAGGCCGTCCGGGGACGAGTCACTGGCCACACCAACCTGCAGTCTGCCGTGGCTGACGTGGACATGATCATCGAGGCTGTTCCCGAGATCCCCAAGCTCAAGTTTGACATCTTCCGGGACCTCAACGAGTGGACCAAGAACGACACCATTCTGGCCACCAACACCTCGTCCATCTCCATCACCAAGATTGCTGCTGCTGCTGGCTCTGGAGCTCCCCGGGTCATTTCTGCCCACTTCATGAACCCCGTGCCCGTCCAGAAGGGTGTCGAGATCATCACCGGTCTGCAGACCTCTCCCGAGACCCTGGCCACCACTCTGGAGGTGGTCAAGCGAATGGGCAAGATTCCTTCCATCTCCAAGGACTCTCCCGGTTTCCTCGCCAACCGAATCCTCATGCCTTACATCAACGAGGCTATTATCACTCTTGAGACCGGCATCGGTGAGAAGGAGGACATTGACAACATCCTCAAGAACGGATGTGCCATGCCCATGGGTCCCCTTGCCCTGGCCGACTTCATTGGTCTGGATACTTGTCTGGCTATCATGCGAGTCCTGTACGAGGACACTGGAGACTCCAAGTACCGACCCTCCGTCCTGCTGACCAAGTACGTTGATGCCGGATGGCTCGGAAAGAAGTCTGGAAAGGGTTTCTACGACTACTAAGCGGCATGAGCGATAGCGAGTGGCGCGGCCGACACCTATTACCAGAAATGTAGATAATGATTGTTTTGATTGAGTTGAGGTGTTGTAGCGAATGATTGGTCCATTGTAGCAGCTGAGAAAGAGAGATGTAGCTGTCTGGTCGGAAGTAGACTGACAAGTGAGATGTTTGAAGGGTGATGTTCATTGCAGACCAGTCAAGAGGATCACGGTACAATGAATGTACACATGAGTTGATAGGTCTGATACCAATCAGTGTATCTGATGGAGGTATTTTCTCAGATCAGAGATGAGAGTATAGATAAACACCCATACAAGAACATGCAGAGTTCTGAGAACACCGTCAAGTCTACGAAGTGTCTCTGTATAGCTTCAGAGATACTCAGACAGCTTGAGTGTCGCCAGAGAAGTAATATAAGGCACATAGGATCTTCTGCTAGACCTCTGAATATGATATGTTGTCTTTGACACACTCTATCAGTTCTTACCATTGTTATTTAACAATACCGGTAGTCCCAGTAAGTGCCTATGAGTACCGGTAGTTTCTGACGGGAAAGGACAGGAGTTGACACAATTACTGAAGCACCTAAGAAAAACGAACATCATCCTGTCGGTGCTGGTATTACTTGCATGATGATCGATATATACGATACGCTACTTGATAGCTGAGAAATAGCTAGCTACCGACGCACTGAACTGAGAGCTGCATTGACCACCTTCCTCAGTGACTATAGATAGGGACTCTTCAAATACCACTGAGAGTGTCTGCTTAGTGATTTTTTACTTGATCTATGCTATCATAGTGTACTCACGTCAGTCAGTGATCACTATCTGATGAGCACCTAACAGTCAAAGTCTGTACCTAATCATAGGTCTCGTATCAGCTATGAAGTTTGTATTTATTGAGGGGAGCTGATAATCACAGATGATTTTTCTGGCCTATTTCGTAATTCAACTTCTCTATTCAATTTTCAATTTTCAATTTTCAATTTTCTTTGATTTTATTGGATTATATCTGATTAATCCCATTAATTCCCATCAATTCCAATCTCCACTCGGTCTCACAAGTACAGTTGGACCTCCAGCTACGCTTCCGAGTCTATCCTCCTTCCGTCAACTATACCGTTGGAGTTTAACTGAGGAAGCAGTAGCAATGTCAATACGAGAAGCTAGACAATCAATAAAACCACGTGACTAGTTACACAATCTTGGTTACGTGACACCTCCAACTGCAATCAGCTCCTCTCACCCCATCACCTCGCTTAACACGTGTCATGTATCCTTCTTACCTTTGTGCAAAGTTCAACGTTTTTTCCCGCAGGGATTTTCCGACCCTGAGTTTGATTAATGGGGTGATCTTTTGGACAAAGAGAGAGGGGGGTGTTATTGTAGAGACCTGGTGTATGGTTCATCAGATAGGTGGCAAGTTCTCAGGCCCTAACAGAAGCAAAAGGCCAAAAACACATCTTCCACACCCCATCACTCGCCTACAGTTTCCACTTTGCTTTTCTTTGTTTTCTTTTTTTCCCTTCTCTCCTAGACATCTCTCACGCACCATTCCCTGACGTTGCACTGGAGCGGTGCTTTTTCTGCATCTTCGCTAAACCATGTTAGAAATTGTTTGTATCCGTTAGCGTGTGCTGTAGGCGTGCCTGTGGTTACCTCGTACATACCGTGCTATTTCAGTGCCACCAATCTCTAGTGCAATCTCAAATACCACCCCTTGGTCTCCTTCACACTTCATCATACTCATCTCACTAATCCCCATTCTACGATGAAAGTAACTATCCTTGGGGCAAACGGCATTCTGGGTCCTCCCACCATCAAGTACCTGCTGGAGTACACTGACGCTTCTATCAATGTCATTACCGAGCAGCCTGAGAAAGTGACCAAGTCCGATAGAATCACGTGTTACCCCAGAGCTCAGCTCACCGAAGCCATGGCTGGATCCGATGTCATTTACAACTTTCTGGGCGTTCTCGCCACCTGGAATGACTACCTTCCTGCCATCTCTTCTTCCGGAGCCAAGCTCTACTTTCTGCCAGACTACGGAATCAAGCACGAACAGCGGCCTGATTTCGCTGCAATGGTGCGAAAAACCGACCATTACGAGCAGGCAGCCAAAATCCCTGGCCTCAAGTGTATCAGACTGCTGACTGGAGCGTTTGCAGATACTATGATTGACCTGCCTCAGTTCTGGGGTATCGATCTGGCTAAAAAGACAGCTGGAACTATCGGAGACGGAAACCAGAAGTTCTCATACACTTTTGTGAAGAAGATTGCTGAGACGCTAGCTCTGGCTATCACTGAGGACTTTGACAAGTTGGACTCGATTTTGGAGATCAAAAACGGAGATATCACTCTCAAGGAGTTCTTCAAGCTGTACAGTGAAGCCAGTGGAGTTGATCTGACCATTGTTCAGGCTATGAGCATTGAGCAGGCTGAAGGAGTCATCTTTGAGAGCCAGAAGAAGGATCCCCAGGGTGGTGATTACGCTGCTCTTTATGGACTGACTATTGGTACTCTTTGCAACTCTGGGTATGCGATTATTTCCAACAAAGACAACTGGATTGCTTCCAAGAAGGATGATCAGTGGAAGGAGCTCAACGTCGAGACTGTTAAGGAGGTGCTGTCTAAGCACTAGAAAAAGGAGAGTTCTGTATTATAATCTGACTTGGTAACATTTGTGTTTTGAGCAGCTACAAGAAAAGCTGCAAAATTAGAAGCTATCAAGAAGCTACCATTGACATTAAGTGGCTTCGAAACAACCAATTCTGCTGTTTTCATAACGTGTAGTTTCTTTCTATCATATAAGTAATCTCTTGAAATATTCGTTCAGATCACTGTATCTCCAGCCATAACCACCATCAGACCTACTGCAGCAACCAACACGAAGATAGTACAGCTACAAGTAATGTCATCATGTGATTCTGGTGGATAACTCTTCTTTGAACTTGGTCTCATCTTCATACTGATATTGAGGCTCCCACAATGGCCATTCTTAGTAGAGCTTATGTTACCAATAACAACACCAACTACAAAGAGCTGTGCGTAAGATAGAGTAAAATATGTACATTGTCTTAAGCCAGACGCTTTATGCTCACTTCTGAACCACCTCCCAAACCTCTTCCTTCTCTCCAAAACGGCCAAATTACCATCAACATTTCCCAACTACGTCCCAACTAATTACTTAACACATCTTAAAGCACTCTCCCAAACCAATGTTACATCTCCATAACCCCACACAACACACCGTTCAATGGGACTCATAACCCCCTAGAATTACAATCACTCCGAGATCAAACATATCACAGCCCATCTGATGCTCAATCAACTGTCTAAATTTTCACATCTCTTCCCGTTCAGTTTTTCCGTACTTTTCCTCAAAAGCCATATTTTCCAGAATTCCTCACTACACCTTAAAAAAAGACAATACAATAAAATAAGACCATCTAAACCAATAGAACAGCACAACAATACCACAATAACCACACGACAAGCCATTCCTTCCACCTCAAAAACCCTCAGTCTGTTCTTCTCCTCTAACTGCCACCACCCCCAGGTTAGGGTTCTGAACAATGACGTAAAGCTCTTTTGTTGCGTCCCATCTGCACTCTCCGCCCGCTTGTCTTAGCAAGGAGAGAAGAGAGACGAGAGAATTGATGGGTCGAGGAAAGTGGGAAGAAAAGCGGAATTCTGGGAAAACAGTCGAGGTGATCACGTGACTAGCCAGCAGCGGCTCAATCTCTCCTACATTGGCATCACACGACCACCACCCTGACCCCATCGACCACCACAACCATCCCCACTTACCCTACTGGAATAAACTCTCTCGATCCGTTTTGAATCATTTTTCAAACTGATCCAGAAAATCTACCAGTGTACATCACCCCTACACAACCACACCCCACAGACCTTGCACAATGCCGAAATTGCAGCTGTTTGCTCGCGAGCCCAAGAAAATCACCGTGTCCGACGGCGTGACCGACAATTCCGTCGTGGCGTCTCTTGCTCCCGCAACAGGAGCCGTCAAAAACTGCATCTATGCGCCCAACGGCTCGCTGTTTGCGTATGCTGTGGCTGACGGAGTGCATGTGGTGGATCCGGAGACGTGTCAGGAAACCCTTCGGCTGGACGAGCCCAACGTGCTGGAGATTGGCTTTTCTCCCCTGGGATCCTTCATCATCACCTGGGAGATCCCCAAGAAGGACCCTGCATCCGGCAACTTCAAGCCCAACCTCAAGGTGTTCAACTCCAAGACCGGCGAGCACGTGCAGTCGTTTGTGCAAAAGTCGCAGACCGGCTGGAACCTGCAGTACACGTTTGACGAAAAGTACTGCGCACGAATGGTCAAGGACGAGATCCAGTTCTTCGAGTCCGACGTGCTCACCAAGGTGTGGGCCAAGCTGCGGGTCGAGAACTGTGCCGATTTCTCCGTGTCCCCGGGCAAGAACTACTCGGTCGCCGTCTTTGTGCCCGAGAAGAAGGGTCTGCCAGCCAAGGTCCAGATCTACCACGTGCCCAACTTCAACCAGGCCGTGGCCCAAAAGACCTTCTTCAAGGCCGAAGAGGTGGGCCTCAAGTGGAACGCTCTGGGCACCTCGCTGCTGGTGCTTGCACAGACCGCCTCGGACGCCACTGGACGGTCCTACTACGGAGAGACCACGCTGTATCTGCTGGGTATTACAGGCGCCTTCGACAGCCGAATCACTCTGGACAAGGAGGGCCCTATTCACGACGTTGCATGGTCGCCCAACTCGCGGGAGTTTGCCGTCGTCTACGGCTACATGCCCTCCAAGACCACTTTCTTCGACGCCCGAGGAAACGAGATCCACACCCTGGCCGAGTGCTCGCGAAACACCATCCGATTCTCCCCCCACGGACGTCTCGTGCTGCTCGGAGGCTTTGGCAACATCCAGGGCGCCGTCGACATTCTCGACCGACAGTCCAAGTTCGCCAAGGTGGCCACTTTGCATGCTGCCAACGCCTCGCACGTGGCCTGGTCTCCTGACTCGCAGTACGTGCTGACAGCCACCACCGCCCCCAGACTGCGGGTCGACAACGGCTTCCGAATCTGGCACGTCAAGGGCAACCTCATGTACGCCCAGGACTACCCCGAGCTGTTTGCGGCCGACTGGCGACCTCTGCCCTCGTCCGAGTTCCCCTCTGGCCACACCATCAGCGAGTGTCCCGAGGCCCACGAGTCTGCCAAGAGCGCCAAGGAAGGAGCCAAGGCTCCCGTCGCGGCTAAACCTGCCGGAGCATACAGACCTCCCCACGCCCGAGGCCAGCCCGAGCGAGCTGCTCGAGGATCTCTGGCCGCTTCGCCCGATCCGGCCTCTGGACCCAAGGTGCGAGGCGCCGGAGGTCGAGTGGTGCCTGGAGCTGCTCCCAAGAAGCAGGAGGAGAAGAACGGCGCTTCCACGGTGACTGTGGACGACAAGAAGATCCGAGCGCTGCTCAAGAAGCTGCGGGCGATTGAAGAGCTCAAGGCCAAGCAGACGAGCGGCGAGAAGCTGGAGGATACCCAGATTCAGAAGATTTCGACCGAGGGAAATGTCCGGGAGGAGTTGAAGAAGTATGGGTGGGATGGTGTTAGCAAGTAAGCAGCCAGTAAGCGCGTAGCGGTTACTGGAAGAAGCCTGGAAGAAGCCTGGAAGAAGCCTGCGTAGCAGGGTTCTTGTTTGAGACTATGAGGAGCCTGTTTAGCAGGGTTCTTGATTTGAGATGAGGTAATGGTGCTTACTAGCTGGTAGTTATTACCACCACTACCTAACCAACTGTTAGATAGTTGGTTCCGTCTAGGATAGACAATGAAGAGGCCGCTTTTAGAACAGAGGCCGATATGTACTTTGACAGAGCATTGTAGACAGTGATAGGGGTAGTAGAGGTTATAGAGTAATTTATAGAACGAATGCTAAAGACGATGCTGAAGCACTTCCAGTTGTAAGGCTGTCCTGTACGCAACACAGGTGTGTAGTGTTGAGCATGTGAGCTTCTATGCCATTGGTGAACAGGTAGTGATAATAACGTAGAATGACTCTGAGAACATGAAGGGAAGTCATGGGTATATTTAGACAGAAGTTTTGTATAGTAAAGTGCATTCTACGAGGCGATTGGTGTAGTTTTCTGAGGTGTAGATAGGTATTCAGTGAACTGAGGCAGTCGTTTGAGGGGTGTGATGTTGTCAGTATCTATTCAACTATTAAGCTTAGTAAATGTAACACTGGTTAACAAAAGCCAAGTAGAGGGACCAGATAAAGAATACCACTCAATTGATTAAATCCTGTTGCAATTTACATGGGAGTGACTTCTGATGAAAGCCACAGATCTTATTACACTACTGGACATATTCTTTCCGTTACATCTCCTCTATCAGGCTAATAGTTACCCAACCCTTTGTCTAAGGGAACGGCTTCACATCCGTCTTATCAGTGTACACAGCCTGAGCAATACCACACCGATTATCTTCCAGATCATAAGCCACATACGCAGCTCGCATGACCGTATCGCCAATAATCAAGTCTCCAAAAAAGTTCTGACTCTGAATACCAAATCCACATCTAGTGTCCTCCCCTCCAGTAAAGTCTGCCATGGAAACCACCAGAGTACTCTCGTCAGCAATGATGGTTTTTCCTGGAAAGTTGAACGAGATCTTCATCTTCGCGTCGCAATCAATATAGTTGATTCCCAGGAATCGGTTGAAGTCCCCCAGGTTCAGAGTCTTCTTCATCTCCTGGTAAATCTCGTCAGGAACAGTGGTGAAGATAGTTCCTGTGTCCAGAACGGTTTTGGCGTTGACTTTCATCTTGTGCGAACCCCAAGAGACGTCGTCCAGCTGCACAATAGCCCCCCAAGACGGATCTGAAACTGGAAGCCAGGTCAAGTCTCCTTCAAACTTGGCATGATCAATTCCTCCGAGAAGAAACGTAGCATCATTGGACTCGATACTGTTCAGAAAAACAGAGTAGGCTGCTTTATTAGTATAACCGGCGTTCTTAGCTGCAAAGGGAAAGTTGTCATAGTAATGTTCAGTGTGTTCCTGTTGTTTGAAGGCCACTCCAAGCACTCCTCTTCCACCTGCTTGAATATGGTCTCCTTTGACGTTTCCAAAGCGGAAATCTTCTAAGTGAACGTCACCCACCTTTACAGTATCCCTCACCCAGTCTCCAGACACTCCACTGGCTGAATAAGAGGAGTTGAAGCCGTTGTTCATGAACTTGTAGGTCGATGAAGCCTCGGTGTCCATATTGGGCACCCACAAATCAGCTGAACCAGTGTCGAAAATGACATCAAAAGTCTGAGGAGGAGTTCCAACAGAGACGTTGGCGCGGTAGTAAGATCCTGGAGGGTTTCTGATGCCGATAGCGACATCTTTGGGCTCTTTAGTGACGTCAAAAGAGAGAACACCGGGAGAAGTCGGTGCTGCTGAAATGAGCGAGATAGAGGTCAGAAGAAAAACTGAGAATCTCATGGCGAGAAGGATGAATGAAAAACTGGATCATTTCCAACTCCCCATCTCTTTATCTTATATGATCTGTTTCAACTCTATCCACCTGTAGATCATCAGGGGTGGAGAGATGGTGCATTGATCTGGACAGTTTTTGGAGCTGAAAAGAAGAGAAAATCTCAGATCCAACTGAAATTCCGAAGAACTTATTGGAGATCGGTTTTTTGGCCCATTTCCTCTACTCATCGGTCAGATCTATAACATCTTTCTATCAGACGGCTCCGGTCCGAAACTGAACTTTCAGCGTCGTATTGCATGAATCCCATTGAGATTGCGAGAGATAGACTGATTCCGTGGGATATTCGGCTCGTGGTGTGAGAATGATGTCTGTGGTAGTGTGAGGCGTTAGTCTTATATTTCAACCATTATTCCCACATTTTCCTGTCATTTTTCTCATCACACTAATTTAGCTTATCAGCGCCGAGGCCAAGACATTGTTGAACTTTATATCCGTAAAATGTGTGGAAAATGAAGAAAAATCCAATAAAATTGTGAATTCGGTTTTGACGATATCTTGGGCAAAATATGACTACTCTGTGCCCATGATTCTGATTCCTCCCCAATTCATCTCAAAATGGCACTTATAGATAATGTAGGGGTTGCAGGTGAGACGCTCGGAGATGCTAGGAGTTGCCTGATTGGAGAATATACGTGGAATATAAGAAGCATGACTGCAGTCAGGTGGTTATTAAGTAGCTACAGTTCAGTCGTAGTCTTGTTTTGCTTACTTGCGTATTACTGTATACTGTAAGAAATACCAAAAGTTGGGAAGTTTTTGACCTGCATTTTTGCTTCTGCACATGTCCTTCTCTCATAGATCACCTGGACTGTCATTTATGGAGAGGTCCGCTAGCGGATTGGGAATAGTATGGTCATAAAGGGACTTTTATGGACCTATTTGGGTGAGCACAAATCGAATAGGTCAGAAATGTATGTGTCTGAGAGATGATTTGGGAGGTGACTGAAAATGTCTTCCCAGTCATCCACAGATTGACCCACTTTTTTCACTTCTTTGTACACAACTGCACTTGTAGGGCAAATAAACACTCCGCATATTTCAGTCATCAGTTGTCGATATCTACTAGCTACTTGTATGCCATCAAAACCTCTTTTACACAATTATTTGAGGCCACCGAGTCCTACTTTTTGTCCTCCCTTCTCATCGTATTCTGACAATAAATGCCTTCTATTACTGCCTCGAACCTCAAGCTCTCTACACAACTCTCTCATCCCTTTCTTGTTCCGCTCAAATGCGGAGAATCGGCGCTAGCGCGATTTGGCATTGTCTAGTGCTGCGTCTTGGAGCCACCTCGCGGTAGCTAATGTGAGATTGATTGTGCAGTTGTGAGACACTGTTATCGTGCCTGAAAGCTGTGGAGATCGGCGTCGAGGTAATCGGTGTCTCAGAGATGCCAGATTATAACCATGGTTGAAAGGCTTCTCGAATTACAGTGTCAAGCTGTCTAGTTCTTCCTGTCATTTGTGTTAGCTCAACCCTTGCAGCTGAAGACACTAGCACATGGGTCTTGTGAATGGTTGTATTGGTTGCGGAAATGTGTCTACGGTTAGATGTGTTATAACCCACACCGTTTGTGTTCTTTGTCGTTTCCTATTCTGTCCAGTTGTACTGTATTCTATTTCAATAAACCCCATCTATGATCAACGTTGTCTAATGTTACGCTGTGATACGGGGTAATAACGACGGCCTGAAATACAGAAAAATACGTCGTCTGAAAAGTGACGCTAACCCCCTCGTTATTCCCACACAAGCACAACGTTCCTTGCTTCTTTTGGCCCTGTTATTCCCGCCTAAATAAGGCACAAAGACCCTTCCACCTTCTCCCCAGATACAGTATAGCTTCCCCACTAAAGACTCTTGTTATAGGTGCTAGACACTACTCTCGATATAAGGCAGAAGGCTTGTCCACAGTCACCATACTCCACAACATGAACGACAAAAGAAGCGTCCGAGAAATCGCACAGAATACCGTTCTGGGTGTCTACACAGCAGCGTTTCTGGCATACTCAGCCTGGCTCTTTTACCGCATGGTGAGCAGGTTTACAGACGAAGAGGGAACGTGGGTTTTGGAGCCAGTGGGGATCTTGTTGCTGGCTGAGATGGGTGTGGATGAGGTGCTGGAACGGTTCTACGAGAAGAGCAAGGTGTCTCATCATCAGCATTGGTGGTCCATGATCTTCAACTTTGCATTCTTCTCGGCGTTCAGACTGTATCTGGATGTCGAAGCTTGGGTGTTGGTGAGGGAAACAGGAGTGACTTTTGGGGAGTCATGGTGGTCTCTAGTGGCTCTGGGAGGGCTGCTCATGTCTCTAGTCTGGTACTGGAGACTTCCTGAACGAGCTGAGGGCTTTATTCGGTTGCCCTAGTGAGAGGTATACGAGATGTTATGAAAGGACCAAAACCGACTAAACCACAACCAAACAACAATCGACAGACACATTTCAAGCCGCATATTATTCTCAATCAACAACATTCTCATTTGTGGTCTTCAGACATATCATCTGAGGTCTTAGTGCTGCACCAAACATGAGATCCAAGCACACCTCAACGCACCCTTTTCAGAAGTCATCAACACATACTTTCAAGCACTCGTCAACATCCATCTGACTATGGCAGAGGTGGCATGGTTACCAGCACTTATCAGAACTAGTCTGTGTAAAAAAATATCACCAACTCATCATCCCATTACACCATACCATCAGTCATGTCCTTCAGTGTCATGACCATAACCACACCCTTTATTAGCACATAATATATTAACCATTCAAACACCGTAAACCACTTTTTCTTGCTCCTCACTTCACTACTTTTGATCCGACTCAAACTCGAAAGAACTCTCGTCTTGGTGACCTTCCACCTTGCTAGCCTCAACCACCTTCTCTGAAGGCACAAACTTGGCTGATCTCCAGGCACACTGGCAGTCAGAGTACATTTCGTCCACTTGCTCCAGAGACCAGCCCTTAGTTTCGTAGACAAAAAAGTAGACAAAAAGAATAGCCATAAAGTTGCATCCTCCCCAGATGAAGAAGACCTTGGATTCTAAGCCAGCAGAACCAGGTTTCTGATCAACCAAATACGGAGTAGCAAAGGCAATGGCAAAGTTGAAAATCCAGTTGGAAGCTACGCTGATAGCTACTCCCTTGGCTCTGATTCGCAAGGGGAAGATCTCAGCAACAACTACCCAGGCTATAGGTCCCCAAGTAGACGCGAAACCGGCAATAAACGTGCAAGTGAAGGCAATGAGGACTTTGGAAGATACCTGAGAGTCCAGAGCTGTTCCTACAGCTGCCACAATTATCTCCGAAACACACATTACCACAGCTCCTATTAGTAGCAGCTTTCTTCTTCCTACTTTGTCGACAAACAAGATACCTGGAATTGTGAAGGCCACATTGACAGCAGATGTGATCATGGATACTGTAAAGGGGTCTTTGATTCCTGCGTTTTTGAAAAAGTTGGTGCCGTAGTAAAAGATGAAATTGATGCCTGTAAGCTGTTGGAGTGCCTGGATGGCTACTCCTGTTAGCAGTCTTTTGAGGATAGCTCCTTTTCTGATAAAGCAAGCCCTCCAAGAAGTGTTTCCCACCTGTAATTCCTCCTGAAATGATGTCTGGAGTTCGAGGAGCTCTTTTTTGACTTGTCTTGAGTCAACTGGAAGACGTCTCAGTCTCGATAGTGACTTTGCTGCTTTTTCAGGTCTGTTCTTCTTCACCCAGAATCGAGGAGTCTCTGGCAGAACAATGAGACCTGCTGCGAGAATGACAGCCCAAATAAGCTGAACTCCTAGTGGAATACGGTAAGACGAAGTGTTGGGTCGGTCTTTTGTAGCATTATTAACCACAGCAGCAAGCAAAAGTCCAATAGTGATGGCAAACTGGTAGATGGAAACCACAGCTCCTCTGATCCACTTTGGAGAGACTTCAGATTGGTATAAAGGCACAATTGATGAAATTCCACCGACTCCAAGACCTGCAATGACTCGTCCAACAATCAGCAAAACTCTTCCTGTAGTGGCTGTCTGTAGAATAGCTCCTACTGAGAACACAACGCAGTACAGTAAGAGACCCAAACGTCTACCTACCGTATCAGCAGCAAAAGGAGCTACAATTGCACCTGTGAATGTTCCAACTGAGAGGATTGATGTGATTAGTGACGACTGACCCGATGTGAATTCGCCCAAACCTGGATCTGTGAAATGCTCTTTGACATATCCCATAGTCATGATACCCGCAATAGTTCCTGTATCGTAGCCATAGAGAAGTCCTCCGAAAGCGACAAACACGGCGACCATAACAGCCATGGCTGTGGACCCTTCATTTGGCGAACTTGGAAATGTGAATGGTATCTTCCTTGGAGAGTCCGTCTTTTGTGGACTCACGTCACTGGTGCTTGATTCCATGGCTGGAAAAGGAGTGAAGAGGTATCAACGCTTTCCCCACAGAAAAAACATAACGGCCGGGTCTATGTCTTGCATTAGTCTGGAGTGCAGGGAAACAAGTGAGAGGAAAATCTGTAGACTGTGAAGAACTTAAGCCATGAAGACGTTGACAAGTGGTACAAAAACAGGCAAGAGAGTACGTACAAGTAGCTGATCAACACCCTCCGATCAAAACATTTGACAACTTCACCGTCAAAAATCCACCTCGCCCATTAGACAAACCACTTTAGCATGAGTAGTTGGGTCCAACGCGTTTCGCGTAGTGCAGTAGAAGTATGCAAATTTGATCGTGGATGTAAATAGATGAAGACTTGGAGAAGTCTATGCTGTCTAGAAGAGTTGATTTCCGTAGAGCAGCCTTCTGGTTGACGTGCTGTGTAGTTCTATGACAGCTATATCAACGTGAACATCATATCGTATGTCCCTTTTCACAACCCTCTTATTCTGAAAGAAGACCCTGTAGGCAAGATTTTCTGCAGGTTACAATGGGAATCAATCTAACGGCTGCATACAGGACATCTGCGTAGACCACCATGGATGACTAAAAGCAATTTATTGGTCTTTACAAATACAGTCTCACAACATTCTTCCGAAGATGAACTATTTACCTTCATTTCACCATACTCATCAAGCCTCCATTGTCAGCACACGTATGTGAAATGAGACTAACGAGCCTCGAGATGAGACTAGACTCTCGGCAAGTACGTTTGACTGCATTAGTCGGGAATCTAGTGTGTACCAGAACTTCATGTTCACTCAGAGAAGGAGAATATCCCTCAAAACTGCTGCCACTTGTGATGAATCAATGCATTGAAAATTCAACCACAGACATCAGAAATGCACTCTTTTATACCCGTATTTGAGTACTTTGAATGTCTCAAGTACAACTGCTTTTAGACAGCACACCACCGCCGCGTAATCGCTTCTAGAAGCCTCAAATAACATACTCCAACATTTCTAGAAGGTACTATAGTCGTCTATTAGTATGCCACCTCTTTTCGGCCTCTTTTTCGCTTTATTTTAGGTCTCAACAATCGCTCGATTCCGTCGACTCTAAAACCATTCGTGTAGAGCCCAGAGGTGTCCCAAATGTCACGTAAATAGTTTCAGAAGGTAGGCTCGAGTCTCCTCTTTCTATTGACACCACTCACTAAGCCTCTACTCCTCTATATCGCGAGAAAATGGGCGCCGAAAATTTCGACATTTTTAGCAATTTTGTTGTCCAACGCTGTTCTGACCTACAATTCCAGAGGACGTGGCGTAATGGTAGCGCATTGGATTTCGGTTCTTCTGAACGACGTCCTCCAAAGGCTGCGGGTTCGAGTCCTGTCGTCCTCTTTTTTGCCTTTTTTTGCGTAGGAGAGTCTTTGAACACAAACCTCAAACACTTTTCGTTGCTTCTTTTTTTATCACGTTTTGGGTTCAGCCTTGGACTTTATATTTCTACCAGTGTGCTTGCGTCATCTTCGCTGAACTCTCAATCTCTACACTTCAGTTTCTCCATTATAAGTATTAGTGATTCATTATATGTACGATAAATTAATGCTGATTGTAAAAGGTGGGAATGCCGTAGAGCACGGGGGCCGCTCCGTTGAGGTACCGCAGCTTGCAGTCGTTTCGAGACTGCGACAGGGCCAGAGCACAGTCCATGGCGCCATTGTCGGTGAAATGGTCGTTGAAAACGCCCCATCGGGTCAGAAACTGGCGTCCAAAAAGATCAATGTCTTTATCTGTGACGTCCCACAGATTGGCCACCAGAGAAGGACAGCCTGCGGACATGTAGGCGACAGGAATACCTGCGGGCTCAAAGTCGCCTGCGAGGTCCAGCACTGCGGAAGAACAGCCCAGAAGAATGGCAGGACAGCACTGGTCGAGTTTGGAAATGACCGAGTTTCGAACATACTTCTGTCCACCTCCATGACCAATGTAAATGAGAGCTGAAGACGTTTTGAGAGCTTCAACCCACTGTTTCTCACTGGGAGGCTTGCCGACAACACCTGAGAAAGGTGAAAGGGCGTCTTCGAAACGCTTCTGAGTCTTGATGAGGTCTCCTGCAGGGTTGAGAACGTAATAGGGAGTTCCAGTGGGCTGAACGGTGTCTAGGAGCTGAGAGAGGGTCTGCAAAGACGAAACTCGAGACACTGAGCGTCCACAGAGCGTGGAAATGTTCTCCCAGGGGAACTGCACGGTCTGGGGGTCCAGAACAAGAACAGTGTGGGTGTACTTGTGTTTGTTCTTGGTGTCGTCACTGAAATGCAGTCCGATTGCTTCTTCAATCTCAACAAAGATCTGGTCAGTGTCCAGCTCATCGTAGGCATTGTACTCTCCGTGGTACTGCAGAATGTCCAGAACAAAGTACACCAGGTCTTCCAACAGCTCAGGAGCAATGTCGTCTTTACCCATACCCAGGAAGAGCGACAGAACTCGAGGATCGATGGTGACTGGCTTGAAACCCTTCTTTCGTCGACCAGTTCCGTTTCTAGACGGCAGATGTTTGGTCAGAATTCTGTTGAACGATCTGGCAAAGTTCTCGCAGTTGGAACCAACAGTCTCACCCAAAATACCCAGGAAACCTCCAAACCAGCAGAACTCTGCGTCATGAAGGAGCTGTTTCAGTCGCTCGTCCAGCTCGTGTCTTCTAGCCCACCAGGCCTGAGAACCACCCTCGTAGGTAGCTCCATTGGTCGCCATGTCGTCACTCTCGGCAATGATGCTCTTGAGCTCAGCCAGACCGTCAGAGAAGAGGAAGGGGTGCTCATCCACGTCTCTGGAGTTGTGTCGATGCAGGGGAAGTCGCAGAAGGAAAGGATCCTGGTTGCAGGCGTACTGGCAGACAACCAGATCTCCTGACGACGGGCAAACAGCGATACTGATGACGTTCCAGTTATCGGGGAGCTTGGACAACAGAGACTTGTGGTTCACCTCAACTTGGGGGCGCGAGGGAGGGTCAATGGCGGTGGTCCATTCACCAATGTCAATGTTGCTGAGCACCCGTCTTCTTCTTCGGGTGGAAACTCCTCGCAAATCAAGCCAGGAGGTGCTCAGAGTCGTGGTTCCAAGAGCAGACACAAAGACGTCCAGGGAAGACATCAGATAAAGAGCCTGGTTGATGTCAATCTGAGAACACGACTCGAGAAGATCGTGGACTCGCTCGTTGAGACTCTTCTTTGCACTCACCAGCATTCCATGAGCCGCCTGGACATTGCCATTAGGATGCAGAGCAATATCGCAGGACGAAGCTGAGGGGATACTAACTGCCGACTCTTCCAGACCCATGAAGATGGCGTCGGAAGACAGGAGCTTTCTGGCAGAGAAGAGAGCAATCTGAGACTCAACAACCTGATCCAGACACTGGTCGAACTTGCCCAGAGCAAGAGAAGCAGGCTTGAGAGCCTTTTCGTCACGTGCAAGCTTCAACTCCACCTTGAGACGTTCAACCTGAGCCACCAGACGTCTGAGGCCAGGAAGAACACTGGCAGCAGAAGAAGCCGCGGGTTTCTTTCGTCGGGCGAGATGCAGCTGCGACATGTCACGTGACAGACCGGAGCTGTCGTTCAGAGCGTTCAGGATGCGGGTGGCCGTCTCGTAGTGGTCTTCGGCACCCTCAAAATCGCCGGTTTGGGCAAATAGAGCACCGACACGTGTGTGCAGGAGAGCACGAGATGTGTCATCCACGTTGTCCAGTTGACGCAAGTTGGAAGCTGTTTCCAGGTTCTTCATACAGACTTCGAAAGCTCCCTTCTTGAGCTGGATCCATCCCACGAGAGAAGTAGCATCAGCAACAAGAATCCAGTGGCCCACGTGCCGTTGCAGCTCAATAGTCTGGCCAATCACCTGCTCGGCTTCCTTCCACATTCCCAGATGCAGCAGAACTGTGGTGGCCTGGATGGCAGATTGTAGATGGAGACAGCTCACTTCCCATGCGTAGGACGGCAGCTCGCTCATTTTCTTGAGCTTGTCTGCGTCCTTCTTGTTGTCGGTATCCTGACACTTTTTCAGCCACGCCTGGGACAGAGCTACGGCCTTTCTAGCAGTAGCCACAGAGTGTTCCAGCTGGCACCGTTCAAAGAAAAGCTGCGACTGAAGACGCCAGAAACGCAGCTGGGTCACGATTCGAACGCAGTAGTCAGAGGGCTCCTCCTTGGCCATATCTCTGCCTGCAGACAGACCCCGAGAGTAGACAGGGTGATCAGACACGAGCTGAATGTGTTTGGCGAGACGTTTGCCCACCGAATCAGTCTGTCCCTCGGCAACAAGACTCGATGCATGGAGTTGATGGAAAAGCAGCTCACGGTGGATCTCGGAAGTACCAGATACCGAGTCAGCATACTCCTTGAGAGTGGCTCTGCATCTCTGAGTGTCTCCTAGATGAAGGTAACACTGAGCAAGAGCCAATTTGTCGTTGGAGAACTTGTGCAGTTTCAACTCGAGAGAGTACCATGCCTGACAAGAAGCCCATTTGGTCATGAGAGAGATGATGTGCGAATCTTCAGCTGTAGGCTTGATAGTTCCAGCAAGAGCTTCAATCTGCTTCATCTGGGGTTTCTCAAGGTAGATTGTTTCCAGGCAGGCCAGGTAAAAGTCCAACAGTGGAGGTCTGTTGATCTTTTCTTCAACCAGAGACCTGAGCACTTGCATCGACACGGGGTAAATTCTGCCGCATTCGGCCAGGTTTCTCGTCAGAATTCTTGCCAACTCCAGCCACAGGCCGTGCTGGACAATGAGATCGTACTGGAACTTGAACGTCCGGTCAGAAACTCCGGCCTTGAGCTGAGAGCTTCTGTTGATGTTGGACAGATGGATTTGCAGAAGCTTGATTTGAACCAGAGGTCGATTGGACTCCTCGTCGAAAGTGTAGAACTGGTCGCTTGTTCTCATGAGGGCGTAGGAAAGCAGTTTGACGAATTTCAGCACTTGAGAGTCCTCCGAGAGAATCGTCTCGTCTTGGAACGACCAAATCACCTCGCTGCAGAACTTGATCAATTCACTCCATCGTTTCGCGTCACACAGAGCACCAGTAAGCGCCGAACACTTCATAAAATACCGTTCATTCATGCCTACCGGTCTGTGTAGCTTGACAGACAAGTGGAAGAGCTCGATTTTTTCCGCAGGCTTCGTCGACTTCGCACCAAGATTGTGTGCCATGTTGGAAACAAGCGTCAGTCTTGTCATGTCGTTTATCTCACGAAGAGCTTCTCCTGTAGCAGTAAAACACTCCTTGAGGTACTCCATCTGGACAGACGGGTGAGAGTTCTTCAAGATCACACTGGCAAGCTCACACAAGACAGACAGCAGTTTCTTGAAGTCGAGATCATGCACACCGGTAGTCATAACCTGTAGTAGCGCAGTCATGGCTCGAATATGGTCGTTGGTCACAGGAGCTGTCAGTGAACTCTTATGGGTGTTTCTGAAAAACTTTTCAATGGCAGCAAGAGTAGTCTTGGAAGCCAACTCTCTGTCGTCGGAAGTTTTCACAGACCGTAGAAGCGTAGACAGCGAGAACTCTTCGGAAAACGAGCCTGAGTTGTGCAAAGCCTCGACTATCGACACTGTAGGAACAGCCTCTATAACGGTCGGTCCTTCAACCACAGTCATAGAAGCCACAGTGAAGTCATTCTCCAGTCCTCCGAGGTACTTGAGCAGATCCGAAATCAGCGAGTTTCGCTCTTCTTCACTGACATTGGCATCAGTCATCTTCTGAACGGTGTCTGTGAGAAGATCCATCTGAGACATGTCGGAAGAACACTCCATGGAAACAAGTTGCAGCTTCATGGCGTTGAGCTTGTTGGATGTGCATTTTCGCGACAGAGCGGCTGTCAGTTTCGACAAAGTCGTCAGTTTCGCCTCTTTATGCGAATCTGGAGTTTTTCCCGTCCATGCCAGAGGTCCACATGGGTGTTTGAGTGAAGCCACCAGTTGCTGTGTTAGAAAAAAGAACGGATAAGACCTATGCTGTTATCCTTGTTGCCCCGTAACCCTCGTTAACTCATATCACACCTTCATCACCCTCTGATACTCACATCCATAACATCTCCTTCTGCTCTTCTTCGAGCAAACGCTTTGAGCATCGCCAAATGCAGCGACACGACAATGTTCACCACCGCCGCCACCTTCTTTCTCGGCGGAACGTCTACCAGCAGCAATTTACTCAATTGCGCTTCTTGAGTGTCGATTTTGAACACCTCATGGTCCACGTTGATTCTTCTCAGAGTTCGCTTGAACAGAACCACAATCTGCTCCAAACCGAACCCAATCTCGTCATCTGACCCAGACACAAGTTTCTGGATCAACAGCAACTGTCGTCGGTCAATCTCTGAGCTCTTGACAGTCTTCTTGGACTCAAAGCTCCATAGCGTCTCCAAACACTCGCAACCTGTCCTGTAGAGCTCCGATTCGGACACGGGCGCCTTCTGGGGCTTTGTCGGGCTCTGGTTTTCCTTGCCAGAGGCCTGGGAAGCCGGTCCCAGGCGCGCAATCACGTCATCCAACGCTCTGAGTGTCGCTTCTGGGCTTGCCGAAAAAACGCTTTTTTCCTGCGTCCCTGAAGACTTGATGACCCGCATTATTCGTGGTGACGCCAGCGACGGGGCCGACACGCCGATATTTCCAATTTCGGTCATGGCTAAATGGCGCTAGAGAGAATGAAGCGTGGTGTTGTGTGGAGTGTGTCTTTAGAGGCTGGAGCTGTTACAATATCACGACTAATGTTTATCTGCACACGTAAATAAGGTTGGTGTGTTTTAGGTGAGGTTTTAGAGTTTGGAATGTAGGAACGGGGATAGAGTTAGTGGGGAGGGCTTAAGTAATTTTTGAGGTGTCGGATTAGTTGAGTGGTGGGTCGAGTTGGGTGGAGGGGGGTTGTCTTGGTTAATAATGTGAGGCTCATAAGTAGATCTATGCTATTCCGTTGCTAATGTTGTGTTTTGGGCGCCTATTATAGTGGTGTTTTAGGCTGTATGTTCAGAGTATGTGTAGAGTGAGGTGAGATGAAAGAATCCATTTTTTCAGGAGGATTTTGTATATACACAAGAGTATAGGAGTGTATCTGCGTTATCTTCAAAGGTAGGGATTTAATTTGGTGTACTTATTTTGCTTATATCTCAACATTAACGTCTTCTATCGATGTACAGCTATCGGATGACTAAGCCATTTTTGAACCCCGTTTCAGTGCAAAAACCTGACTTGTGCTTATTAATCAAGTTTGACCACTTCCAAAATGCCCCAAAACAGCCGCTCATGTGTTTGACACTGTAGGGACACGTCAAATTCGTATTGAAAGTTCCAGATGTGTCAGAGAAGACCAAACAGTGTGTTTTGATGTAGGGACAAAAATATCAGATTTGATGTTATTATTCAGATTTGGGTGTGTTTTTCCGTGATTATGTAATAATTAGGAAAAAAAGAAATAAATTCATTGTGAGAAAAAAGGGGAAATAACTGTTCCAGTGTGTTGATTCATGACTCATCGGCTACTTTTATAGCCCCATTAACCTCTATTTACCCTTTCGGCAGTTTTTGACGGGTTTTCTGGACAGTTATCCGTGGAGCCCTATAGAGATCATGCTAAACTAAGAGAGAAGAGGGATACAAGTCTGGCGTGTTATATGTTGATCTTTAGGTGTTGTTCAGTATGTCAAAATGATCAGGAAGAGCAGGAGATTCCAAAGGTACTAATAAATTGGTGTCTTGTCATCCAACTTTTTCGAGGAAAATGCTGTTCTCTCCTCACCACCCTGCCTCAACGGTAGCTTCATAATACCGACTTGGCACCCCGGTAGAAGGATCGTCTCGGGTTCGACGATCGTCTACGCTCGTTTTGGATGGCCGTTCTAGGAAATATCGAGATATTACGCACCCCTGTTACCTCAGGAAGAGTGCCGAGATTTACAGTATAGACAACTGGTATACCCTAAGGCTGTCAAGTGGGTCTTTGAAGTGGACAAGAGGTCTCAT
The DNA here is from genome assembly GCA_001600195.1 of Yarrowia keelungensis. Lineage (NCBI taxonomy): Eukaryota > Fungi > Ascomycota > Dipodascomycetes > Dipodascales > Yarrowia > Yarrowia keelungensis. Next base: position 920,505 of record BCJD01000006.1, on the reverse strand, counting down.
TGTTGACCTGCTCTGTTTTGCAACAGGTCTGAAATGAAGGCTCACCTGTGCACGCGTTTCTTATGTAATCAAAGATACATCAAGTTGTCTCGTCTGAGTTACTCCTCTTACACCCCTTCTCATCTGAAACATAACGTCGTGGAGACGGGAAGCGTTTTGCAGGGCTAGAGTTACCCCAATAATAAGGTGTGTTTTGTCAGGTTACTGTAGGCTATGTCTTGTCAATTGATTGTCTTTTTTTAGCGACCGTTGAGTCTGGAACGAGGGTTCGTGTGTCTCTGGACACCTTCCCCCTGTCATTCACGCCGCTCGTGCAGGTGAACAAGGTGGCAAAAGTGTCCACTGTCAAGGGGGCCAGCTGATATCCGCAGCAGAGGCGTGGGTCGAGAGTTTATCATAGAGGTAGGGTTGGCTGGATGAGATGATGCAAGTAAATAACTGGCTTCTCCTTGTGCTGTAGCCACGGGAGTCTATAATGTGGGGAGGCTGGTATAAGCACTTTTTGCCGCTTGTATGATTGATGGTTGTATTGCTCTACTTTGCAGTAAGGGGTCCACTTTACTTTGGGTGCAAGTTGTGAAGTTCGTGTTGGAGTTGGGAGGAGGTGCGTGAACTTGTCTTCAAAGAAGGAGCACAGGAGGAATATGAAACATAGAAACGAGGTGAAAAATATTGGACAGGAACAAAAACAGGACAAGATCTCGTATTCAGCAAATACCATAGATACAACATCAAGTTCCTGTAACCAGGCACAGCCAAGCGCCTTTGTATCACCTTGTCTCAACCCTGCCCTGTAACTCAACTCTCCTACGCTTCCCCTGCTACCATGGTACATGATGCCAACCTCCTTGGAGAGTGAGTTCAAGGGGTTGGTAGGAATGAGAGAAGGTAGGTGTTGAGACGTGATTGACAACTACAATGAGAAACATAAACAGTTATATAGTGTCATAGGAGACACAAACATCACCATTGTCACCACCTCCCCTCCAGTTCTTTACACGACTAAGATCTCCAGTGATCTCCAAGGTCTTGTCTCCTCTCGGAACAACTCAAGGTTCAATCTAATCCCGTTTACCCCATCTACATCTTAGGTCGCATTGCTATAAGTGGGCGGGTGAGAGAAAGAGAGCAATTGGGGGGTGTTGAAGAGCTGAAAAGAAGTACTCAGATCGTCAGATAGCTGTAGAAATCACGTACTGAACATCATAGCCCAACTGTGTTCTTTTTTGTTCCACTTTCCTCTCCCAAGTCTATCCGCGTTATGGTATTTCAGTCCATCGTCTGCCAACGTCTACCCTCGCCAAACTCACTTTAACTCCCTCCTAAGCCTTGTTCTTATGCTGGTATATAGCCCGAGGGGATTCCGTAGATGTAGCCAGCAATCGCAATCTCCCCAAGCCTTCTTTCAGTCAATCACCACCTTCAACACACCTAACATGGCCAAATACTACTACGTGGCTATCATTGTCTGTGTGGTCTTCCTGGTAGCGCTGCTGGCGGGCTTCTACCTGCGACACTGTCTTCAGAAACGAAGACTCCGGCAGAAAGCCGCCAAAATGGACAGAGAAGCCAACCAGATGATGCAGCGATGGCAGAGTGTCCAGGAACCGAAACGGGCCAAGTCAAAGTACTACCATGAGCCGCTGACGACCTACATCTCGTCCTCTTCGCATTCTTCCAAACCGTCTGCTGGAAGTTGGTCTTATATCTCTTACAACTCCAACACTTACTCTTCGTCCACTTATAATAACGAGACTCTGCCTAGTTACTCGCACAGTGACGGGTTTGCAAGACCGTATTATTACTACAGACAGGACGAATGGGGCCTGGCTCCCGCTCAAAAGTGTCATATTTGCCAAAGGCAGTTTAATGACACTGATGCGGTGAAGCAAGCGTTTGGGGGTTTGGTTCATCAGCAGTGTTATTCGTTCAACAACTGAACTGAAGTTGTTGAATGAGTCAACTAACTGAGCCACTTCACCCCCAACTCCAACCACTAACGAACAATCAAGCTACTTCAGCTTCTGTCAGAAATGACTTCTCAGTCTGGTACTGAGTCTAGAATGTATAGGTAATGAATTATGAAATTTTGAAGGAGTAAGTGAAGAGCCGGTCAATTGGTAGGAGCTTGCTGAGACCTGCTCTCCTTCTGATCAAGGAAGGTGTCGTAAGTCCTCTCAAAGGGTACATTTCAGAATGACTCCTAAAATCTTAGTCCACACTACTACCCTACCAGCCCTCCACTTTCTCAGGCTATGCAACATACACGCTTCAACCTAGGGGCCACTCTGAAACGTCTTTCTTCACACCTTAGTCGCACCCCTACGATGCTTAACCTAACACCCGAGAACCCTAGACATGACCCACTCAACAAACGAGGTGGATCGCTGGCATACAGGGTCCCAGGGTCTGCCGCGGCTTTGTGTAAAATACCGCACTTTGCACTAGTCCCTGTGTCTTCCCCGCGTCACGTGATGATACGAGAAGACAAGTGTGGAGAAGTGGGTCGGTTCAGAGTTCGATTCTGGAGAAGCCATATATAAGTGAGAATGTGTGTCAGGGGTGGGGTGTGGTAGATGTTGTGCAACTATGAGAAGGGCTCTGGGACGCTTTCAGCCGGCTAAATAAGACAGAATGGGCTTTCCCTAATTATTTTTTTCAATTTTATTTGAATTATTTCAATTTAAATAAAATCAAATTTATTCTCAGAGAATTGAAAAAAATCAAATTCCTCATTAGATGCATCTTGGGCTTTTCAAAATCTCTTTTGTGACCCCCTATTATGACCCTCCAGCGATACCCACATACTCCACCTCCTCTCCAGCTCTCTTCCACGCCTCATCGAGATTTAATCGATCATCGTCTTTCCGTGCGGCTCATCAATTATAAGGTTTGGAGACATACGCCTGATTTCAGATTTCTCCATAGTGGCAAACACAGGATTGGGTAGTTGGAAGCCGCTAGAGAGGAGCTAGAGGTGTGAAAATTGGAGAGGATAATATTTCGAGTCATGTGACAAAAATAAATAATCCATCATGTCGTATCTACTTCCCCTCCTCCATCTACACCCCCTCTTAGGTTGAGGCGTCGGGGTTAGGGGAAGCACTCCACCTCCCAATATTCCAGAACATTCAGCTGGGGCCTTGCAGCTTGGGATATAAGAGGGCTGCACATCTTTTTCGACCCCATAACGAGACTCTGAACGACCACAGAAAATATGTCTGCCGACGAAGTGAGTATGAGAGGGAGATTTGTGACCTGGAGGAAGTCACTGAGGGTGGATTAAACGACAATTGAAGGAAATTGGACGAGAATGATGCTTCTCTGAGTGAATGTGTCTAGAGTGATCTAGCAATGTGAGGGGATGTGGTTATTGTGGGTGTTGTGGTTGTGCTTTTTGGACAGGTGGCAAATGAGTGGATTGGAGGAAGTGACAGTGGCAATGTGGTGATTTGCATGTGGCAATTGCTTGTGTTAGTTGCTGTGATGTGTGACTGAGCTGTGCCGTGCGTTGTGGTTGTGCTGTGGTTATGCTGTGGTTATGGTGACTATGTTGTCATAAGCATGATCTTAGTAATGAGGCATTTGACCAGCAGTTGCCTCAGATGCCATTGTTTGTGACACAGATTCATTCTCAGCGAAACCGATCTACTGTGGTTGTTGGTTTACCGTCTGTATAACCACGATCAGGGGTTGGCTGTTGTTCTCAGTTGCCACTATAAGGTGTTCTTCACTTTAAAGTGTCTTTATGAAGCCCCATTTAAAGTCCCACTTTTGCACCACCTTAAAGACCCACTACAATACCCACTCTATGACCTTCACCTTAAAGACCCAACTGCTTGATCCTCAGAAGAGACAGACAATCATCATTGGAAGGTACAACAGATCACTGAACCGGCTTAAGTAGCTCATCAGCTTCAGTCTGTATGATCCAGATATCAAAGCTCCATCTTGTTCAGGCACCCGACATGAACTGATGAGTTTGATGTGAAACCAAGTGGCTGAATGAAAAAGCTTCTCAATGAGCTACTCGGTTCATTGGCGAGTTACTATTGGAAGGGCATCCTGTCCTAACCAATACAGCTGTCTTCTAGTGCTATCTTGGTTATCCCTTGGTCAGCTACCTGGCTACCAGTGATACAGCTTCTTGTCCTTCCATTCGTCATCCACCCATCGTGTCCACTCGGACCTACGGCCCTCGTTCCCGTACTAATATAGCTCAAAGCCCAAGGAAACGCAGCTTTCGCTGCCAAAGACTTTCCCACCGCCATTGACCACTTCTCCAAGGCCATTGACGCGTCTCCCACCCCCAACCACGTGCTCTACTCCAACCGATCCGCCTGCCATACTTCTCTCAAGAACTATGACGACGCTCTGAAGGACGCCCAGTCTTGTATCGACATCAACCCCCAGTGGGCCAAGGGTTACGGCCGAAAGGGTGCTGCTCTTCACGGCAAGGGCGATCTCATTGGCGCCAAGGACGCCTACGAGGAGGGTCTCAAGCTGGATCCCAACAACGCCCAGAACAAGGCCGGTCTGGAGTCTGTTGAGCGAGCCATCATGGCCGAGGCCCAGGGAGACGGTACCACCCCCGATATGGGTCTTGGCGACATGTTCTCCAACCCTGCCAACCTGGCCAAGCTGGCTTCCGACCCCGAGGTCAAGGAGTACATGAAGGACCCCGAGTTTGTCAAGAAGCTCGGCGAGCTGCAGAAGAACCCCATGGCCGCTCTCTCCGGCATGCAGCAGGACCCCCGGCTCATGAAGGCCATGGCTCTCATGCTCGGTATCCCCACCGACATGCAGGGCAAGGCTGCCGAGGACAAGGCTGCCCACGACGCCCAGCAGGACGTGGAGATGAAGGACGCCGAGCCTGCTAAGCCTGCCCCCAAGGCCGAGCCCAAGGCCGCCGAGAAGCCCGCCGAGCCCGTTTCCGACGAGAAGAAGCAGGCCGACGAGGAGAAGGCGCTGGGCAACACCGCGTACAAGGCCCACAAGTTCGACGAGGCCATTGCGCACTACAACAAGGCGTACTCGATCCACGAGGACATCACCTACCTCAACAACCGGGCCGCGGCCGAGTTTGAGAAGGGCGACTACGAAACATGCATCAAGACCTGCGAGGAGGCCATCACCAAGGGCCGAGAGGTCTTTGCCGACTACAAGGTGCTGGCCAAGTCGTTTTCGCGATGCGCCACGGCCTACGCCAAGCTCAACAACCTGCCCAAGGCCATCGAGCTGTACAACCGGGCTCTGACCGAGCACCGAACCCCCGACACTCTCGCCAAGCTGCGAGCCGCCGAGAAGGAGCTCAAGAACCAGGAGACCCAGGCCTACATTGACCCCGAGAAGGCCGAGGAGGCCCGAGAGGAGGGCAAGGAGAAGTTTGCTGCTGGCGACTGGCCCGGCGCTGTCAAGGCTTACACCGAGATGATCAAGCGAGCCCCTGATAACCCCATTGGCTACTCCAACCGAGCTGCTGCCCTTGCCAAGCTCATGTCCTTCCCCGAGGCCGTGGTCGACTGTGACGCTGCTATCGCCAAGGACCCCACCTTCATCCGAGCCTACATTCGAAAGGCCAACGCCTACTTTGCCATGCGAGAGTACTCCAAGTGTGTCGACACCTGCACCGCTGCTCTGGAGCACGACAAGGAGGGCAAGTCCAAGGCCGAGATTGAGGCTCTGCAGTACAAGGCCATGTCTGCCCGATTCCAGGCCCAGGAGGGCGAGACCCCCGAGCAGACCATGGAGCGAGCCTCCAAGGACCCCGAAATTGTGCAGATTCTGCAGGACCCCGTCATGTCGTCTATCCTGAACCAGGCCCGGGAGAACCCCGCCGCTCTGCAGGACCACATGAAGAACCCCGAGGTGGCCCGAAAGGTCCAGCTGCTGATTGCCGCCGGAATTATTAGAACTCGATAAGCGAGAGGAGGATGTACAGATGTATTTAATGATTGTTTGTGAAAAAAATCCTGAGCGAAGTAGGGAAGTGAGTGTAGTCAACTGAGCGAAGCGGTTTCTGAGTGTATACTGTAGTGGCGTTTTGATGAGATGTGTAATTAGAACAAGGTCCTTTTCCAGGTTGCCAGTGACTTGCTGTAACTCATATTTGATCTACCTGTAACTAACTGAAAGATTCCAGCAGGATGCCAAGCTGATATTGACTGCTTCTCCAACCTCAACCAGAGGTCAAGTATTAGTCTTTATTAGTTGGAATTTTACTTAACACGTCAAAACATCGAAGTCTTCACATCAGGTGATCCCTGGTTGCTAAACGATGATATTGAAGTTTTTGTAAATACTATCAGCTTCTTAAAATCAGTTCTTCTCTCCTCTATATCGTTTCGCAGAGTCCAGAGACTCTATCAAAAAGACCACAAACGACAACACCAGAACTCGGTGATAGAAGCCTGATATCCACTAGAGAACAGTTCCAGAGCATTCTCAGTCATCTTTTTAGTATATCCCTCCATTAGCCCCTTTCTATCTCACCCCCTCCACCCTCCAGACGCATTTTAAACCCCTGGTCACGTGACTTATTTAGCCCGCTATAACGGTCCAACGCTCTTTTTTCTCTAACGGTTTCAAACTCTCCCACTTCACTCCAAAAAATTCGTTCGCGGAAATTTTGGTGTTTTAGTATAGAGAGTAGACTGACAACCTCCTAAAACCTGTTCAATTCGCAGATTCTATCTGATTTCAGCTTGAGAGGTCTTTCCACCGTTTTCCTGGCCCTTTTCTGGGTCGTCGTGGTGTACMCCCCGTGGTCATCAACACACCAMCCCTACGACGMCCCCAACCCCGCCAATGCCAGCTCGACACACTGCCACGACAACCCCGGATATGGCTCACCATCGGCCTCAGATCATATCCCCCTCGGGTTCACCATCTCCCACCACTGGGCTTTCGACTTCCTCAGCCCCCTTACATCACCACACCCTCACGCCGACGAGGGCCCTACCCCCAAATCCCTCACCGCCCAGCCTCCTTGGAACGTCGCTACTACAGTGCACTCGTGAAAACGGCCTCTCAAGCTACAGCCTCCCACACGGATTAGGCAACCCCATCACACGCCCGCAAACCTTAACCACGACAACCTCACCATCACGACACAGACACTATCCCGACAAAACACCAACCCGGGCCCGACAAAGGCCCACCTCTGAGATACACTCTCCATAAAAACCGGTCCTCTTTGGGACAAAGTCTCCGACCATTGGCGACCCGACCATTGGCGCCCCACGCGGGTCCCCCCCAACGACTTCTAGTCCACTCGGTTTGCTTCAACTGTGATACTCGGACGATTGCCCTGGAGGTGATTGGTGCCAGAGGTCACAGGTAGGCCCCATGCGCAAAGACATCGCAAAATTCAGTGTCCATCCAGGGCACGCCCGGGCAGGCAGGCAGGATCCCCGCCCCGGTTAAGCCTGTAATCGCTCGAGGGGGCCGAGGATTTTTTTTTTTATTCTAAAGATGCATTATAGCTATATACCTAGAGCCGGTTATTGGCGTTCAATGAATCTTACACTGCATAATCGTTTTCGGGGCTCGGGTCAGTGGGTCAATGGTGAGTGATTCCACGTCGGTGTGCGCCTGTATCGAGTCTGTGTCATATTTAAACAAGAAAGATGCAAAAAAGTGAAATGTGAAAGAAACTGAAGGGGAAGTGAGTTGTCGACTCGTTGTCGTTCGTGGTGCCGACGGGTCGGGCTTGGAAGTGGGCCTAGGACTCGGATGACGAGATTACATTTCCTCATATTTATAGCTAATATGATAAGTTGAATAAAAAAAAAAATTGCGGCCATATCCTAGTGAAAATACGGCTTCCCGTCCGATCAGCCATAGTCAAGCACTAGAGAGCCTAGTTAGTATTGTAGTGGGAGACCATACGAGAATCCTGGGTGCTGCAATCTTTTGCCACTCGCAATATCTTTTTGAAAGCGTTTTTTGACATTTTCAAAATAGAGTTCAGGTGCTGTGATAGAGCATGGCATTCAGGAAGGTTCATGTAAGCAACGGACGATACTGGAATAAATGATGGAGTTCATTTTTTACTCTGCTGTCGTTGCGCTCTTTTGTATTGTCCTAGCTTATATGAGTTGTTGTTTTTAAACGAAACCAAGTTCAGAAAGACTTTTAAGGTTGTATAGCTTATCCAGAATAAGGTATTATACGAGCTCTTTGTGTAACTCATTAACCGAGAACCGTTGGAACTCTCAAAGATTCATGAAGAGGTGATATTCAGGGCTAACAGAAGTTCTGATACACTCTCTGACAGTCAGTAATGTGTAACCTGAGATCTTGAGAACTTTTGAGAGCTTTTATTCGTTTTTCGGGGATGTCGCGTTTCACGTGGATTTAAAAGGTGTACCCTATCCACCCCAGATAGCAGTCTATTTCTATTCAGTCGCGTGATGTTGAGTGCTTATAGCTTCTTTATCAATAACATCAACAAGGCTTTCTTCGCTTACTATCCCTTCCATTTGCTATGCCCTACAAAGACTCAGAGTCAAGCTCCAGCTCTCAAGACACTTACACTAATCCGCTCACAAAGAAAGTCCGGTCACTCTGCTACGCCAATATTGAGTTCATTCAGCAGCTCAACTACTTTCGAAGTCTGAGACTCGCCTCTATTACAGAAACGCCTCAGGTGCACATCCTGAAAGAAGTTGAATCTCGATCAACACCGACACTAAAGGAGCTTTCGTCTACAGCCAGGACTGTTATTGATGATTTAGAAGAGACTGCTACCTCAGTTTACGATATCACATGTGACTCTCAACTACAGCATCTTCATTCAACTCTTAGTTTACTCAACGCCCATCTATCTCGTCAAGTAGCTCTCTGCAAGAAGTTCAACAGTCCCCAGATAACCATTCAGTTCTATTTCTTGACTCTAGACACATCTGAAGTCAAACACTGCACTCTCACTGTCCAGAAAGATAGTCCTATTGAACATATTGTCTCTCTTCTTCCCCCAGAATGGAACGTTTCTATGCAGTCTACATTCTCTCCTTCCAGTGATCAACAACTTCCAGACAAGTTCAACTCTGAGGACTCGATTTTATGGGAACTTCCAGGTTGGATACGGTACTTAAATCTCGGAGGACCTGTTTTTGTGACCAACGAAAAAAGTGACACGCCACCTCAAAGTTCACAGTCTACGAACTCCTCCGTCTGTTCAGGGAAAATCAGAAAAAGTACAAGACCCAGGTACAGAAGAAGAAGCTGGAAGCCACCAGGACTGTCTATAATATCAGAGACACCGAAGAAGAAGCTGATAGTGAAAATCCCGCTAAACAGGTGACTCTTAATGCATGTTATGAAGAAAGACGGTATAGTACCGGCACTGTACCAGTACAATACTGTAGCTGTAAGAGTGAACAAATCTATGCGAACTGTAGGGAAGAGATAAGGCACATTGACAAGTGGATCATGTGAAACAATAGAGTTACTTGTACAGGTGCAGTGCTTGTATTTTTTCGAACCTCAGAAGGAGGTCGTTATTGGTATCAAAATGATCTCGAAAAGAACCGAAATTTAGATGTACTAGTCTCTAGTGAGTGACGCTTCGGGATCCCAATCTATTCGACTCCTAGCTATATATCCAAATTAAGCTATAAGCGACTGGAATCGCTTTTTAAAATTTTAGAATCGGCTCATTGTGGTATCAAAATGATCAGAAAAAGAAGCTGACTTCAATGGTAACAGTTTGAGATGAGCCGTACTATTGGGTCCTAGTATACTAGGGTTCTTGTTCAATAGTCAAAATAAGCTATAGTACAGGTACATACAGTAGTACTTTTTTTGGCCGAAAAGTAACAAAAAAAAAAAAGTATTTTCTTCAAACCTCAGAAATGAACCATTAGTGGTATCAAAAAGATCAGAAAAAGAATTGGAGTTCAATGGCATTAGTCTCAGGAGAGTAGCGCTTCTGGATCCAGATCTACCCGAGCTCAAGTTATTCTACCGAAATAAGCTATAGCGAACACAAAAATTTGAAAGTAGTTTTTCGAAACCTCGGAATTGGCTCGTTTGTGGTATCAAAATGATCATGAGAAGAACCTGAAGTTTGTGGTAGTGGTCCTAGGTGAGTGGGGCTGTTGGGTGCTTGTTTGTACGACTTCTAGTTTTGTGACCGAAATAAGCTATAATCCACTCAAAAATCGGATTAAAATATAAGAAGCCACAGAATTGACTTACGAGTGCGTAGTGAAATACAGAATGGTCTCATCCGCTGACTCTTTTATGCTTGGTTGGTTCTGATGATTCTTGGTTTTCGTCTTGACGATCATCACTCACTTATGGTATGTGCACCCATATCAACACACGCTGTGGGACGTTAATATCCGTCAAGAACAAAAGGTGACATTGAGCAGCAAAGGAAAATGAAGTCTTCTGTTCACTTTTCTACAAGCACAACTACTTGTGCTTTTTACAGACACTTTTCTTTATGGAACAGAAAATGTCCGCTAACTCCACCAGGCTTATTATTTGACTAACGTGGCTGTACGAAAGCTTCCTGTGTTCTCGGATATTATTTCTTCTTCACTCTCTTCTCCACTTCTGTTGGGGATGCAACCTCGTATTGCTTTTTCTAGCTCGATATCTCACCTGGCCCTGGAAGACAATGAGGTTCTAGAACTCTTGGGCCAAAAATCTCCGGTTTCCCCTCACTGGGGCATTTCAGCAAGTTTCTGTAGAGAACATGCGAAGTAATTGCCCAAGTCTTCTACTTTCCCAAGTCGGGTATAGATAGATTCTACCCTTTTCACTTATTATGTGATGTTATTGACCAACTACCACAACACCCTACAACCCCTATCTAAAGTCAATCCATGCCAAGATGACTCCACTGACTACCCATGACTCTCGGAAAAACTTACCTTCCATATCCAATATGTATCTCCGGCATGCGGCTCGGAAATTAAGTGGATCTAGACTTCGTACATACTGTAAGGGACAGTCCATGTATTAAACTCAAATGGGAGCATTAGGGGTAGGCGAGTAGAACTGATAGGAACATAGAGGGGGTCACTTTAAGTCATTCAAGTTCCCCGAGTTGCCCTTACTCGTCAACCACAAGTAGTCTCTGGGTATTTATTTCCGATTTCATCAGATTAATTTGATATATTTCCTGACCTGATCTGATGCCATTTAGACGGTAAAGTGACCGCCATCTTTTTGAAGACCCTCTTTCGCGTATATTTCGTGCTTTGAACCAAATTCACTGCGGGTCTCGGTCTCCGAAGTGCTAAATGGCCTCTCTTTGTTTTCTTAGCGTGTTCTAGTTCCCACAAAAGTGGGGTTCTATCGGAGATCTCAAAAGGAACCTTGGTCAAATTGATCTAAAAAGGTAAAAAAGAGAGGTGAGGGGTTGGTATGTCGGCAGAGCGCTCTTCAGAAGGATTCAAACTGTACCGATAGGGTATTTCCATCTTGAGATAAGCATGATCTACGTTTCGTATAATGGACCTCTTCTGGAAGATTGAAAGCCGTATGATCTTTAGTAGTGAGTTGTAAGTGGAGTTGTGCTAAATGTAGCAGAGTACATTTCGACAGAAGGGGGTCTTTCTCACACGTTAGTCATTGCTTCTTACTGGCCAAGGAATCCAGACCCCTATATTATTCGGAATACCGCTGGTCACCTGATTTTTGCAGTATTATATAGATACATTCTTCAGCAATCTCTTAGTATTGTGCCAAGTCATACACGATATGGTAGATTGGTGTGAAGGTCTACTGTGCTACCTTCTGTTTCCATGGTGTGCTTAGTAGCTCTAGAATAAGCCCCTTGATTATGTACAGCTCAAATCTTGAATACATTACAAGTGCCGGTACTGTACCTGGTGGAGCCATTTCTTGGCCGTGTATCGTGTCTCATAATTGCCAAGGACAACATTCCAAGGGGGGAATTCCAGAATCTTAATAAAGTAATTAGTTGTCGAGATTTTCTCTCATTTCTATACACACTGTTCATGGGCACACAAAAGCACACTGTGGAGTCTGCCTGAAAGGGACAATCTCCGATCTAGTTCTTGAGGAATCTCCGATCGCCAAGAGTACCTAGACCGTCAATATGCAAGGCGAGGAAGAAATAATGATGTCTTCGATCCATTCCCAGCTATAATGATTATTCAATCTTTTATCAGCATTTTTTACTATTTTCATAATAAATCGAGAAAATAGTAGTTTAAAAAATTTTGATCACATCATTTGGCTGAAATCTGACTCTACAACGTATCCTCCGACTCTTCTCCATGAGCTCGGAGAATACACTCTTTTAGCGAAGCATTTGCGAGGTCATAGTTAAACCTGCATGACAAAAATCCACTTTGGTTGGGACAAAGGGTGCCCCCTTATTAGCTCATTTAGTCTTTCATTAGCCGTCTTTCCCATGCAGGTGGTTCTTTAAGAGCCATTAGTGCGAAAATCAGGGGTTGCAAGAATAACAGCTGAAGAGTGCAGTGGTGGATAATATGGTTCAAAGTGAAGTCACCGGTCTGAAGAGGAATTACCGGATTTGGATAAAGATTCTGACATTCTTCTCAAGCACTAGGGACACTTACTTATTCTCTTCATGATCTTCTTTGTCTTCAGACTAAGAATGTTTTGATGTCTCTACTCTTTGTCATCATCTGCAATGATACTGATCTTTGTCTGAATTACAGGATGCCAACAGTCTGTTCAACATAGTCGTGCCTTTGTTTTTCAATTGGCTCCTCTCCTTGGTGTATAAATACACACCTGTTCTTCCCATAATTTCATCAAACCATCACACTCGTTTCTTCACACTCGTTTCAGCAATGCGCTTTTTCCAGTCCATTGCCCTGCTGGCTTCTCTGGCTCTAGCCAAAGAAGTCTCCTGTCCCATCACAGATTTCCGAATGGGGTCTGCTCACGATTTTTCCGTCAAGAAAGGCTATCTCGACAATCTGTGGGAACTTGACTACGACTTTCGAGTTGTTCCTGAACGAGAAGATATCCAGGCTGGAGATTTCTTCAACTTCCAGATCAGCGATGCTATGGACTTTCAGGGCGTCTACGACTTCATGGTGACCACTCAGGAGGGTGAGAACATTATGCAAATCACCAACGACGGCTCTCTTTTCACTGGTACTTACACTGATTTCGTTAACAAGCAGATTCCCGAGATTCAGGGCTTTTTCTTCATGAAGGCTGTTCTTGACATGGACGAGGTGGACGATGAAGGTCCCGTGACAATTACCACTAAATTCAACGAGCGAGAGCGGATTTCTGCCCAGATCGAGGTCGTTGCTGCCGAGGCTTCTTTCATGTACGGAGAACGACAGAAATACGATATTCTGTGGACTGTTCAGCTTCCTTCCACTCCCTGGGACCAGATGAAGGTGATGACTGAGCTCGACCACATGAGCGAGATCCAGAACTCGATTGATCTGCTTGCCAGCATCAACCTCCTCTTCTACAAGGGTATGGACAGCAAACTGCGATACGACTCTGTGGAGCAGGTTGACAAGGACCAGATTCTGCACTACGTCGAGATCCGAGAACTCAACGACAATCTCGTGACTTTCATCCTCAAAAACATCCCCCAGGACGATATCACTGTCCGGCTGCAGTTCAAGTCCACCCTTCTTGTCAAGCACGACATGTACTCTGCCAAGACTAGACTTCTCCAGTGGAAGTCCGGTTTTGGTTATCTCCCTGATCCCGAGGCTGGATGGTCCACCGAAATGGGTCCTCTGCCTGAACAGCGAGACGACCGGTTCTACAAGGCCTGGTGGATCTACGGAGGCGCTTCCTGGAAGATTGACGAGGACTGTGGAGGAGGCAGTGGAGAGAAGCCTGTTGTTGATCCCTTTCCCGATGTGACCATTGTTCCTACTGTGGTGCCTTCAGTGGTGCCTTCTGTTGTTCCTACTATTGTTCCTTCAGTGGTGCCTTCTGTTGTTTCTACTGAGGTTCCTACTGTGAGCCCCTCTGTTGTTCCTTCAGTTGTTCCTTCAGTTGTTCCTTCAGTTGTTCCTTCTGTCGTTCCTTCTGTCGTTTCTTCTTCTGAGCCTTCAGTGGTTTCTTCTTCTGAGCCTACTGTTGTGCCTACTGTTGTGCCTACTGTTGTGCCCTCAATTCCTGTCTCTTCCGTTGAGCCTTCTGTTCCGGTTACTTCCGCTGAGTCTTCCGCTGAGTCTTCCGTTGAGCCTTCTTCAGCTTCTTCTTCGGCTACTTCTTCGCTTACCATCACTGCCCCTGCTACAAGTACTGAGACTCCTGTTCCTTCCTCCACGTCCACCTCCAACTCCTGCATCATCACCGAGACTTACACCGTCTCCGGCACCACCTCTGTCGTCTGGAAGGACATTTGCACTTCTCCTGCTACTCCTTCTCCCTCTGTCACCCTCTCTACCACCTCCTGTGTCATCACTGAAACAGCTACTGTTTCCGGAACTGAAACTGTCGTCTCCAAGAACACCTGCGTCCCCACCATCACCAAGACCGTCACCCATTGCGACGACATTTGCACTGAAGTCCCCGTGACCATCACCGAGTGCCCTGTTTCTTCCACTGCCGTTGTCACCACTGTCGTTGACCAGAAGACCGTGACCGTGACTGTTTGCGATGACGACTTTAGCTCGTCTACTGAAGTGTCTACTGCTGCTCAGTCTGTTGCTCCTTCTGCTTCTCATTTCACCAACTCCACCCTCACCTCCACCGTCACTTCAGCTCAGACTATCACCAAGACAGTCACCCACTGTGACGACGAGTGCACTGAGATTCCCGTCACTCTCACCGAATGTCCCGTGTCTACCACCGAGACCCTCACTACAGTCATTGACAACAAGACTCTCACTGTGACTGTCTGTGATGACGATTTCGCTGTGACCGCACCTACAGCTGCCCCTTCCGTCACTGTCAAAACCCTCACAAACTGCGATACCTACGGATGCAACAAGACCCTGTCGACAGTCACCATCACCCAGGAGACTTGGAAGACCCTGACCCTGTCTTCCGGGACCGCCGTGACCTCTCAGAGCGTCTCCAACAAGACTGAGCCTTCTGTTGTCCTTCCTAAGGCCTCCAACGCAGCCAAGTCCTCCATGGCTCCCGTCTGGTCCCCTGCTCCTACCCCCAACCCTGAGCAGGCCAACTCTGCTTCCAAGAAGACCTCCGGAGCTCTTGCCCTGGTTGGTCTGGTTGCCCTTCTCATTTAATCCAACAGTAACTAATCGATGTATAATATTGTCCAGAGTGTACTCAAAGGTGAACTTCCAGTGAATGTAGTGAAGATGTGAAATAACGAGTAGTTCATAGGTGTCTTCTAGCACAATTTTTATGCTGTATAAGCATGCGTTTCCCTTTCTCAGACACTTCATAATATCCTCTTCTATTGTTTTCAGGGTATCAGTGAACCTATAAACCTCTCTGAAAGAAGAACATGTCTGTATAATACGGGAACTTAACTAAATGACTTTTCAGAGGGTACCAAACTCATGCAAACAATTTCGTAAGTTGAATCAACTTCTTTGGGCTTATATGACTGAGGACAAGTCGCCTCATGAGCAGAAGGAACTGAGATCACTGAACAATAAACAGGATCGAGACATAATGACAGCTCAAGTCAGATAGATCATTAGGCTTCAAAAGACCTTCAAGATAACTCCCTTAGTTATTCATCTCTATGTTCACCTATTTCACTATTTACTCTCAGACTCAACACGGTCTGTTATATAACTGATAGACTCTAAAAACCAAATTCAAATAAGTCAAGTAGATATACATGGCCACATAAATAGCCCTCAATGTTTCACACTTTCCTTTCGCCTTTTCTTCACCTTCAGAACACCAATTTCCCAGACCTCTCACAATAGCCATGATTAGTAATCAATAGGGTTAGGTCTAGCTTCCTAATTCATTCAATTATTTAAAGTTTTTGTCCAAAAGTAGTAGTCGGTTTGGGGTTTAATTACCATTTGTAGTAATTTACCCTAACCCTCCGGGTCAGACTCTATTGTCCCAAACACCCCACGAAATGTACCAGCGCCGATGGTTTAGTGGTAAAATCCATCGTTGCCATCGATGGGCCCCCGGTTCGATTCCGGGTCGGCGCAGTTTGGTTACGGCCATATCCTGGTGAAAATACGGCTTCCCGTCCGATCAGCCATAGTCAAGCACCAGAGAGCCTAGTTAGTATTGTAGTGGGAGACCATACGAGAATCCTGGGTGCTGTAATCTTTTTGCACAGCCACGAGCGTCAGCGAGTGGGCTGTGTTTATTTGTGAGTTTGGTGACCAGCTCAATGTTCATCGTGCTGTGTGGTGATGTTCTGAAAGCCTGTATTTTTTGTTCTACTGTAGCTACAATTAGAACTCTCATATTGAAATACAATGCTCATTGATAATAGGAAGCTTTGGCACCAAGGCTTATAACATAGCTATCATTTCACCATTTCACTTGTTTGTGTGCTTCATTTGACTGCTATTGCGTATTCAGACAGTGTCCATAGCCTCTGTTGAACTTCGTTGTCAAGTAAACCATGTAGTACCAAGTTACAACCTTCACAAATAGTTGAGAGATTTGGCTAATTAACATTTGGGGCTGAACAATTATAGTTGACAAATAGCCAACTACACCCCACCATGATATAATCATCACAAGTCCCGGTAAAATTCACAGATGGCTATGAAATTACATCCTGATGTTCTCCTAAACTGGAAGAACACCTCCACACTTTTATTTGCCTTGTTGCTCTCTTGTTTCCGTTCAATTTTGCGCCGATTTTTTCGCTTTTTTGCCTGTTATAATGGCCCAACGCCGAAATCAGACACCTTCCCACGAGGACGTGGCGTAATGGTAGCGCATTGGATTTCGGTTCTTCTGAACGACGTCCTCCAAAGGCTGCGGGTTCGAGTCCTGTCGTCCTCTCTTTTTGCCTCCGGACGTTGTATCTGGGTGGTATTTCTCTTTTGCTTACAAATCATGCGGTGGTGGGCTCAATAATGGGTTATGAGACAGTATGGCTTTTTGGAGGTCATTGAAGGACATTACTTCACTGGAATCATCTCTGGTGGGCTCTCGAGGCTTCCCATAACCCAACAATCCACTTTTCTACCTTTTTCTTACTTTTTCTCTCTTCCTCATCGCATCTTCTTTGTCTGAAAAATATTTTTCAACCTTGCATTATCTCGGAACTTTATCGGAAGAGGTTGACAGAAATAAGTACATGAAACGAGAGGTATAGGTGCAAAATGAGTCTTCAGCTATGGTCCTCGTACCGTGTTATTCTGCCATCTACTCGTCTTGTCACCTTCCGTATCTTTGTCTTCTCAACAATCCTACCACCTTCCTGATAAGACAAGTACAGTTTAGTCAAGGTTGCTAGACCAGAGATAGTCCAGTAGCTTGAGGAGACTGTAGTATGTTACGGTGATACACGTGGCTGAAAGATTCGGTGTTTGTGGAGTTATCTGGAGTTTTGTGTGTTGTTTGAAGTCACTGTGGTGCCTTCGTGCATCTCACAGGGCGTATAATAGAGGTTTGCATTTCCAGACAACGATATAACTGAAATCATATCAATACTAGTATCAAACTGATCGCAAATCTAAGGAGATTTCAGCTAAAGTACTCACCGAACTACTGTGCTCTTTCATCTCGAGATAAATACCATTTTGTGTCACTACAAAAATAAGCTATAGGTAATTAATGAGCCGCACGGCTGGGGGTGGTGTTTTGACCTTTCATGAAAAGATGTGAGAAGTGAGGTGAAAGTAAAATGAGCCAGAAGAATGTTTTGGCCAATGTCTTAAATACACTAGTGTAATTCTCAGTCTGTTGGCTTTGATTTTGAAGAGATGGTGAGTCTTCTGTGAATCCACCTTTGTGTGCTTAGTAAACAAGGATTGAGGGTGTAGAACAGAAGACAGTACTTGTAGTAATCGTCATTGAAAAATAGATATCGCTTCTGTTGATTTGCTTACATTTATGTGCACACTTCAATTTGATTTGCTTTATAGACATTTTCGAGGAGTAATATTGCGATTTTATGCAATAAATAGTCAAAAAATGTAGAATAATTTCTTACTTCACGTTATTCATATTTCTACATCTATTGTTTCTACATCTAAGCAGTGTAACCAAGAGAGTCCTCCTTGAAGGTGTTGAAGGGCACGGTTCGGTGGGTTCCGTGTTCAGCCGAGATAGCGTCAATCTTGGCGAGATCCTCAGCGGCAATATCGACCTTGGCGGCGTTGGCAATCACTCGCTCGGAGTTGGCGGTCTTGGGGATGACGGATCGGCCCTGGCAGATGTGCCAGTTGATGAGAATGGCGGCGGTGGAGGCGTTGTACTTCTCGGCCAGCTCAACAATCGTGGGGTTCTCGTGGAGGTTGATGACTCCCTGGCCGGATCCGAGGGGGGAGAAGGCGGTGATCTGGATACCGTGCTTGAGGTTGGCCTCGATCTGGTCCTTCTGGGGCAGCAGAGGGTGGTTCTCAAACTGGTTGATGGCAGGAATGACAGAGGCCTTCTCAAGCAGCTTGTCGAGGTAGATGGCAGACACGTTAGACACACCGATCGACTTGACGCGGCCAGTCTTCT
Source organism: Yarrowia keelungensis (assembly GCA_001600195.1). Classification (NCBI taxonomy): domain Eukaryota; kingdom Fungi; phylum Ascomycota; class Dipodascomycetes; order Dipodascales; genus Yarrowia; species Yarrowia keelungensis. Next base: position 901,932 of record BCJD01000006.1, on the reverse strand, counting down.
GCTCGGCCTCAATCTGCTTGTAGAACGAGACCCAGTCGTCTCCCTCTTCGATATCAATCTTGCCGTCGGCAGTTCTGGGCAGGAAAGAGTAGTCATCATTAGGGTCAGCCTTGAGAGCCACGGGCCAGTGGACCAGCAGCAGATCAATGTAGTCGGTCTTGAGAAAAGCCAGCGACTTGTCGACACTCTGAGGAACTCGGTCGTGGAAAGTGGGCCACACCTTGGTAGTGATCCAGAGATCTTCTCGGGTCACAATGCCCTCGGAAATGGCTCGGGTGATGGCGTTGCCAACAGCCTCCTCGGTTCGGTAGATGAAGGCGGTGTCAATGTGTCGGTAGCCGGCCTTGATGGCATCGTAGACTACCTGCTCACAGGCGTCGTTCTGGAAGGTGCCGAGACCCAGAGCAGGCATGGCTCGGCCGTCATTGAGAGTGATAGTGGAGGTAGTGAGAGACATATTAGAGAAGAGTTGGTTGTGAGATTACGAGGGTGGACTCGGTGACTATATAGAATGGCGACTGTGGCGAGCCAGGGTACATTAGTTTGGTGTGTACAGGCTAAGAGTAGGATGAACAGGGATGAGAAGGTGAAGTTGTTGAGATAGAAACCTACGAGTACCGTTATTTTACTGCAAATCGTCAATTGATAATAGTTCTTCTCACCTATAAATGAGATCAATCTCCTCCATTGACCTTGGCACTCCTCTCACCCCCACGCTTTAGCGTATACAGCGTGGCATTGTTTTAGTGTCGTCTTAGTCTGAATCAAGCAACCACTAAATGGAGAAACTAACGGGATTGGTGGAACAGGTTCGAGAACCGATCCGGAGAGGTGGTAGCATAAACGTGAGTGCAGCATGGGCGTGAGGGAGCATGGTATTGCGGTTTGAGGAGGTGATTATCCCACTACAGCATCAACATGGAAACCCACCTTAAGGATCATGGAAAAGTGGTGCATCCACGACATTTGTACCATTGAAGAGCTGGAACTGTTGTGATGCCAATGGTGAAATTCTCGTGCTTCTACCTCTCTTCCATCTATCACGTTCTTTCATGTAGAAACTGACCAACTTATCAGGGAATGGAAGAGAAGAAGTAGTCTGCTCGAGAGACGACATTACAATCAGTACTGTACATACTTGTAAGTCCTACTTGTACTTTTGCATAGAATAAATGCCCAATTTCCCTGTTGCTCTGGTTGCAAGACATGAACACTCAAGCACAAGTTCATTCAACGGTTGGACAGCAGTTCTGCATTTGGTGTAATTTCTGTTCCAAACTAAAAATTCAACAAGAAATACTTACACTGAAGGCTTTTGTTCTACAATACACTGACTACAATCTCACACTACAGTTCGCTTTTTCTAACTCAGAAGTTTTTGACTACTAATTTTTAACAAACTTGAACGGTACTAGGTACGATCAGCTTATTTCTTGGCAGCCTTCTGGGCAGCCTTGGTGACCTTTCCACCAGCCTTGTCGGACTTCTCGACGGACTTGATGACACCGACAGCAACGGTCTGTCGCATGTCTCGGACGGCGAATCGACCAAGAGGGGGGTACTCAGTGAAGGCCTCGACACACATGGGCTTGGAGGGGACCATCTTGACGATAGCGGCATCACCAGACTTGATGAACTTGGGGGAGTCCTCCATCTTCTTACCGGTTCGTCGGTCGATCTTCTCAATGAGAGTGTCGAACTTGCAGGCAATGTGGGCGGTGTGGCAATCCAGAACGGGAGCGTAACCGGCACCGATCTGACCGGGGTGGTTCAGAACAATGACCTGGGCGTTGAAAGAGTCGCAGCCCTTAGGGGGGTCGTTCTTGGAGTCACCGGCGACGTTACCTCGTCGGATATCCTTGACGGAGACGTTCTTGACGTTGAAACCAACGTTGTCACCGGGGAAACCTCCGTCGGGGAGGATCTCGTGGTGCATCTCGACGGACTTGACCTCAGTGGTCACGTTGGCGGGAGCGAAGGTAACAACCATACCGGCCTTGATAACACCGGTCTCGACTCGGCCGACGGGCACTGTGCCGATACCACCGATCTTGTAGACATCCTGGAGGGGAAGTCGGAGGGGCTTGTCGGAGGGTCGCACGGGGGGCTCAATGGCGTCAATAGCCTCGAGCAGGGTCTTACCCTTGACCTCACCGGCCTTGGTCTCCTTGGTCCAGCCCTTGTACCAGTCACAGTTGGTGGAGGCCTCAATCATGTTGTCACCGTTCCATCCGGAAATGGGGACGAAGGGGACAGCCTTGGGGTTGTAACCGACCTTCTTGACGAAGTTGGCAGTCTCCTTGCAGATCTCGTTGTATCGATCCTGAGACCACTTGACGGAGTCCATCTTGTTGATGGCAACAATCAGCTGCTTGACACCGAGGGTGAAAGCGAGCAGAGCGTGCTCTCGGGTCTGACCGTCCTTGGAGATACCAGCCTCGAACTCACCAACACCACCAGCAATGATGAGGATGGCACAGTCAGCCTGGGAAGTACCGGTGATCATGTTCTTGATGAAATCTCGGTGACCGGGAGCATCAATAACGGTGACGTAGTACTTAGGGGTCTGGAACTTCCAGAGAGCGATATCAATGGTGATACCTCGCTCTCGCTCAGCCTTAAGCTTGTCAAGGACCCAAGCGTACTTGAAAGAACCCTTTCCAAGCTCGTCGGCCTCCTTCTCGAACTTCTCGATGGTTCGCTTATCGATACCACCGCACTTGTAGATAAGGTGACCAGTGGTGGTGGACTTACCGGCATCGACGTGACCGATGACAACGAGGTTAACGTGAGTCTTTTCCTTTCCCTGATGTTAGTACTGAAACTTGAGGAGGTGGCGAAAATTTTGAGGCCACGTAGCCATGACATGGACCATGTCACCACGGTTTCGGAGCGAGTCGCTATCGCTCAATGTCGCTGGTACTCACCATTTTGAATGATTCTTATACTCAGAAGGAAATGCTTAACGATTTCGGGTGTGAGTTGACAAGGAGAGAGAGAAAAGAAGAGGAAAGGTAATTCGGGGACGGTGGTCTTTTATACCCTTGGCCAAAGTCCCAACCACAAAGCAAAAAAATTTTCAGTAGTCTATTTCGCCGTCAGCATGGGTTACCCGGATGGTTAGACAAAGAAAGTGGTCCAAATTCTGAACACACGTAGATTCCAGACTGCAGTACCCTACGCCCTTAACGGCAAGTGTGAGGGCCGGGGAAGCTCGGTTTTGCGGGGGAGCCAGGCTCGAAATCGGCGATTTTCGGGTTTCTGGACCAATTGAGGGTCAATTGAAACCATTGTGTGCAATCAGCTGCCGAAAATTCGCTCTCCATCAGCGCCAGCAAGTGCTACTGCCACCTCACCAGCCCCTCCTTTGCAGCCTCTTTGCCAAAGTTTATTTTGAAAAAAAAGCACGGTTTTAATTTGGCAAGTTGGGACAAGATTGATCTGGTGGAAGAGGGTGGAATGGGGCATAGAGAGACAAGTAGGGGGCTACTTGGGGGTGTAGGAGTGGATTTTTGAGGAGGGAAAAAACACAATTGTATTGCTACGGTCGATAACCACCTACAGCCGGATTTCCAGAGCCCCCACGGCACCGCAACCGCCCAATTCAGACTCCTCTTGTTGCCTCATTGCTGCACCCCCAAGAAGGTGGATCGAGCTCAAAGACAGGGTAACCTGGCAATCCGAGTGACGTGGTGTTACAGCACACACATGAGAGAGAGAAAGACAAGAAAAAAAAAGAGGTGATGAAAACGAAAAGGCGAAATGGGGTTATCGGTGGACTAACGACGGGTGTTTATTGGCTGTAGAAACAAGACTGGTTGAATTGGGGTTAGCAACCGTTGTGACTCACTATCCTCCGCTAACTTGTCTCACAGATCACACTCTACTCCTCGTTTGTCTGTTTTGCACCGAATCTGCCACCACGGCAAAACTTTTTCCTCCGATAAGAGCAAAGGTCGGTAACGGAAGCGACGGCAAAAGTTTGATAGGAAAGGTTTGTGGGTCGATAGCAGCAGGAGTAATAGGTGTTTCTAGGTACGTAATTGGAGCCCTGGGCGAGGAGAACTCGCTGTTTTATTTTTTATCCAGATCCCTTGGCTGGATCAAAAGATATTCTCCTTGCCAGAGTCTGATCTGTTTGACCTAAATTTGGCTATTTCGCATTGACCTCACCACCCCAGGACTCTAAAGTGGGCGCCAGAGATGCGAATCGGCAAACTGACGTTAATCCGGCCGTTTGCTGTTGAACGGAGTTGGTGTCTGGTGCGCACGGTAGTGGCGGTGCTACTGTGCTAGTACACGTTCTAGCTAGTTCTAACTACTTAGTTAGCGCTGTAACGTAACGTTGAGTGGTGGCAGGATCAAAAGGTACGATACTTCTGTTTTCGAACATCGTCTACTTGTAATACCATATGGCATGAGTGCTTTCAATGCCAATACCACACAATGAAGATCAACCTGTACCTACAGCTCTATACAGCTATCTACCCGACGGTACCGCAAGTATCACACCTGGACGGCATGGTAATCCACCGGATCTACCACATCGCTAATGGACCTGCTGCATTGGATCGCAACCCATGACCAGACCCACCCATGCACGGCCCACCGTGAGACACTGCTTGTACACCCAGTATCTTTGTCTGATGGTGTGACGGAAACGAGAAGCTGTACATGTGCGTAATAGGTGCATTTGGGTGGTCCTAAAGGTGGACATACTGGGTGGCAAATGGGTGCAAAACTGGGTGTGGTGGTCTCTGACGGTAGGTAATTCACCCACATGTGCTCGTTTCTCTGTAGTATCTCGGGATCACCTTTTTCTAGCGTCCTGTTCTCTCTCTCCTTCTTTACTTGACCTTCCAAATGTTTCCTTCACCCCCTGGTTAAGCTCGCTGGGAGAAGCACTAACGAACCTACTTTACTTATCGCTTAGTTAGCCTCTGATAAGAAGAGACATGGGAACCGGTTATCGATACGACTGGTCATCGTTGCTTGGGCTGAATCAGTCATATTCTTTTGGTTCTGTGAGTCACTGGAGTGTCTTGTTTCTCAAGAGCTTTGCCTCATGTTCGCTTGGGATCATGTTTTTGATCTTACTCTAAGTCGACTAATTAATACTGCTCGGATCTGAATGAAAATAGTACCATCTTGTTCCTCTCTTCCAGACGATTCTAACCATCCACTTCTCATCTCTCTGGCTCCTTTATATCATCCTCTATTCTACACTCCACCTAATACCTTACAACCACCTGGATACCTAAAATCCACCTCCACACCCTAACCTACACACCACAATACAACCTTGGTTAGAGTCACTTTCGACCCCTTCTCGCCACCGAATCAGACTCAACACTGGCGCCGTATTTTCAAGCCCAGGGGTTAGGGCTGCGGGCGTGGACCTTTCGGGTTAGGGCCGCAATTGAGTTAGTTGCCCAGGCAATAGAATTTCCGCTTTTTTTAGTCCGCACGTGGGGTCAACAAGGTTTGCCAAAACGCAGCTGTATTATAACGGCACGTTTGGGTGGATATAGTGGATAGACAGAGGGGGGTTCACTCGTGGTGGTGGGGAAGGTGAAAATGGAAAAATGAGAAAAGAGACAACTGTGCATCACGTGACTTGAATGACACCTGAACAGTTCACCTCCCACTTCTCTACCCCTCCAAAGGCCATTTCATCACTCATCACTCTTCTCTCTCACCACCTGCACCTCAGTTCGAACCCAAATAAGCACGCTTTAGACTCATAATAAACCTCCTTAAGAGGACGGAAGAGGTGCGGGAGCTCACCATAGAAAGGCCAAGGGAAATAGAAAGCCAAGAGAAAAGAAGGGATGAGGAAGGAAGAGGAATACTCGGTTAGGTATGGAAGGGAGGGTTAGGGTGGAGGATGGAAAATGGAGATCTTGAAGGAGAGTAGAAGAGATGGTCAGTGTAAATGACGTTCTCTTGATGACTCTACAAGAAGCTTCTCACAGAGGATCCACTGTTAGCATACGAACTGTGCTTCTTACAGTATGCTGAGGTACTTGCCAGATAGAGTAGCTGGTGGGTCGAAGCCCAAATGAAGACACTGGAGAACAGATATGGCTGCTGATCCTCTAGAGCATGAGTCTAGCTGGAGAGATTGTAGCAGATTGACAAGAAGGGTCTGAAACTGGCACCTGGTATGCAGTCCACTTCACCAATAATATGAAGAGTAGGCGTTAGAGGAACTGTTGCTTAAAGTCCTGACACCCTTCCCATAGCACGATGTCCTCTATGGTGGACATTCTATAGTGGAAACACTGATCAAAAGAAGCCAGGAGCTTACTTCAGTGATGAACGTTTTCAGCGGCTCTATCACCACCACGATCTTCCATGCACGTTATCCAAGCGACAGATGCACTAGCTGGCGCTAGCCTGATTGGGCAGGTCTTCATGAGAGAATGACTGAAGTATATGGGCAGCTAGTTGAAGTTCTAGAACAGAATAAGTGATATGACTTTTCAAACTACAAGTATTCGTAGGAAAACCCACCCTAATTCCTCTACAATAGCGTCATAGCTTGTACTTCAATCTGACTAAGCGACCACTGACAGTGTCTCAACTTGTGCCATCAAATTTACTCAGAAAAGAAGCAGATGAGACAAAATGTTCTGCTTAATGATATGGCTACCTCCAGAAATCTCCACAGACAAGTCTGACACTTCTGGTGACTATAACTAAAGGTCAACCACCTGACCCATGTTATAGCACTCACTGTCTACAGACTGAACACCAGAGGCGAAACAAGAAAACAAATCATCAGAATACCCCAAAATAGCCCAAACGAACATCTTCAAATACTCTTCCTGTCAACATCTCCACCACGTCATCTCTCAAGTCTCCAACTCAGCTGTCAACCGGAACCACGCCAAAACCGCCAAAATGGTCCAAAAACATCGCGGAAAAACACAGTCCACTCAGAATGACACAGATGATACACCCAAGCTAAGCTTTTACTTCCAACTCATAAACTCCACCTCTTAAAGCCCCTATCCCACCTCTTCGAGTTCCCAAAATAAGCGACCAACCTTAATATTTTCCAACATGTGGGCCCAAAAGGTTGACGTGCGACAACGATTTGGACGACGATATACTGTGGGAAGGTCAGCAACTACAGGGCCAGAAATCACGTGACTTAAACCACACGAAAGCAACAATCACGTGACCACATACAACTCATCACGTGACCCACATCCACCCGCAATTGCCATAAAGCCGCTTTTTCTCGCCAAGCCTTAAGCGAGATTAACATACACGTCGAGTCAAGCGAATCAACGACAGCTGATATCCACGGAGTGAGATTGAGGCAGAGAGAGACCGGAAGCGGTACAAGTACACAAGTGTTACACAAAGAGAACGACTAAGCTGACTAATCTCTTTGCATTCTTACATCTTGTCACCTACTGACATCGAGTGACCAGATCATACGACAATTTTCAGATCCGGAAGAGTTTCAAATTCAACTGCTGAAACTCGAGTGTCATCGTCATCTCACTGTTGATTGATTTCCTGATCTTCAAGTCTCTACCTTTTTTCATTGCTCAGTTTGACTGTTTTCTTCAGCATACAATTGGGTGAGTGATAGACGAGTGAGAAGTCATCAAAAGGTCAGATTCTTGTACTAGAAAGCTCACACTTCGACTAGAAGAAGACACAGCTACAAGTTTTCTTCTCATCTCTTAAAAGCAACAACTCCACTACACAATTCAAGCTCGGTCTTCGACCTCACTTGAATTGATGCACGAAATCTGCACCACCACATCGCCGAAAACCGGCAACTTTTTCGATCTTTCCCCCCTCCTTCACCATGATTTCACCGTTCCAGGTCTCGATTACGGCTTCAACTTTAGCATAAGTTTCTGTGGACCTCTAACCTCCTCAGACGTCACATATACCGACTTGGAAACAGATCACGAGGCCCAAAACAGCGCCAGTGCTAGCTACACAGACGCAGTTACAGGCCAGACATACTCTCTCGGCAAATCAGACACACATCCGTTTTTCAGAGGCCGAGAACTGGTTCTGGAGTACCATGGAGGAAGTTTCTGCAGAGATCCAGCTGGAAAAATGACAGGTCTGCGGAAAAGCTGTTTGGTCAGCTTCAAGTGCGACCACGAAATGACCCACCATGTCATGTCTCCTACGCTAGTTGGCCAGCTTTCAGACTGTGCTTACTTCTTTGAAGTCAAGACTCCCCATGCCTGTGCAGTTTCCAACCAGGAACAAAGCATGCAGCCAGTGACGATCTTCGTGCTCATTGTCGTTGTGGCAGCGATTGTGGGATTTATCAGTAGTCAGCTAGGTAAGGGAGGAAAGCTGCAGTTTGATGGAGGACGACTAGGAGAGAGAGTGAAGAGAGTTGTGCTACTTCTGTGGGTGGTCATCTTGAGAATCGTCATGGCGCCGTTCAGAATGGCCAAGAGTCGACGGTTGCCGTTGTAGAACTCTCACTGTACAAATATATAGATACAGCTACGCAGACAAAATTTGTATCCTCACTGGTCCCAAAACGCTAATGACAAGAAATCTGATATCTTGAAATGATCATTGTAATTCGAATAAAAGTGAAAAAAATATTACAAAAATATGATCCGATATATAAATGTCTCATATATCTCATGGTTTAGTTCTTGTCTATGTTTACTCTCTATTGGTCTTGAYATATTCGCCTGAACACAATTGGGAAGAATTGAGTCTGCTTAGTGTTACGTGGTCGATCTTCAAAGTCTCATAAGTTCGAAGGGAACAGCTACAGATCCGTAAAAATTGAATGACGCAATAATTTTGTGTATTGTCAAAAACCTCGTGGTTTTGTTTTGTCTCTGTGATCACGGGATATGCAGCTATTGAATGTCGAAGACGGCACGGTTTTTCATGATTTGAGCCAAAAGTCCCAAATTACAGTGATAAAGTGGGGTGCATATAGACCGTCTCAGCTTGACTCTAAAACCGCTCATAGAAAATGCCCTTCAATTTTTTTGAAAAATCTGAAAAAATCACATCCAGCTTATATGTTGCTTTTAAACCCACCAGTTGCTTTTAAATGATGCCAAAGGTCTCACCTCGATGTCTGGGGTAAGGAACTCGACGAGGCTTGATTGAACACTAATTTGGGAACGTTGAGGAAAACGATTTTCTGGTACGCGCTGTGAATATAAATGCGAACATTGAAGACTACCACTGTAAAGAGGAGACTTCAAGGAGTCCGATGGTAATTTTTAAATAGTTCTAACAGCTCTATAACAGCCACAGGTTACTGTTGAACATGTATCAAAAAAAAGTTCAAAGTTGCAATTTCACTTGGGTATACAAACTAACTCCGTAGAACTGTATAAGTAATGCTAACTGATGCTGATAGGAGAGAGGTTGGAGGGTGAGGAAGAGAGGTGGAGATATGGGGTGTTGATGGGGTGATAGGTTGGGGTGTTTGAAGTAGTGTGGAGTAATTCTTGAGTTCGCATCTCTTTTCAATCGTGTTCTGTGATCCAGTATTCTTGTAAGGACGGATTACTAATCATGCCTTATATGTCAAGGATTGATAGAGAATTTTGCAGGGGGAGTGCTCATGAGAAAATAATGGAGCCCAAGTTACTATCCTCAACTGCTCTCATTCTTCCATATCTTTTATCTTTGGTTTCATGACCACTCACATTATGACTGCCCCTCGGCGTGCTAATGATGATCTAGAGAGAAGCAGTAAAGATAGATTGATGAGGTCTTTCGAGGTGTAAAGAGCAAAGCTTCTGTTGATTTAAGAGGTTATTTCACTCTTGAATCTCTTCTGTATCTCGTTTTATGCTCCATTGTATTTCCTATACAAACCGTGTTTACTAACACAACAGAGTCTGTCATAACTTCTTCTATATACGAGATATTGTGAATCGAAAAGCGAAAGCTATGTCAGAAATGTACACCTATAAACACCATACACTTCTTTTGCTCACCTCTCAACTCCACCTCTAATCAGATCGGTCTGTTTACATCTCCACTCCCCACTCTAACTCAGCTCAAATCGCAAATGAAAGGTTGCTTGTATGAATTCAAAGTCATAGATCGTTTCTAGAACAGGTTGTTTGCAACTCTATCCAGATCGGAGGTAGATTCTCTTTGGGATTCTGTTTTGAGATGGTGGTATGGTAGTTATTACTAAGCTGACTAGAGGGAGCCGATCATAACTTGATGAATATAACAGCTAGAGAACCGAGAGTTGCATTAAAAGAGTCCCCCAATTAAGAGGATTTCAAAAGTACGCTCCGATCTGCTCTACCTCTTACCCCCATCGTTCAATTGCTATTGCCTCATCTCCACCTACAACACAACACATTATATCAAACCGAATAAAACAGACACAATATCATTTTCTGCCCAACTCATATTTATGACTCCTCTCGACTCAATCAAAATCTCTTCTATCTCTGTCAATGACCAACAACCACACCAAGACAATCTTCAATCTCCACACTCAATCTTAGTGTCAGACCTAAGGCATCAAAACACAATACCAGATCTAATATAGCCAAAACGAGTACTTAGTAGCCCCTAAACCACTTCTTTAAAGCCCCTAATCGCAAAAACTCCACCTCAATTCGCACAAAAACCTCCGATTTTACACATTTCAACTTTTCACCACTCTTCTGCATCTCAAAAAGAATACCCCTATTTTTCCCTCACTCAAACGCACTTGTCCGCATCCGGGACATGAATTGAGCATAAAAAGCCTTTTGAAGTTGCCACAAATGTCGGCTCTCCTTGCTCTCACGTGACCGTAACCATGGCAACCGGCCGTGTTTACTCCCCACAAAACTAAGATGCTTGCCCCATTGCGGGGAGAAAGCCGGCGAGATCAACACAAAGCTGAAGTTGCTTGCTGGCGCTCGGCCGATGAGTCACGTGACCAAACCGCACGAGAGATGCACGTCACGTACACGTGCCACGCGTGTTGGCGCGTTGGACGTGAGTTGCCTGGGCGACAGGTATTATGAGACACTGATTTGGCGGGTAAAGATCATGTGACTGAAGAGGAAATGGGGGTGACTGGTGACACCTCGTACTCATAGGTCACGTGACCAAACCACTATCACCACAACACTACACTCTCTCCTCCAAGTGTTGCATTCTTCAAATGGCGCAGTATTGTGTGGGACTTTTAGGTTGTATTGCCGAGATGGAGGAGAGACGGAGGTGGTATTTGGGGTGTCAAAGAGGTGGTAGAAATGAAATAAAATGAGGAAGTTTGTGCTTGTAATTTACGTGTGATTGTGGTTATTTTTTCACATTTGTGTAAAATATTTCCCTCCCTCTTATAACCCCCTATAGGTGCTTTGCGTTACCAGGGCAACCGGCCTCACATGACGGGCAGCTTTAAGGTTGACCGATTATGGAAAATCAAAACAATAGGCAAGCTGCACATCTTCCTGCTTATACCACCACTCTCACATCTCCGTTTGGTTCTCCGAAAGCTGCTGGATACACAGAAACGATTTTTCTCGGTCCACAGACGCAAACCGCCAAGCGCCCTGAGTCCCAGCTATTTTAGCCACATTTGCATCGAATAAGAGGCTATAACAAATCGACTGAACGAGTTACACAAACGGCGCAAACGACATTACCGAAGTTGTCGGACGCTACACACACAGAAACTAATCGAGATTTACAGACAGTGACTGAGGAACTACTTGAATCAAATCACACCACCCTTCTCAACTCGACTCGACTTGCTCAACTACCATAACATACGGCAAGTGACATCGATACCATAACCGAGGACAGTTTTCAGAGTACCACATCAGGACAGTTCACAGTACCACAGACACAAACAGAGGACACTCTCACAATGGCCCTCATGCAACCGCTAGCTAATGAGTTTGAAATGAAGGAGCCCGTGCTCAAAAAACGTCGCATTGGAGCGACCCAGATGGAACCGCAGCTCACCATCGTGGAGGAAAACAACCACCCGGGCAACCCGGGGACACAGACCCAGAGCGGCAGCGCAGGCGCCTCCATCGCCACGTACCCGGACCACATCACCAACCAGGTGATTTCGTCCCTCACATGTCCCCCAAACCTGCAGGTGGCCCAGGACTACGCCAACCACAAGACGCCGAGCTTCGAGGTGCAGGCGTACGCCAAGCTGGCCGGCCAGAACTGGACGTATTTCGTCCAGAAGCTGCACGTGATAATCGGCCGGTCGTCGGAGCAGCAGGAGGTGGACATTGATCTGGGACCGGCCAAGGTGGTGTCCCGGAAACACGCCTCCATCGAGTACAACAGCGAGGCCCAGACGTGGCAGCTGTGGGTACGTGGTCGTAACGGCGTCAAGGTCGACCGCGTCGTGTACAAGGAGGGTCACGTGACGCTGCGCTCGGGCTCCGTGGTCGACATTGGCGGCGTGCAGATGATGTTTGTGCTGCCCGGCCAAAAGGTGGAGCTGAGCGGCGTGTGGGTCGAGGACATTGAGCAGGTGCCCCAGCACCAGGACTCGGCCGGTCACGTGCCCGAGCTCCCTCCTCCGCATCACATGACCCCCCAGCACCACCACATGGGCCACATGAACTCGCTGACGGACATTAGCGACATTTCCATGGCCTCGCACATGTCCATGGACGACTTTAACCACAGCTTCACGTCGCTGGCGGATCGAGTATCGCCTTCGCGGGGTAAGTCCGTCTTCTCTGTCTACAGTGGAGGCGTTGAGCAGCATCAGCAGCAAGGACAGCACCAGAGTCCCCATGTTGCCCATGCTTCTCTGCACCAGCAGCATCACCAGCAGCAGCAACAGCAGCAGCAGCATATGCAGCAGCCCAACACCGGGGGTCCTGTTGCCAACCCTCCCGGCAACATGACGTCGACGTCGTACCCTCGAGGTGTGGCTCTCATCTCCCGACCGCAGATCCGAAACCACACCAACCACTACTCGGACTACGATCTGTCGCTGGACGACGCCAAGGACATCAAGCCGCCGTACTCGTATGCGACGATGATCACCAAGGCGATCCTGTCTGGCGACGAGCACATGATGACGCTGGCGGAGATCTACGAGTGGATCTCCAAGCACTACTCGTTCTACCGGCACTCGCGCACGGGCTGGCAGAACTCGATCCGGCACAACTTGTCGCTGAACAAGGCGTTTGTGAAGGTCCCCCGACGCTCGGACGAGCCTGGCAAGGGCATGAAGTGGCAGGTGACGCCCGAGCACAAGGAGGAGTTCCTGCGCAAGAGCAAGGGCGGCGAGCTGGTGAAGAAGCGGCCGGCTGGCACTCTGACGCTGCAGCGGACAGGAGGAGGTGGAGGAGGCCACGTGGGTGCTCCTGGAGCGTCCGGAGGCAGCATGTCGACCTTTGTGGTCGCTCCTCCTCCTCCCGGCGGCGAGCAGATTTGTCTCGGCACCGGGCCCTCGAGCATGGGCAGCATGGGCGGAGCACGTGAGGGACGGGGCAGCATTGACGGCGTGAGTCCACAGCTGAGTCATCCTCAGCCCAGTGGTGGTAGTGGAAGTAGTAATGCTGGCGGTTCCAGTAATACTGCTGGCAACAACGCTACTACCTCTGAGCAACCCGCTGAGCAGTCGTCCACCTCCAACGCTCCCTCTGCCGCTGCTAACCCCCTCTCGACGCCCCGCAAGGACCAGTTTGGCGGCGTGGGCTTCGAGGACTTTGCATTCACCCCCAGCCCGCGGTACAAGGAGACGTTCACGCCCGACCGGCTGAGCAACATTTCTGCCAGCCGATCGACGGTGAACATGGGCGTGGCGGCCTCCAAGACCGAGTCTGGCACTGGCACGACGCCCTCTGTGTCTTCAGGAGCCGGAGCCACGACTCTGCCGACCACGAGCGCGACTCCTGCCCCCGCAGCTCCCAATCTGTCGCTTGCTCCTCCCTCGGCTCAGCAGCAGCTTCCCTCGTCGTTCATGCCTGCTTCGTCGCCTGCTCCGTTCTGGCGGTTCATGCAGCTCAGCAGCACGCCTGTTCGGGGAGGCGAGGGGTTCAGTCCGGTCAAGTACAGTCCCTCGCGGGAAACCGGCGGATCCGGAGCCCGGGACGCTGACGGGCTGGGAGATCTGCAGAACATTGACCTGACCAGAGGTTTCAAGAACTGGCAAGACAGTCCTGCCAAGGTGGCCAAGTAGGAGCCGTTTTAACACAGTGCATGTAACAAGTAACTAACGTGATTTATATTGAACGGGAGGTGTAGGTGTGGGTGAGATGTAGATGGAGATTGGATAAGCTGTTAGAGCGTAAAGTAGCTCTTGAGGTGTCAGTGACAGAAGGGTGACATGTAGCTAATAGAGAGTAGGAGGGGCTTAATTACCAGAATAGAGAGAGTCTTTAGAAAACGGTGCCTAAATGAGAGGCTCTCAATGTGACTGAAGACACTTTACTCATTCAGTCACGTCTTGCTGTGATTATTCAGTTTGAGGATATAGGTGAAGACGGGGGTGATCTGAGACTTCAGATATGCACTTCGAGACATCAGAAGTGACCGAATCGAATGATTCAAGTGCCACCTGTGGAAGACTGTCAGAATGATTTTCTGACCATACTCATCTCCCCACCTTCCCTAACTGTTAAGACAGCTATCTGAAGGACGTCTTGCAGAACAGAGCACGATATAAGATACAAGGAAATCAGGTAGAAGCAGACTGAAGTGAACAAAAGAGTAAGTAAAATACTTAAGATCAGACTGAAATCTGTAGAAGCAGGATATATCTACAACAATTCTTTTCTTTTTATTCCCCGACCTGCATTTGACATGCATGATCCGTACAATCTGAAATTTCATCTGATATGTCTCTTGCTCACAATGAAAGACTTGGGCGACGACATTATCCTTCGGATCGCTGAAAACTGCGATTTGGAGTCATGCTTAGCTCTGAGCCAGACGAGTGTGGTTTTTTCCCGATTTTTTCTTGGAATTGGCTTGCAAAAGTCGTTTTTGCAGGAAAAGGTGCAGAAACGGGTGCCATGGATGAAAATCGGCGATTGTGAAGCCTCAAACTGGAACCAATGCGCGAATCTGGTAGTTTCGCGGTCACGTGCCGGTCTCGATTCATCCAACGAACATCTTTATCTTCTCAAAGACCTCAGACCAGCAATTTGGCAGGGCCAAAACGACCCTGAGTTCCTGCCGTACTATGAGCCGATGTTTGACGACGAGTTTCGCGCTAACATGACTCCTTTGTTTGAAGATGCGCTGGACGCCGGTCTGGAGGAATTGAGCGATATTTTAGGAGACTGCGAGATTGAAGGTACTTGGCTTGTCTGGGAAGGTGCCAAGGTCGATCTCAGGACCATGATCAAGAGCCCTATTTATTCTGAGGATGACAGAGTATACTCAATTGAATACGAGAAAGAGTGTTCGTTCCGCGCCGAGTCTCCTTCTGGACTGACGGTGGTCAACGGCCATCTGAAAGACAAACTTTTGAATGGCCAAGATGACTCTGAAGATGATAAATTGTGGGTCCATATCGTTGGCGAAAACGAGAAACTGCTGCATGTGCGTTTCTGCTGTGGAGACGACAAAAAGTACGATACTCTCATCTTCAAGGAAGACCCTAATGTCAGAAAGAACGCTCAAGGAGCATACATCGTCCACGACCAGATGACGCCTCTTTATGCTGCTCCTGAAGGCCATGAAGGGCGCATTGTAGAGAAAATGTTCACGCATGGACCGGAGTTCAGCGGATCACTCGTCTGTCTTCTTCCTGGCTGTGAAAACGGAGGAGCTCTCATTGTCACCAGTCCCTCACGCCAGCCTCATAGACAGATGCTGTGTTATGTTGAACCCTCCAAGGATCTCGACACGGTGCTCATCTGCACTCTACCTTTGTCTATGACGTACAACCAGGCGTATTCGGACGTGTACACGCAGTTTTTCACCACTTTCGACGGATATCTTTTTCTTATTTATCGAGGAGTCTTTTACCGTCTATGGGTAGACCTAGGATACCGTAGTGAGTTTGATACAGATCTGACGGTCGATATTGTTCTTTCAGACTGCTCTATCAACCGGTGTCTAGCTGTATGGAACTCGAAGTTCCCTCTTCTCGGCGAATTCGTCTCTGACGATGTTTACGACAAAAAAGAGCCGTGTGGAGGGTTCCGAATCGCTGTCGCTCAAGAAAGATACGTGACTCTGCCTGGAGCCTGTGGACAGAGCTTTGGAGACATGAGGACCGGAAAAACGTACTTTAGCGGTACATCCGGGCACACAACGTTTCCTGTTGTCACCAGCGACGGTCTGGCGTTTGCAGGCTTCCCTGAGCGACTTCTGGAGGATTTCGTTGACTGTGGTCGTGAACGTACGGAGACTCAGCTCGAAAAAGGCACGTTTGGGGAGGACGAAGACATGAACCAAGACTACAAGAGCTGCGCTGGTAAATCTCTTCTGTACACTGAAGATCCGGTGCAGGATTATGAGACGTCTATGTACTTTTGCGCTCTGGGGCACTTTCTCAAGGAAATGGAGGTTCCCGAGAGACTGGAGAACTTGGAGGACGCGGAAACGTACATTGAGACTGATAGGAAGATTGTGAATGAGAGATCCGTCATCCACGTGCATGGCTCGGAGCGAGAAAGATTTGTCAACGATAACCGGGATAATGTGGAGAGGTTGGAGCAGGTAAAGATGGACTACATGGTGTTGAATAAGGCGAGTCGGTTGGAGGTGGTGGGTTAGCTATCGGAAGGGTTGTAGATGTGAATATAATAAAACACAATAAGCAGAGTCACGAAGGTGCAAAATCGATAACGCTACCAGAAGTTATTTATCTAAATGATAGAGTACTTGTATAATTGTTGCGGGTACTCAAGATCAGCATACTGAGACTACTTTCCAAATACTAGATACAGTCATTGAAGTCAGAAATGTTCTGCCATCTTGAAACCGAAGATTCCTGTAGCTCTTAGTACAAGTACCGGTACTGTACCTGTACTTGTATTGAGGAACTCTTAGAGTAGCTAAGGCCAAGTAGGAGGACTCATAAGACACACCTGAACAGAACCATGTCACAAACCAAATAGAGACATTAGTGAGTGGAAGCTCATACTTCGGTCATTTCTCCTCATAGCCGTTTCAGCCCTTTCTTCGTTGTGAATAACTGTTCCACCAAACTCATCTCTGATTTGTCTTGGAGATCGTCCACAAGGATTAGGACACTTCACACATCACACCAAAGGAACCCAAGATGACCAGCTGAAGACATCGATAAGAACACCGACGGAGTTGGATTAATGTAAGATGACAGAACTTCCAACTCACAACTTAGTAATCGGAACCAGCTCTGTAATCATCTTCATGTCTCACTTTGATTAGTCTCACCTCAGAGGTACGTGTACTTGTATTCATGACCCAGCAGTGATAATTAATGATAAACCAGTCAAGAAATAGACAGAAACAGTCACACTACAGCTTCAGTCTTAGTCTCTAACTTGACACAACAGATAGTAGCTACTCATACAGTCAAGACTCAGATCTTCCAGAACTCCTGCTCTACACCCACTTGTCACTTGTCCACCAATAAATAAATTACATTCTCATGCTACATGACGACGCAGCATCCGCACCTCGATCCTTGGGCTCGATCCTCGGTCACACCGCCGGCCTGGACCGAATACGAGTTTGTGGGCGTCTTTTTCGAGTCCAGTTGGAACGACTCGGGACGCACAGACACGTGGATCACCGAGGACACGTGCTGCGGCGAATTGGACCCTAACCCCACGTTTTCCAGCGTCTGTGTGTCTTCGAGAATCTTGCCGAGAAAAATGAGACGCAATCGCGACGGGTCAGGCGCCTGCGAGTTGGTCTTGAAGTCGGCCCATTTGGTGGCAATGCACGTTTTGAGCTGCGCGACGGTGGCCTCGTCACATGACTTGACAGACAGGTTATGAGCTGTCAGGAACGAGTCGTCCAAAGACCATTCAACCCGTTCTCCAGAAGATAACAGAATCGTGATCTTGGGAGTCTCACTGATACTGCTGGAGCATGAGTTCATTGTGAGAAATGTAGCAAAGACAGGTTATGAGTGTTCACTGAGATTTCAGCTGTTTCTGAGCTTTGTAGAGTGTCGTTTGGGTCGTTCTTCGTCTTGTGCCGTCTTTGTGTAACTCTGTAACGTCAGTATCACACCTTTCAAGTTCACCCTCTCGATATCAACAGCTCTGTGTCTTGGGAAGCGTCTGGTAGTCTCCGCTTAGCTGTATCTCCTTTTTTCGACCTTTTTGAAGCCTCCAAAAACGTTCGCTCAAAGGTGTCGCTGGTTTGTGTGTGATGGTGTGGTTACCATGTGATGCATATTATCATGCAATGCGGAGCGAAACCTTGGTAGAAAATAGGACTATTGGCGCAGCACACATGCAGGAGTGTGGGGAAGCGGTAGGGGTGGTTGGAGGGTGGCGGGATAGAGGTGGAGATGGGAAAAGTGGTGGAGAATTATGGTCACGTGATGGAGAGTAGAGTAGTGTTTTTTTCATGTCTTTAGCATGCTTATTAATCGAGTTGGAGTGTTCTGTGTTGATCTGTTCTTCGGTGCATATTAATATCGGTAAATGAGGGGAACAGATTCTACGAGGTAGATATGTAGCAGTTTTTGAAGATGACGATAGGGGAAATCGTATTGGACGTTTGAAGGCTTCTTTGCGTCTGTCGTGTGTCACTTTTACGAAACTTGGAGGCTGTATAAAAGGTGACAGTAGACGAGTTATTACTGTGAAGCTCACCAGAGATGAATACTTGTACTACAGTGAAGTACAACTACCTGTAGCTATTTGTAATACTTGGCTTTTTTGTCTTTTGAAGCTGTTCAAAAAGCTGACTGTGATTCACACAGATCAACTCACTCAAACTTCTAAGAACTCCAGATCAGGTATGTGAAGGTCATTTGGATGGTGTATATAGACCTCAGAAGAGGACCTTCCTATTGAAGAAAGTTGAACAAATGGGTGAAATCGGTGAGAGAATAAAAGCTCAAATTCGACCAAATAACGCTTCTAGAGTCTACAGCTCGCCACTGTACCCTTCTGCCATACTACAGCCACCTCATCGATTGGCTTAAAGTCTCAACTCAATAGCCATGATACAGTTATCAATAGCTTGATAGTGTCGATCTTTCGATCGGTCTCAGAGTCTGTGATGATCATCCAAACGTGAGACAGCTTACGAGAGAGGCAGTGAGCTGAGTCTTGGTGGTACTTGTAACAGTGTACAAGTAGAGGTATTAGAAGCTACAGAGAAACTGTAGATATAGAATGGTAAGATATATAAACTAGAAGGAAGTATTTCACACCAGGAATATACCGGTAGAACGAAACAGAGTCCCTTGACCATCTCTCTCTCATTTACGCCCTTCTACAACTGAGGACTAGAGGGCTTCTGATTACCTCAGTTTAGTTAGCTACCACACTACGATATGAACACACAACCTCCATACTATCAACCTGCCCATGATCACCTCAGATAAACCCAGATTTGAAATCTTTGCACAAGTCTCGTGACTTGGAGAGTACTGCTTAGTAAGACATCTTCAGAAGTACTTGACAAGACAGATTAGAACAACCAACATGTCTTCAAACGATTTAAAGAGCTCTCGATAGCATCTCACATAACTCGAATGAGAACTTCGAGCTCCCTGACTAAGCCTCAAGCCTCTATTATGAACGAACAGTCTCACCTCTACACCCACCTGGAGCACTGAACATGACAGATGCAACAGACAAGCAATTAGACACAAATGAAGTCCAGACGCTTCATTCACAAGCCACTCTAGCCACAGGAAAACCCCCAAACTCCACACTAACTTCTAAAGCCCTGAAATGAACCAGCAGAGTTTTCACCTTGATAGAGGCTTAAAAAAGAGCCAAAAGATGACCCAAAACTCATCCTGTAGCAACAGCACCTGCCCTAATCCTACTCCAGTCACGTGACCTCCTCAGGACATAATTTCCCACCCTCTCACTCGCTTATCTCGTTTTCGGTGCGTCTTCGCATCGCTATTTTAGGACACATGTACGAGGCACTGGGACCGTTGGAGAGGTCACGTGATGAGAAGCTCGTGTGACCAGCGTGGAAATGTGGGAAATGGCGCCCCAATCTTCATAGAGTGCTTAAAATGGTTCTCATAGGCTCCCCTAATATATCCTGATTTTACCCCATTTTCTCCCATTTATTTCCAATATTCCCGGAAAACCCTCTGAATATCCGCCTTTAAACCCCCCGAGTGGGTGTCCCAATCGGGCAGCCACGATTAGGGTTTTCCCGTTCCTCCCGGCGGGGCTAGGGTTCGGCTTACTTTGGGCCTGTTTGGGAAAAAGCAGTCCCACTCTGCACGTGACGTCCCTGCCGAAAAAAGGTTTTGGTCCCAACGGAAAACGACTCTGGTGATTCGTAAAATCAAAATCTGAATCTTTTCACAATTTGTTTACAAGTTCGACAACATTACGAAAATGAGCACCTTTGAACCTGTTGTTGTGATTGACGGTGAGTAACGAGCGCACCCGCGGTGGATAAACAGACACCCGTGCACGTTGATTGAGAGCGATATTTCGACTTTGCGACAATGACGAACGAAAAAGACTTGAGATGGATGAGAAGGGGTTGAGAGAAGTGCTAAGGTGACACAGAGACTAGGTCAGAAGGAGACACAAAGAGGTGTATCTGTGTATTTTGAATGCACGGTTATTCTGATACTTTTGTCATCTTTTCGTCTTTATGCTGGGACAGTGACATGAGTCAGGTCATCCAGCCGTCATCCAGCCGTCATCCAGCCGTCTATAAAAGACCTCCCAACTGCTCTCCTCTTCTTCTTACTCAACACTTTAAGCTGAATGATGAGACTCAGAAAACTGATGGTTCATTGCGAATGGTTTGAAGCAGGTTGTCAGTCAGTCAGTAGTCTGTCAGTCTAGGCGGCAAAAACAAAAGCTTCGCTTCCAGTTTTTGCCTGATGGGTCGTAATCGTTCTAATCGACGAAAACAAAAAAGCTTCGCTTTTCCAGTTTCCGTCTTTATTGTATCAATACTAACTCAGGAAAGGGACACCTCCTCGGTCGACTCGCCTCCACCGTTGCCAAGCAGATCCTCGACGGCCAGAACATTGTCGTCGTCCGATGCGAGGCTCTTAACATCTCCCAGGAGTTTTTCCGATCCAAGCTCAAGTACGCCGCTTACCTGCGAAAGGCCACCCGATTCAACCGAACTCACGGTCCCTTCCACTTCCGAGCTCCCTCTCGAATCTTCTACAAGGCCGTTCGAGGTATGATCCCCCACAAGACTGCCCGAGGCAAGGCTGCTCTGGAGCGACTCAAGGTCTTTGAGGGCATCCCCCCTCCTTACGACAAGAAGAAGCGAATGGTTGTCCCCCAGGCTCTCCGAGTTCTGCGACTCAAGCCCGGCCGAAAGTACTGCACCGTTGGCCGAGTCTCCCACGAGTTTGGCTGGAAGTACCAGGACGTTGTCGCCAACCTCGAGGAGAAGCGAAAGGTCAAGTCTGCCGCCTACTACGCCAAGAAGTCTGCTCTGTCCAAGAAGACCAAGGCTGCCCACGCCCAGATTGCTGACTCCGAGGCCGCCAAGGCTCTCGCCGCTCTTGGTTACTAAAAATGTCGTCATCCACCCCCTTGACTGTTTGTAATATAGTATGTTGTAAAGAGTCGAAATGCAAAATTGATTATTTGAACGAGCGAGAGTAGCAGTGAGCATCGAGTGCGTAGCACGAGATGCGAACGCGATCTCTGAACGTAGAGTGCGAAGCACGAGACGTGGACCTGTCTGTAGCCATCTTTCTGAGTGTAGAGTGCGTAGCACGAGACACGGACCAATTGTTAATGGATTGTAATTGAAGACTTATCAGCAACGGTGCGTAGCACAAGTTGCGATCAGCAATCTGATTGTTATTGAGTGAATGTGAAGTGCGAAGCACGAGACGTGGACTGTTCTTTTCTGCAACGGTGAAGCATGGTTATCATCTTCTCTTCTGTTGATCAACCGATAGAATCAGCTGTACTCGTAGAATGTGAAGCACGGGACATGAACCGTCTTTTACTGTAATGAAAGCACTCCTCTCTGACTATCATCTCCCTGTGATGTCAGACTATTGTAGTGACAGTGATTGGGGATGGCTGCTATAAGCCTGTCTAACAATGTCTTCCATACGGAGCAATGTTGCATGGTGTTAGTGAGTCTCATCCTCGTGCTTCGTGTAGGTCGAGATATGTCTACGTTGACTGACCTTTGTCTGGTAATAGGGCTTCGCACATTGCACTGAGTAGAGTGATGAGCTTGGAAGATGAAGCCATGACACTACTGCTTTGTAGAACATTTGGTGAGACTAGGTCAAGGCTCAGACTTCAGAGTGGAGCACTCGCTTATAGGTGAGCTCTTCCTAGTTTTTGGCATGCTATGGAGAGTTCTGGCTACAGAGTAGGGGTCGTTGTCTTTCGATGCTCGAGTTAACAGGGAAGCTGAGCTCATGAAGAGTGTGTGTTGGAACAATGAGAGCCGAATCTAGCGATACAGAAGGGCTCTTACATGAACGGAGCCTTGATTGGGATTCTGTGAGAAAAAGGAATACCTGGTGCTCACAGGCACTATCGATTGCTCTAGTCTGAGGCATGCCATCATAGAGTCTCAGGATCCAGTGAGTGTAAGATGGACACGAGGAGAGCTCGTGATGAAGAAGTGAAGCGGAAGAAGCTGGTATTTCTTTGTTCTTCTGCCTTGATGCCTCACTACCCTCCGCAACTCTCGCAGAGCACTTTGACTAATGATATAGCCAGTACAGAGCCTCACCACAGCTCAACATGGCTTACTGGTGGGGAAGCAGAACTAATAATACGAAAAGTTTCAATCTTCAATAATGGAGCTGCTTTTAATCTGGTGATGAACTTCTGGTACCCGTAACAGCGCTCTAGTCACTGCGAATACGGCATCATCGGACTCACTCAAAATAATGAGCTAAGAGGAATGTAAGTCGACTTTATAGTATGTCAAACGATCGATGAGATTCACGCAACTGACAATCTCTTATGGCGAAGCTTCTAACAAGTACTGAAACAACCTCTCTGACTACTGGTATCTCAAGAGGCACGATACCATGACTATCTCCATACTCAGTCCAATAAAGCTGACCAAGAGATGCTACAACATACACCACACCAGATCACCCACCAACTTCAATCTTTTTAACGCCAAATACACTCTTTGCCACATTTCCACCCACCTATTCCAGTATCCGTACCTCACCTTAGTCAGGAACACATCTCCCTATCCACTAAGTCTGCAGCTCACAGGTGAGATTATGCACTGATTGGAGTAGTACTGAGATGACTGGAAGGTGAAAAGTACGATTGAGAGCTCCATCGTATTGAAGGAATGGCAATTTGAATCACTAAGACGTTTATAGACGTCACATTGTGTTCTATACGTCTTCTTCCACACCCACCCCAACAACGTACAAGTTACTCGTACTAGCAACCTGAACAGAACCCAATAAACCTCTCAAGCTGCTTAATTCAGTAGAGACGTCAAGTCAACCGTATTTCTTCGTATCTAAATACCTATCTTCCCTCACCTTGAAGGTTTCTGTGGTTATAATCATGCCACAGATCGAGCAGTTGCTTCAAGGGGTTCCTGATGATTTTACAGCGGGATTTTCTGCCACACCCCAATAGACGTCATTTCAGCACTACTGAAAGACTCGTATTATCCCCACCCTCCAAAATCACATTCTGACAGGACTACCCCAGATCACTCTGTTTACGGCTCTTCTATATTATTTCCCCAATCTTATTCTGTTGATAGAGAAAACAACAGATACCCGTCAACTCGACCAATACCACTCCTAATGAAAAACAAACACCACTGGTCACCTCTCCAACCCCTGTTTCCAATACAAAACTGTCCTCAAAATCCCCCCTCCTCCTTTCCCTAACCCTCAAACCTCTACTGCAACCTCACCATCTAATTTCGCCTTTGACCTAATTTCGAAATTGGGTGGCAAATACGTCATCTCAAAATCGCCCTTAAAATAACCGTCCAAATACGTCATAGTGATCCACCCAAAAATGCTACAACGGACGTAAACAAACAGACCGTATTGTGTCCGAGTGTACCGGTCACATGATGTATTAGGTTCTCAGCCCCCTCCACGTGATCCCTTCCACGTGACCAAACAAACGAACCACCCCTCGCGCGTGCCTCATGACTGTCCCCGCGCCGAAGCGAAGCCCAGATTACCCCATGTCTCGGCTACTAGCGGGTCATGTGACCGATGGGGTACAAACGGCCGAGTAATCCGAGTAGACCGAGTAAATACACAAACCGAGACACTGCGAGGTTTCCTCGTTTTCTTGCTACCTGTATCCTGTTTGGGTACGAGGTTCAGCCTTGATATGTCCTCTTCAGTCAGCCTTGTAGATTTCCGTAATTTCCCAATCCGTTCGAAGGAACTGCCTTAATCCGCCATGAGTCATTTGAGCATCCCAAACATGCCAATCTCATTGAGACCAACCCTGATACAACTCAGATAGCAATGTTTACCTAATCGTGCAGCAAGCGAGGCATATACGAGAGGGGGTGTTGGTGATTGGAGAAGTGGATATGATTCTAAGACTACAGAAATGACCACCTGACGTTGAGGATCACAACCAAGCTGTCAGAATTCAAATACCCCCACTACTCATTAAGTTACACCGTCTCCCATATACCGTGACAAGCGGCTTATTCGCGGATATTACCCAATTAGACCGACATGGCAAGACATTGAACAACTCTAATACGAGGCGGGTGTCGAGGAAGGCGTTTGTACCGTGGAGCTGTCCGTTTTGAGCCGTTTTGAGCCTGAAATATCACTCTACGAGTCTCACTGACCATATTTACCGTTTTCCCGTATCTTTTCGAGCTCTACAGCGCTCCAGAAGTGGCTCTGAATGGTGCACCTCCTACATGAGTAACCGGTGCAGTGCATGTACCGACATGTATATCAGTGGAGATAAGAAGAGTACACGTGGAAGCAACTGAGGGGTGTAGGAGGGTGCTGAGGGCACAAACACATTCTGTTCTTCTTTCCTCCCCTCTTACTAATCAATTGAGCCACTTTTATACATTTCTCCTTCCCCAACACACCCCAAACACCACCTCCAATCATTTCAGACACGTCGCTCCGCAACAAGCCAAACTCTACCCCCTTTGGAAAATAAAAGTTTGGAATAGGGCAGTGTGGACTTTATTATTCCAGGAGATGAGCAGAGGGGGAGTGAAAAGTTGGGCGATGGGGGTGGTAGCGGAGGGGTTTACAGTGGAAATGGAGACTCCCGGTGGTTATATTTCTAATCACGTGACTCTCCGTACTCTGGGCATCTCTTTTCGGCTAAAAATAGCTCTGTCTCGGGCTATATTCCGCCCCACACGGTGACCAACTTTATTGGCGAGTGAAATTTCCAACTTGGTAGGAGGAGGAGATGGGCAACAAGACAATATATAGACGGGTGTAGGAGGTGACGTTGGGGGAGTGACGCCACGCACTTGAGAGACACAAACAGAGTGAATTTGACACCCGTTGAAGCGCCCACCACCCTGTATCCCCTCCCATCGCCCCCGCAGACTGCCACAGCAACGTGCATAGTCAGCAGACTTGAGTTAATAAGATATACGAATAGTCTGGAAGATAGAATATCAACGTTACCAACCCGACGTCAGATTCCAGAAATCACAGAACGAATCAGACGGAATTAAGAGACACAAACAGCAAACGAAACCACAACTAGTGACACGCTCACACACTCGACACAGACTTACACACATCCGACGCTACAGCTACACAGAAACACGTCAATCAAACACGTGAGTATGATCATGGTAATAAGAGGAGGTGATGGATGGGCGAGTGATACGGCTGAGGGCTGTGGGAGGTGATTACACGGGTTGAGGCGGTTGGTGTGGCCGATTACCAGCTCTTTTGCGCGTGCATCTCGAGTTTTGAGCAAGTGACACAAACAGCCTAGGAGGGTACTTGGTTGCCAGTGACTGTTAGTGGAGTGGTACACAGACACACAGTCAGACACTCAGTGAGGCAGAAGACCACTCAATACTACCTCTGCCCCCCCACACACCACACCTCAAGCATCTTGTCAACGGCTCAACCGTTACTCAACACGCTTGGTGTGCACTGTTTGGAGGGAGGTAGTTACATTGGCAGTGAAATTTGGAAGCAGGACTGGAGCCACTCCATCAACGGCTCTGCTCTTCCTCAACATCTTCTGTCACGTCTTGCCACTGCAACATGGGCCGTGTCATGGCGTTGGAGATGTGGATATACCACTGCTACTGTCACAGATGCCGTACCAGTGTTGCTGCCACACCACTCTCATCACTTCGCTGTCCCCACTTGCATCCAGTCACCTCGAGGACCGTTCTAGACCATCAGTTTGAGATGCCAGCTCTAGACCTCTCGACCCAACCTGATGCCGTCAGTTCGAGACCTGCCTCTGAATGATGAGCATTTCTGGTTCTAGACCTGTCTTTGACAGTCGATGAACCATCAGATCACATCCATCATTCGCTGAGTCTCTGACAAGGTGTCCTCAGTTCGAGACCTGCCTCTGAATGACGGACCATGATGTTGTCTGTTCGAGACCTGGTCTTGACTGGTGATATGCCGGGCTTTGTTGTTCAAAGAATGGTATTTCACTGATTATCATCTTGATGTCGTGTCGTTCGAGATCTAGCATTTCACTCGTGTCAGATAAGCCATCTTTCACCGTTCGAGACCTTCGGCCTCTCACTGATATGATGTCGCTCGGCCTCTCGCTTCCTGCTAACACAGATGTCCCTCGAAATCCCCCTCACCTCCCGACGAATGTCGCGATCCGACGAGCTCGAGGCCGCCGACTCTCGGGCCGCCATCCGCCAGATGGCCAAGCTCGGCAACCACCACCACACCACGACCGACACGCTGGACTTTGGCTTCTCCCCCACGCCTCCCTCGTCGTTCCGGTCGCCCAACATTCTCGCCCAGGAGAATGAGCATCTGCACAAACTCAACACTCCCTCCTCCATGTCGTTAAACGGCGGCGAGAACCGATCTGGCCACCAGACTCCCTCGTCTCTGTCTTCCACACGACAGCAGTTTTACGGAGCCACTCCTCCCTCCAACCAGGCGTCCCCCTTCTTTGGCCCTGCTTCTCCGTCCAACAAGCCGCCAATCTCCTCGCAGCTGGCGTCTCGAGTGCCCACCACTTCCGGTGGCCAAAACACCCGAAACACCGCTCACCCCTACAACCCCCCCTCGGTGGCTGTAGGCGGGGTGACCAAGCGACGGTTCTCGTCGACCACGGCGACCAGCTCTGGCGGCGCGACTGTTGGATCGGCCCCCAACCCTCGGTCGGCCTCCTTTAGCGCCGCTCAGCGACCGTCGTTCTCGTCGGCCGAGTCGCGATCCGCGGTCAACTCCCCTCCCTCGGGAGCGTCCAGTTACTCCGGCAACGGCCCCCTCAACACAAACTCGCCCGTGGCGCTGGCCGCCGCTGCCGCAGTGACTCCCGAGCGACTCTCCCGTCTGCTCATGGCCCAGGGCCCGCTGGCGATCCGGCACCTGACCACCCACCTCGCCATGACGATTCGCGGCTTTGGCGATCTGTCTCTGTCCAAGCAGCGACGGCTCATCATTGCTGCGCTGGACGCCGGCGACCAGACCAACGGCATCACGTTCGAAAAGGTGGGCTGGGGCCGGTGGGCGGCGCACCAGAACGGCGAGACCAAGATGGAGGCCGCCAAGCCCGGCGAGATGAAGCCCGAGCTCAAGCAGGGCCAGGTGGCGCAGCCGCTGCCTTCTGCGCGGGACCGGGACGTGATCAAGCAGGAGATTGACTCTGCGACTGCTGCTCGATCTTCCCTCGCCCAGCTGGCGCGACGACGGGCCTCGGTGTCGACCAACGGCGCCCACGGCCGGCCTCCCATCTCGCCCACGCTCAACCCCACGGACCAGGCGGCCACCTACCTGATGGGCGGCCTGGTGGGCTCCAGCACCGCGCCCTCGGCGTGGACGGACGACGTGGACCTCGAGGACGACGACATGATGTTCCACTCGTCGCGAAAGCCGATCGAGAACGCCGTCTTCGACGACGACGATGAGGACGACGACGTGCGGGACTACGACGGCCAGACCCGCCACTCGGAGACGGACGAGGAGGACTGGCAGTCGATGGGCGCGGAGTCGCTGCGCCGAGAGTCGATGGTGTCCCCTCCGACGCTGTCGCTGAGCCAGCAGACCAACAACTCCGTGCAGCACTCGTACGCGCAGTCGCCCACGTTTTTCAATCTCGACGGCCACATGCGGGACAAGAAGGAGATCAATGCGGCTGTGCGGACCAAGGAGGAGGACGCGATTTCGGCGCTGGTCCAGCTGCGGTCGCTGTAGGGTGAGAGAGGCGGAAAAAATGGTGGTTTTCGCTGTCGCATGTAGTGGGAGCCTGCAGGTGTGCTGCAGTCTATTTTTTTGCCTACTGCATGTGTGCGTCTAAGCGCCGTTTAGCTTTCTCACGCGATCACTCTCTTGAAGGAGATCTCTTGTAATACTTTTTACTCTGGCTATTTGGAAAATGGCTTCATCTAACTTTTTTTTATTGGCTGCCACTGCGCAGCGCCATCATCAAACGATACTCATGATTTATACATTAACATACTCAACATATTCATACACATACGAATTGTAGGCTGTGGGTTGGGGATAGAATTTGGGCTCTGAGACAAGTCCTGTTTTGGGGGAAGTAGAGGCGGATGAGTGTCATGAGACGAAGAGGGTGGTGATGAGGATGTGGTGAAGTGAGGGAATTGATTGGAGTTGGTCGTATATAGCTCAATTGGCGTGAGTGTGGAGTTATGGGGTTTGAGGTGGATATACGTCATTGTTCTACTATGGGTTACTGTACGTTGCTATGAGGATTGTACCAATACAGAATCTAGGCATTTGTAATATAAGTGAACACCTTTTAATAGGAGGCGGTCAGCATTGTGTTTTGTGAGACGGTCTGTTGATGTATGAGGTCAATTGATCTGGTAGAGTGCGGTGTTGACTTGTGCACAGTTCTTGTACTCCAATTGAACCATTCTGTTGTGTGCGATTTTGTTGTCGACGACTCCACATTACTAGATCACCTCCTTCTCCTCTGTGGCTTCTACTAGTGTCTTTCCTTGTACCCATTTATACGTCTTTGTCGATGTTATAGCTAGTGTGACCAAAGGGGGTGTAGGAGGTATAAGGAGGAGGTCTATGGTTGTATAATTTGTATTGAGAGTTATAAACTTGACTAAAAGAGAGGTTCACAGAAATTGGAGACGGCTCATAGAAACATTGAACAAACAAAATCACTCACTGCGTTCGTGATTCCAGTTTGTTTAGTGTCCCCAAACACCCTCAGGCAGCTCACTGTTCAGAGGAGGAGCCAGATTAATACCACACAGCGAGAAAATGGTAAAGTAGAAAAAGTGGGCGGCCTCGAGCTGGCCCTTGGTTGCAGCCTTGGTCAGCGAGGTCGAGAACGAGCACATGGGGTTCTGCTGGCCGTCACACACCTTGAGAGTGTTCAGAGGAGGGTTGTTTCGAGGGTAGTCAATGTACACCTCTCCTCCCGAGTGGTGGTAGGGAGTCCAGAAGGGGATTCGGGGCACCAGATCCTCCTTGTGGGTGATTCGGTAGAACCGTCGGTCAGGTCCCTGGTGCGTAAAGTCGGGGTTCTCACCGAAGAAGAGCTTGTCGTTGTAGTCAGCCAGGGCCTTGTTTCCAGTAAGAGGCTGGCCGGAAGTAATCACAATGGGGTCGTATCCGGAGGTCTTGAGGTTGATTCCGTGCAGGAACGAAGCAGCTCCTCCGAACGAGTGACCGGTGACAATGACCTGGTAGTCGGGGTACTTCTCAAAGGTCTCGAGCATGTCGCTCTTGAACTGGTCAAAGGCCTGGTTGTAGGCAGACAGGAAACCTCCGTGGACCTGGCAGTCGGGACAGTCCATCTGGGGGTTGTTCCAGGCAGACATGGGCTGTCGCTTGAGTCGCAGGTTGGAGATTCCGTTGTTCAGAGTGGCAGTGCCTCGGAACACGTGCCAGAAGATCTTTCGCTTGTGGTCAACAGCCAGGAAGCCGGTAGTTGAGAAATCAAACAGATCCTTGGGGTAGAAGGTGGTGATGAGCTCCATATCGGGGAAATCGGAGCATCGACCAGCACACTGGAAGGGCTTCTGGATTCGAGTGAGCTGCTCAACACAGACAGCGAGTCCAGAAAGGTGCTCGGCGTAGTTCAAGAGATCCCAGGTCTCCTGAGTGGCCTGAACAACGTCCTGAGCGGCAACACAGGCCAAAGAAACGGCAGAGAGAAGAACAGAGAAGATTTTCATTGGAAGCTGAAGCTGGAGAAGAGAAGGTGATTGATCTGAAGATGAGGACTTGAAGGGGAGTCATTGGGGGTCTTTATAGTCAGTTCCAAACGGTTTCTACTCGGTTTCGGACTCTACACGTGTTTCCAATGTCGTTCAGCAGTCTTCTGTAACCTCTTAGCGATGACTTCTGGGTCTTGGCATTTATGACAAGTAGAATAGGTGGAGGTGGAGTTATTGAGCGACCTACTTGGTTGCTAGATGGATAAGATGAAGAGGGTGGTTATCCTGAAGTACAGAATGTGGTTGGTTTAGTTCAGCGTTTTCTATATGGTGCTGAAGTGGTCCAAATAGGGTGTCTAAACTATTGCTCACGATCTTAACAAAACTACACTAGCTACGTAAGCACCATAGACAATACTCGTTAGTTCTCACCACATCGGCACAATCATAACCCGACTAACCGAAAAACTAACTCTTCGGCTCTTATCCCCGTTCATAAATCTCAGTTATGACGGCAAAAGGGCAGCCGGTACGAGTTTAACTGTATCTTGAAAGGTGGAGGCTGGAGCAAGTCTGGAGAACGTGGTGGTGGCTGTAGAAGGAGGCTGGTGAGTTCTGTAGAATGATTGGCTCGTTTACCACTGAGAAAAGTAGTCCTACAAGGTGTTTGCACAATCTTCGGTCCATCTTCTGTACTGCCAAGAAAGAACACCGTTGAGATGCAGTAAACAGTCGTAAATGCTGTAGATCTGTAGCTCAGGGTGCTAGAGTCGTATTGAGATTGTATGGGGAAATAATGAGTGGACACGAACAAGAACAATGTGGTAATGGCAATGTAGCTGAAAGTCTTGTATACATTGCTACATCATCTACTACAATACCGACTACGACATCAACAGTCAATATCTTTACTTTTTCAATAGGTCAAAAGTGATCACCTGGAGACACCAATATGTCTCCTCCACCTTTTATACCTGTTATTACATTAACAGAGCAATTCTGAGTACCGAGGTTGACTAGAAAATATCAATTATTCAACTACCACATCCTCCTAACTATCAATACCAAGCCAGATCTCGTTCTTGTCATAGTCATAAGAAATCGTGTGCAGAACCAGATCGTCCAGAACATGTCCCCAAACTCCATAGTTTCCGTCTGTAGTGGCTCGGTTCAGCATTCCAGGAATGTTTTCGACCGGAAGAGAGCTCGTTTCCTCTTCCTCGGCATACAGCTTGTCATAAGTCTGTTTGATGGTGGTGAGCAAATGACCTCTGGTGAAACCCTTGGAGGGATCTTCGGGGTAGATTTTGAACGAGTACTCGTCGTCCAGAGGGTAATCTAGCCACAGAGTGACACACTTGTTCTCGTCTGTGTCATTGGTGATAGCTTCAGCAGGCAGAACAATCTCGTCCAGGTCGAGACATCGATCGTACGACTTCTGAAACCGAGATCCCAAGTCGATATAGGGACTAGTGTATTCTTCACTATGGGGGACAGTGAATCCAATGTTGAGTTCGGGTTTCTTGGGGTTGGTATCTTCTTCTTTGACATTCTTAACTTCCTTTCCCTCATCTTCCTTCACCTTATCTTCATCCTTCACCTTATCTTCATCCTGAACCTCCTCCTCGACCTTAACCTCCTTTTCTTCAACAACTTCACTTTCCTTCACGTCCTTCACGTCCTTCACGTCCTTCACGTCCTTGACGTCCTTAACGTCCAACTGGTCAATTGCCTTGGTCACCTGCTCCATCTTGAGAATCTTTTTATCGCCTGAGAACGGCTGCACCGGGGTATTTAGACCCTCTTCAGCCGCATGGCCCTTGCAGGTCTCCTGTGGGGTGAGAAGTGTAGGGAGGAGATGAGTAGGTCTGTAGAAGATGTTCCAGGGGTGGTGGGGGGAAATTAAGGGTAGGGAAATGATGAGCGAATCAAGGGAAACACAGTGTCGGTTTCCTTTTTTCAAATGATCAACATTTGACACCTTCAACAAGGGCCATCTCCCATTCACAGCCAGAAGCAGCATCTGTATGCAGCCAATGTGGATGAGATTTCCAACACGCAGCTTGCACACGTTGAATGGAGAGATGATGTTGACGAGAGAAAGGGGGTGGTTTTTCATGATTTTGAGAAATTGAGCTTCCATCGAGACGGTGGAGGGACAGTAGTTGTACTTGTAGTTGTACTTGCACTTGTCTCGTCTGTGGTGCTTGTACTTGTAGACTTTCTCACACTCAAGGCTTAAGGCTGAAGTGTATTCTGATACTAATATATAGACATGAGGATTCTACCTGTCCTCCAAGGGTGATTGAACACATTTGAGGAGTCAGACCGATTCACACGCATTGAATTGGTCTACTTGTACAAGCAGTACTTGTATGTCATTGGATACTGTATTCCCTGTATTGTATATACAGGCAGTGATGATGGTCATGCTCTCTATAGCTAGTGCCTGTCTTAACCACCCTACACATCCATGATAAAGGACTTAATAGGGTGAAACGGTAGCAGGCATTTTTATTGTCACGCAAACATTTGCCACTCTGGCTACATCCCCACCATTTCCCTCGTATCTTCATAATAAAACGTGTCAATAGACAAGAACAACCCCTTTGTTATGATGTTCCAAGGAGTTAACCCTGTGTTCGAGTGCACCCGTCAGCTCAGTGAATAATGGTCCAATAAGAAAACCAAGCACACCAGACAAATCCTCTAGTCAAGGAGATTACAACGGTACCATTCAAAATCCTCCTCCACCTTCTCCAACACTACAACCCTCCACACCTCCTCCTCGTAAACCAAACTCTCGAAGCCATTATGCTTATTTCTTCGTGAACACAACACGATGTGGACATTACGCGTGATGTTGTCTTATCAGCCGAAGCACATCGTTCTACGACTGTGATTTTTCACACCATCCACTACGACGACACTAGTGAGTAACTACAGCACTTCTACGTTCATACAACTCGCACATTCACAGCACATTCACTACGTTCATGTGCTACGTTCATGTGCTCTACAACACTCGCACATTCGCTGCGCTCATGTGCGTTCAACATTCGATTGATTGATTACTCGCTCGCTCGCTTTTCATTGTGAGCCATGTAGACTGACTGTTGTTCTCATTTGACAAGAAGTGTGGAAGGACCATCTGGAAACCGGGACGAGCGGTTTAGGCGCCAAGGGCGGGGAAGTCGGAGGCAGAGGACAGGTTGACGGAGGGAGCCTTTCGCTCCTGGGCTCGGAAGCCCTTCTTGTCACCGCCTCGCTTGCCGTCTCGGCCACCTCGAGTGTTCTCTCGGGGGCCTCGGTCGGATCGCTCGCCTCGAGACTCTCGGTTGGCGGGGAAGGCAGGCTCAATCTCCAGCAGAACCTTCTCCTTTCGGGCTCGGGTTCGGATGTTCTTGGCCTTGGTGCCGGCAACCAGCTCGGTCAGCTCGTCCTTGTCGAGCTTGTTGGCCTCGGCGTACTTGGACTCGGCGCCAGCGTTGGCCTGTCGCACGGATCGGCCGGAAGCCAGCTTGGCGGTGGCAGCCTTCTGCTCAGCCAGGTACTGCTCCAGGGTCTTGGTGTTGTCGGGCTCCTCGACGGGGGCCTCGACGGGGGTCTCGGGCTCGGCAGCCTCGTCCTTGTTGGCAATGGCGTCGCCGGCCTTCTCGTCGGCCAGCTTGCCCTTGGAGTCGCCCCATCCCTTGCCAACCTTCTTGGCAGAGTCGGACTTGCCGGTCTGGGATCGTCGGTCGGGTCGGGGGTTTCGGGCGGGCTTGCCCTTCTTCTCGGGCTGGGGCTCGGTGGACTTGGACCGGTTCTGCTCTCGCAGAGGCTGGTTGGACTTCTTGGAGGCTCCGAGAGCGGCGCCGGGGTCCTTGGGGGCGGCGTTCTTCTTGGAAGAGCCGGAGTTCTTGGTGAGCTCCTTGGTCACAATGACCTTGTTGGAGTCCTCCTCCACGTTTCCGAGGATTTCGTAAAGGTTCTAAATTAGTACGGAAGCACGAGCGGAGCGAAGTAAACGAGCCGTTAGGCGAGTTTACGTGATAAGGGGGCTCAGTAAACGAGCCGTCAGGCGAGTTTACGTTAACACTAAGAGAGAAGTCCAGGCATATTGAGAAGCTCAGGCACATATACCACCAGCCTTCACTCTGTACCAAGCACAGACATCATCACTGGGGATGTCACGGTTGATACTGCCCTTCCTCCAGGCACGATCAAATACCGAATTTGGCGATATTCGACGATTCCAGTGTGTGGTTGAGATGAGACGAGACGACTTGACAGTGTTCTCGTCTTTGAGGTGGGTGTTTAGAGTGGATACAATGATGTCTTTATAGTCTTGAAGCCATGTGTCTTCATTAAGAATGGACAAATGGGGCACATCTCACCTGGACAAAGTCATAGCAACAACACATGATCCGAAGACGAAAAAGACACATCCATCGGTGCCACTAAAACAGAATCGATGACACACCTGGTTGCCATCATATCACCCTCCTCCACTCCAATCGACTCATCACATTGTTTCGTCACTCGACATGGTCATGTCACACCATGCCACACATCACACCACACACATCTGATCCACGAAGCCCTCGTCTGCCCGTCAATCAGCCACCTGGCACCCCCAAATCCCTGCGTCCTCCTCGCGCTGCCCTCGGATACTCACCTTGGAGACAGACATGTTAGCAGCCCTCTATTATCCTCGTGTTTAGACACTTAAAATTTGGAGCAACAGCAAAGTGAAAATTTCACGGACAAGTGTGAGTGGGTTGGCGGTGGCCCAATGGGGGAAAGTAGGGTAAGAGGAGGTTACGTAGGGTAAGTGGGGTTTCCACGTGATGCAAGAGGAGACGGAGGGGAGTTAAAAACGAGAGGAGGTTCGATCTGGGGTATTTGGGGGGTGCTGGAGTGGTTCAGACTGTTAAATCACCAACTTTCCCACGTCTTATACCACTTCTACTGCCCTCCTCACACTCCACTTTGGGACCTGTACTTTAGTCTAGAAACCTAACACTCCACTAAAGTTTGTCGTGAGGAGTAGCTGGGTACAAGAGTAGGTGGAAGGTGGTGGTGTGGGGTATTTGTAGTGAAATGGAGGGTAGTGGACTGTAGTGAGTCATGTGACTAAGATATAAGTGGTATTTTCTGCTTTTTTTCTTTATAATATTAAGTCTTTTTCTACCCTCTCAGTCCCACTTCCTTACACTTTAAGCTGCAGTTGAGACCTGACCTGGACCAAAGGGTTGAGCAAGTGGGCAAAAATTTGTATAAAAATGGAGAAAAAACGATTCAATTAGTGATCAGTCATGTGGCTGTCGAAGGGGTGGCTGTTACCTTTTAATAAGTCAAAAAAGCGATTACGGATAGTTATAACATGTCCTGTTCCTGATGCCTCTCTCACTGATCTAAAGTGGCCAGATGTAACTGTTCCATGACGCAATATTCCGTTTGCAGAGCCTCAGAGGCTGATTCCACTTCCGGTGATGCCTGAATGAGCCTCGGCCAGAGTGATTCAGATCAAAGGCCGAATTTGCCCTTTCTAGCACTTGTCTCACCGTCACTATACTTCTTGTCTCATGGTCTTACTGTTGCCTCCGCACTTAAAGAGCAACTTGTCTGGGTTGGGCTAGATGTGGGGCATCTGGGGAAAAGTGGACCAATGGGAGACAAGGAGTAGTCAGAAAAATTGGTGCTAAGAGGTGGCATACGACTAGGGGAGGTCATGTGACCAACAGACGGTCACGTGACCTATTTGTGCACGTGACCTATAAAAATTCGGCCCACTAGCCATTTCGATGTCGCTCACCATCAGACCATGATCTACACTTCCATGCTTTGACTCAGCCGTGCAGAGTGACGTAAATGAATAGGTATGTGGAGCTGTTACGTGAAGTGTCTGAGCATGAGCATTCCAGTTGGAAAAACCCGACCGAGCTTTCAAGGGGTGCTATTTTACGAATGTATGGCACCTCTCAACATCTCTTTATTACGTTTAGATGATGCTCAACTCAGTCTACAGAAGCTCATCTCATCTCATCTCACTGTCTCACCCTTCAGTTATTATGGGGTACCGTCAGTATAAGGAACATGTTGAGATATTTTGATCAGTTGCACCTGCCATTATTAGGCGAAAGACGGCTTCTCGTCAACCAATGGAAACAGACCCTTTCTCTCGATACACCTCAAGCCACGATAAGTGCATGCAGGGGAGAAAGAGGTGAAGACAGTGAAGAAGGTGGATACTGAGTGAGCCGAAAGAAAATCAGCAGTGACAAATCATAGATTAATGGAACCCGATTCAACCTCTTAAGGTGATCCCCACACTTTTATCTTTAATGCCCTACTCCTACGTCTTTGTTTCTCCCAGACGTATGTAGGGGACACCTCCTAAAGTCGTAACGTCGCTCAAGTCTCCATTCTCTGCCGCCTCAAGTCGCTGTATGATAACCGACTTTGCTCCCCCTTACTCCGTTCCCATTGGCTCCCCCCACAGTCTTATCTCCGCCGTCTAACGCCTAAACAAGAGTTGCAGACTGGCAGATCAAATCGGATAACTGATCCGAGAGTGGAGGTGGACAAGAGTTGCAAGACCTAGACCTCGTCTTAACAGAACACCATAACAGGGCGACATACGACAAAGACCTAAGGATCAAGACGTAGTTCTTCACAGACAGATCAAATTGATGGATTTGTACATACTCGTCTACTACACCTTCTCAAACCATCGCATCTCCCATGCGTGTGCCTGTACAAATCTCTCGATAATCCACCACAAGCCCTGATATCGGAAAAAGCGATCCGCACGCTTTCGGAACTCGGATGTTAGTCAGCAAATAACGACGACGACGGTGTCGATCACCAGGACACCAACAATACCAATTCGGGCTCTCCACACCCATTCATTTCATTTTTCCGATAAACCTCTTTATTATTCACCGTGTTGGGTGGTGTAATTATCGCTGAAAATAAATTCTCAACTGTGCATTTTTCATTTCCACATAATTCCGTTTGATTACTGCCCCAGACATACGTAATTGTGCTTACACGAGAACGGCAGCGCACTTTTCAGTCTCTTTTTCTTGTGGCATTTGCTCCGTCTCCATCTTGTTTACTGTACCCCCACAGTAACCTCTAACGTAGCGCCTAATAACGCCTGACAGTGCGCCTATAAATTCCCGTGTGGATTAATGATTACGCTAATGCAAGGGAACCGGAATCGTGCCAATACCGCCGACATCGGTTCCCCTCAGCAACCACGATATTCTCAGGGCTGCTTGTCGCGTGCAAGGCCGCCGAAATCTCTCCAGGTCTTCTCGGCGTCTTTTCGGGGCTCCTCCGAGCTCCACTGCAACGTCATAGCAGAGCGTGCAGCACAGCAGTGAGTTCCACCTCATTTTACCTCAAAGTTGGGCTTGCACTATGTGGGGAAAAGTATAGTGGGAGGTAAAGGACTGGCTAGTAGGGGACGCTATTGGGGAGGGCCATGACAGACGGATTTTGCAGGCAAAGCCGCCAATCTGAAGACGCCGCCGTTATTACGTAATATCCAGCTCCCCAGACCCACCGCGTGTCCCCGCGTCTCTCCAACCTCCGATCTTTTCCCGAGGTATGCACCCAACCCCACGAATCGCCAAACTCAATATTGCCGGCCACCCGGGGAAGGGGTGTGGGCTAAGTTATATAACTTGGATTTCGCCCCTGCCTGGTTCCTCACTGTCTGAGCACGACTCGAACCGAATCTCCTTCTCTAATGCAACGACTGTCCCAGCTAGGTAGACAACTCCACTCCACCAAGACCTATGGCGGCTTCATGGCCAAGGGCAAGCTGTCGCAGGGCGGAGTCAAGCCCGCGACTGTTGACAAGGCTGCGGCGATCCACACGCTTCCCCGGATCCAGGGCGACGAGACCGTCTACGTGCCCGACAAGGTGAACCGTCACAACATGAACCCCACCTACTTTCTGCCTCGAGCGGCTGAGATCGAACCCAATGCCAAGGCATACATCCACAAGGGATCCGATGGAGTTCGAGTCGAGCGTTCTTACGGCGAGATGGCCGACCGGGTGTTGGGTCTGGCCACCTACTTCAAGAGCAAGGAGTTCAAGCGGGTGGCTATTTGCGGACCCAACACTCCCGCCCATCTGGAGACCATGTTTGGAGCCGTGGCTGCTGGAGCCTATGTTCTGGGTCTCAACTACAGACTGACCATGGGCGAGATCACGTACAAGATGGAGCTTGGAGACGCCGACTGTGTGGTTGTTGACCGGGAGTTTGTGCACCTGATTTCCCCCGAGATCCGAGCCAAGTGCGAGGTTATCGTTGATGACGATGTTGCTGGCGTGCCTACCCCCAAGGCCAAG
The DNA here is from genome assembly GCA_001600195.1 of Yarrowia keelungensis. NCBI lineage: Eukaryota > Fungi > Ascomycota > Dipodascomycetes > Dipodascales > Yarrowia > Yarrowia keelungensis. Next base: position 863,198 of record BCJD01000006.1, on the reverse strand, counting down.
GACGAGATTCTCTACTCCAACGTCATCAAGCAGGGCATGCAGATGGCCAAGGACAAGAAGACGACCTGGGATAATCTGCACGTGCAAAACGAAGACGAGGACGAAATCCTGGGTCTCTTCTACACGTCTGGAACCACCGGCAAGCCCAAGGCCGTCGAGTACACCCACAGATCCGTCTACCTGTGTTCGCTGTCCAACATCATCGAGGCCGGCCTCAACTGTGAGACCGTCGACGGCCACAACCGATGCCACTACCTGTGGACTCTGCCTCTGTTCCACGCTGCTGGCTGGACCTTCCCTTACTCGGTGACTGCCGTTCGAGGCACCCACGTGCTGCTGCGAAAGATTGAGCCCGACTACATCTGGGATCTGCTGGTGGACGACCGAATCACCCACTTCAACGCCGCTCCCACCGTCAACAACATGCTGGTGAACAACGCCAAGGCCCGACGTCTGCCCCAGACCGTTCGAGTCACCGTCGCTGCTTCTCCTCCTTCTGCTGCCCTGTTCAACAAGATGTTCGACCTCAACCTGCACCCCGTGCACATGTACGGTCTCACCGAGTCGTACGGTCCCTTTGTGCGAAACTACTTCCTCCAGGACTGGCACCACACCACCGGTGACGAGCGATTTGCCCTCATGGCTCGACAGGGTTTCGCCTTTGTTGGCTCCCAGTCCGTCCAGGTCATTGCCAACAACGACATTGCCCAGCCTGTCGCCCGAAACGGCCAGGAGATTGGCGAGATTGTGTGCCGAGGAAACGCAGTCATGGCCCGATACCACAAGGACCCCGAGGCCACCGCCAAGGCGTTCGAGCAGGGCTGGTTCCACACCGGCGATCTGGCTGTGGTCAACCCCGACGGATCCATCAAGATTCTCGACCGAAAGAAGGACATTATCATCTCTGGAGGTGAGAACATCTCCTCGGTCGCCGTCGAGGGCATCATCTGCAAGTACGACAACGTGCTGGAGGTGGCCGTGGTTGGTATCCCCGACGAGAAGTACGGCGAGGTCCCCAAGGCGTTCCTGATCCTCAAGGACAAGTCCAAGCCCTTCGACACCGCCAAGATGATTGCTTGGATGCGAGAGCGAATGGGCGCCTACCAGATTCCTCGACAGGTGTCTGTGGTCGACGATCTGCCCCGAACCTCCACCGGCAAGATCAAGAAGAACGTTCTTCGAGACTCGGTGCAGGCCTAGGAGACGAAAACATAGACCTGTCGACTTATTTATTGGCACGCAAATACTCGTGCAATGATATATATGATTTGAATGATTTGATTTGAATGATTTGATTAAAGAGAGTGTAGGCTGTATGACAGATGGTGGTATCGTAGAGACTAAGAAATAAACACACTGTTAAGGTCAACAAGAGGTCTAAGGAAACGAGAAAGAAATGAGATATGGAAGACAGTACAAGTAAGAAGCATAGCTAAGAAAGTATATTCTATCTCAAGCATGCTTTGTATCTTCACCTCAGCCCATATTCATTTCATGTGTGGGGGATATTCACCACCAATCGATGTATCATGTGCAGTCAAACTGTTTCATACCTAGAGGGTATCTAATATGAGCCTGAGAGGACACAAAAGATTCAAAAACAGACTACATATAACACAGACCCGTTATATTCAACTACTACACCCTCCTTCCTCTGTATCAGTGTGCCTCTGGACCCAGTATGGTCCCATGTAATGCGAACTAACCAAGGAGTGTTCGACTACAGAGAGCCAAGTGAATCAGAGCTGATGATCTACATGGTAACGACTTTATGACTTCAACCGTGCAGCTGTCACCGACGAGTCTGCTTCATTAGTACCGGTATATCCCTCTTTACATGTTCTATGAGTCTCTTATCTTAACCTCCAAGTCTCCAGGCCATACTCAAACTATTCATTCAGCAATACATAACTTTCTGGACTCTACTGTCCAGCTCCTCCGGCTCCTCCGGCGCCTCCGAACTTGGAGGCCATCTCCCGGAGAGCAGGGTCGTTCATCATCTCGCTCATGGAGGGCATGTTGCCGCCCTGCATTCGCTGGGCCATGTTGGCGACCGCGGGGTTGCTCATCAGGTTGCTGAGCGCGTTGGGGTCGGACATGAACTTCTGCGCCATCTGGGCCACAGCAGGGTTGTTCATCAGACCGGCCAGATCGGGCATGCCGCCTCCAGCGCCTCCTCCGAACATGGATCCCAGGGCTCCAAGGTCGGGGAATCCGGCAGGAGCTCCTCCAGCACCAGCGGCTCCCTCACCGGCAGGAGCGTCTCGGGTGGCCACGGAAGCCTCCTCATCGACTCGCTTCTTGGCGGTCTCGTAGCCTCGCTTCATGGCGTCAGACACGTTGTCGCCCTCGACCTTCATGCCCATCTCGTAGGCCTCCAGAGCGCCCTGGGCGTCGCCAGAGGCGTACTTGGCCAGACCCAGCCGGGAGTAGGCCTTGGAGTAGTTGGGATCAACCCGGATAGCGGCATCAGCATCAGCAATGGCGTTATCGTGGAGCTGGAGCTGCGAGTAGGCAGCGGCTCGGTTGGAGTAGTAGACGGCGTTGTTGGCGTCAATGTCAATGGCCTGGGTGTACAGCTCGATGGACTGCTCAAAGTTTCGCTGAGAGAGAGCCTTGTTGCCCTCCAGCTTGAGCTTGTCGGCCTGGGTCTTCTGCTCCTCGGTCAGAACAGCAGTGGCGGCAGCCATCTTGGCAGCAGCAGCCTCGAGCTTGGGGTCGGACTTGGCAGACTCGGCGGAAGCCTTGCCTCGGTTCTGGAAGATCTCAAGAAGAGTCTGCTTACCAAGAACAGACTCCTTGGACACGCCCTCAATCTTGAACACGTCCTCCAGACAGTCAATGGCGACCTGGACCGAGTCGTGGTCGTCCTCGGGGATGGTGCCGTCGGCCACGGAGGTCTTGAGGAAATCGACGATTCCAACTGCGAGATCTTTCTTGTCGGACATTGTGTGGTGTAGATGAGGAGGGGAGGTGTATGCAAGACGGTGTTGATAGGCTTTGAACGTGGCGAGTGTGGGAGAATGGGGACTGATTGTGACAGTTGGAGGTGGGGGGAATTGTGAGGAAAAAGGCTCATTCTATTCAGTTAGAGACGGGAAATAAAATGGCGCTCTTGGATTTTCTCCACCTCCTTTACTCGCTCTTCCAGACCGAACCCTCTACATTCCCCTTCTAACTAATCTCTCCAGTCTACTTAGCTTCTACTTAAGGAAGGTTCTGGAAGAATTGACTAGGTTAACGGTAGACAGGGTCTTAGTTGAGGGGAAGTGGCGAACAATTCCGGAAAATGAGTTAAGAAGATAAGTCACGTGACCGAAGAAAGTGGTATATAGCATTTTTTCACTGCAATCGCCTTCTCTACACCACCCTTTACCGTCCTCCATGGGTTGATCTATTTCTGCCTTATATTTCAGTCAATTAAGGTTTATTTGTAATATACCTTTTATGGACATACTCCCAAAACCCGATCTGGCTATCCAAACTCAAATCCAGCAATACTCCACTATCCATTTTCGGAAATCACGTGAGAAAATCATGCAGGCAGTTCACCTCAGTTGACCTCATCTACAGCATCTACACTTGAACAAACACATCTCAAACACACACCATGTGGCCATTCAACAAGAAAACCGAGGACGAGGGTCCCGTGGACTTCTCCGCCCCCGTCACCTCCGACGGAAAGATGCTGGACGACACCCAGCCTCGATTCGATCTCGAAGACATCCAGGCCAAGAAGGCAGCTCTGCTCAAGGAGCTCAAGGAGAAGGAAGCAGAGCTTGTGCGACCGCCACCGCCCAAGATCATCAAGCCCGTGCCCGAGGGAGACGCCAAGGTGTCGAATGTGGTTGCCCAGATCGGTGTTAACGACTTCAAGACCGTCACTCAGATCCCCTGTTTCCGAGATGCCATGATCACAGGTTTCATCACTGGAGGTTCTGTTCTCGGTGTCATGCTGTCCATGCGACGATCGACTCTTTCTGCCGCCAACTGGGCCGTTGGAGCCTTCACTATTGGTACTATCGGCAAGTGGGAAATGTGCCGATACGAGCGAAAGAAGTCGTTCGAGAACGCCCATCTTGCCCAGCAGGTGTACGCCAAGCGAAAGGCCCTTGAGGAGGGTAAGCAGTGATGGATGAGCGATGGCGGACAGTGATGGTGGTCCATACAGCGGATCCACCTTGTAAATAGTATGTAAATAGTAATGCTAACGTGTTAATGAAGGTGGGAGAGGTAAGATGAGAGAAGGATGCAGTTACGATATGAGAAGAGCAAAAGAGATGTGGTTGTTCAGTTTGACGTACTGAATGTGGGTGTGAAAGATTCTATGAAGTCTTTGAAGTCTTCGATCTTCCTGATGGTCAGTCTGAGAACTAAATTCACCTGAAGATCAGAAACTGAGGTTCACTCAACTACGCCAATAGAGACCTCGCCTGGACATGCTACAGAAGAGCTAGAGCAGTATCAACAGCACTAGTCGATCCACCACTGCTCATTATATGCAGATCCGTTATAATATCTGCCTCCCACCATAGTATTATCTGGAGTTATTCCGTGCTGTTATCATGAAGAGATCTCCCTAGGGTCAAGTGAATCACCACAATTAAACAGATCTGACTACCAGTACGTTCGTAGTTTAATGAAGATATTCCGCCCTTGTTTGTGCAATACTCGTAGCCACAGTTCACAATCTAGCATCCAACCCTCCTACTTCCAACTATATCTCACGTTTTCAAAACACCCCTACCCCATCTAACCTCTAAACCTCCGTTTACCCTTGTCTCACGTCTCACCTTGACAGATCATATCTACCCCATCCAACTGAGACACGCCAAGAGCAGCCTTGAGTGGAACTGACATTGTAGGACGAGGCGTTGCCGCTAGCACATTTCCAGTTATCCCATCTCTTCAATCGGTCAAAAATGTCCACTCTCTAACGTCACCTCATCTCCCCTGTTTCATCGTTTCTTGCTCGCATCTAAGACATTTCGGCCCTTGCTATACGAGCCGTACAGACGCACTTGTATTGAGATACTTGCACGCGGACGCGGACAACTACACCGTCTATCCAGTCGTCGCTTAGATCCCTTTACAAGAACATCTCACCATCCCAAAAGGGTTTCCTAAACAGGCTAAGGTGGTTCTAGTTCTCCGTAACAGCCGAAATACGACTCTGTTATATAAGAAGTATATGCAGGTGAGATGTACCACACGATGTGCTAGGACCGTACAAGTAGCAATGAATAGTACAAAGAACCGGTCGGTTTTGCGATTTTCCAAGCCCCAAATCTCCTCCTCGTCAAGACGGAAAACGCACACCACTGGTCTCACGTCCTCCTCCAGACCTATCAAGTGCACCCTCTCCACGACTAACAAGAGGGGAAGATAAAGTCTGGCTAGCCCCCACAAAGCTAACCCCCAATATACCGGACAATATGCTTTTTAGGATCTTTAGGTAGGAACACAAAACCATGGGGCCAAGTATAAGGTGGTTCTCCTTCTAGCTTGGTCTTGTTCTTGTCTCTTATTCATCTAGTCAACCCAACACTGTCACACCTCACCACACCGCCATGACCATCAGACTAGTAGCAGCAGGAGTGGTGGCCTCCAGCATTGTCGCCTTTCTCTTCTTCGGCGCCCTGTCCATCCTGCTCATCACCGCAGTGCCGATCCTCATGTTTGTGCCGCTCATGATTCCGGTGTATATGGGCGTTGCGTTTGTGCGAGGAGGCAACTCTGGCCTTCGCCAGTGGATAGGCCTACGGCCACAAACACCCACGTCGCGCAACAACGACAAGACGGACGAGGCCATGGAGGCCAAAAAGCGGCAGTGGCGACGGGCGTCGTCCATGAGACTCAGAGACTACATGGAGGAGGACGACGTGGAGCAGATTGCCAAGCGGGTGGAGGCGATCCGGCGCCAGCGGGACGAGCAGAAGACGCTCATGGACGAGCTCATTGAGATTGACGCTCTGGACGGCACCACAGAGGCGGTGTTGCAGGCGACCGAAAAGCACCATCAGGCCGCCAACATTCCGCCCAAGGCCCCACGTGCGCCCCAGCTCGTGCCCCAGAACGGAAGCGGAGCGCACATTGTGGCTCAGGTGGTGGACAAGGCTGAGGTGACGGGAGCAAGTGTGGCTGCAGCTGCACCTCCCGCTAACGACACTGACGCAGTCAGTCCTCCTGCTCCACGCACCGAGCGGACCGACTTCAGCGTCAAGGGTCAGCCAGAGGTAGGCATGACTTCCCAAAACGTCTCTGCGGTCTTGTCACCAGTAGCAGAGGAGGAATGACTAGTTGACTGCTTTATTTAGGGGAGGGGGTGAGGAAAGACGTGATACCAATGCAACCAAGACCACAATCAACCACAACCTCCACAACCACCACAACCACAATCCACCAACCAAAAATACCCTGATGCTTGTTCACTTCAGGGTGGCGACTTCGGCTTCATTTTGCTGCATGTAGATATAGTTAATGTAATGATCCGGCTTGCGTAGGCGAGGTGTACGAGTAAAACGAGAGAGGTGAGGTTGAGGAGCGCAAGGTTGGTGTGCGGCTGATGGGGCGTAGCCCGTGCATGGACAACGCGCTGCGCATGAGCTTAAATCTTTTAAAAATAGCCAGCCCTGTGGATCAAAACAGGAAAGACAGAGGCAGATTTTTGGTATTAAACGTCACCAGAACACATCCACACGAAAAAAAGAACCATCAAGTGTCTCACTCATTCGATCCTGCCACACACTCGCTAAATCAGCTCTTTCAACCCTCTTTTCATTGATCACCGACTATTGACACTTTCTCCCCCTCGACATGCCTAGATGTACAGCGACCACTGTTAAAGGAGAGCAGTGCAAGAACAACTCCATCGTGACCGTGTCTTCCGGCCACTACTGTGGTGTTCACGGTAAAGTGAAGGCTCCCACAACCGGCAAATACAACCGCAAAGTGCTGGTTGACAACAAACCCCAGATCGAAGCCAAACAGGGGTACATTTACGTGTATTCGTTATGTGAAGGCAAGCACAAGGGAGGACGAGTGAATGCCAATCCTCAGATTTTCAACCACGAAAAAAATGCGTTTGAAAATCTGCCTGCGAATCTGACGCTGGTGAAGGTCGGATATACCACCAAGACTCCACGAAAGAGACTCCAGGAGTGGTCGAATCAGTGCCAGCATAACATTGAGCTTCTGCCTAATGGCAAGTATCCTCTCCAGAAACGAGGTCAGGAGACCTATGACGGTTCTGAGAACGGCTGGTTGATCTACAAGGAGGCTAAATCGCCGCAAGCTATCGAGAACCAGGTCCATAATCTTCTCTGGCAGCTGTTTGGCAAAGGACATGTTGTTTGTGAAGGGTGTCATAAGAACATTGCTGACGGAGAGGTTAGGAAGCAGGGTGGAAACGGCATGAACAGACACGTGGAGTGGTTCTGTCTGGATAGACGGGACGTTCCTGTGGTTTACGAGATTGTGGGATGTCTCACCAACGGAGGAGATCCCGAGGAGTTGCCGTCTGTTATGACGAGGCTAAAGCTGGCTCCTAAAGTGAAGAAGTCTGGAGGTTGCTGTTGTCAGTAGTGGAACAATCTGTCTGTTATTGAAGAGCCACAACCAGCCTACCACATCAAAACACAACCTGACACCCCATTTTCACCGATTACAATTCTGAAACAGCTGGATCACCAGATCACACCTTAAGACGGATACACTTGGAACTATACAGTGGACTTCGCGATGTAAACAGACTGTGAATTGGGGTGAAATAGCCAGCATCCCAGGAATAGCAACATCTACATCAGCCAGAACAGCTCAATTCGCAGCTTCTGGTACACTCCAATCACCTACACCCTCAATTATGCATGCGCTTTGCGCTTTATTCATTATAATACATCTCATCACCACTCTTGAAGCTGTGCCAACCAGGGCAGTAATCCAGCGATATTCTCAGTAGCAATATAGCTCTCTCTCAGAGCTCAGTCGTTAGTCATCCAGTTCAATCACCACATCTCGTCACGCACTCTCAACTCTGTAGGATCGGTTTGAGGAGATTGGCGTGGTTCTGTGGAGATAGTATCGTGTTCGTCCTCGAGATTCGGACATTTTTCGTCGCTCCTCCATGTGTTCTCTGCAGCTCTTCTGGTGGTGGTCCAGTCTCAGAGGGTTGATGAGCTCTCCGCAGCATTCGCACAGGATGAGTTTGGAGTCGTTCATTGTGTGCTGAAGTGGGTGTGAAGAAATAGTGTGGTGGTGGTTGTGAAGAAGTTGAATGGGTCGTCGCTTATGAATGACTAGTATGATGTCACCCTTCGTCTTGATCTACAAGCACTCAACGTCTTTGTCTGTCTATATATACTAGCCACCTTTCTTTGAAGCAGGGGTCTCATGACCCTAAGATACAGTTCTGAACCAGCGGGGTATCCACCTTGTTCAAACACGGGCAAGGTGGAGGTAGTAGAGAGAGAAGCGATAAAAGTGTGAAAAACGGATTATCTACACCGTCCGTCGTTGTTCCGAACAGTTTTGCCCACCTCTAGCTCCTATTCTCCACCTCCACCAGCCACTAGTCTATGGGTCGGAGTTTGGAATTTATCGGATCTCCCCTTTCAAAGCCAAAACTATTCATTAGAACCACTGTCAAAGAGAGACAGTCCGAAATGGATGGGAAAAATAAAAGACGATCAACCGTTCAGATGATGGCAGAGTGGGGAGCAGATAAAAGACTCATACACAAACACTCATATCCCTGTGAGCTATATATGGCTGTTACAACGGTCCAACGTCGAGACACACAGGGTTCAATTAGCCCACCTATACCCAACGTAGATCCGTCTGAAATTCGTGTCTTGGTTGGAGGTGAAGAATGTACGAAAAGTGGCGAAGTAAAGAAGACGATTGGCCTCTGATATGGGACATGGATAATGTACCGTCAATAGTGGGTAACCACCAGGGTAAAACCTCCACCAACACCCAACCCCAACCCATCAGATAACACAGAGTTCGAGCTCAGTCCGTAGAGTTCCTCTCACCGGCTTTTGCTCGATACTGTAAGCTCACAAGACCTCCGGAGATGCCAATCTGCCCACACCACGGCTAAAAACGGTTTGGACCCTGAACGGAGATAGAACGTGAGACGCCTGAAAGAGAAGGGTATTGAGAGCAAATGAAGCTGAGAGCAAATGACGCTCACGGTGTGAGAGAATATTACACTCATCGGGATTGTGGTATGACCTTCAGTTCAGTGTTTGGTTGACATTCACTCAACTAATTAGTTCAGCATGGTATGATCCAACAAACCTCAACAGATCAGAAGCTAAGGCACTCAACACGGTGGTATATTAACACTCGAGATTTATCGTCGAATAGAAGTCCGACGCAATACACCGATTAAGGGTCTAACAACTGACAATCCCTCATCAACACCAGCCTTGCTCTCAGAGCTCTTTGTCAATCAGTGTCTCTTACTGAGAGCATTACTGTAGTCTCAAGACTTCTACACGAGTCAAAAAGCACAAGCTCTCAGAACATCTCACACAACACGACACAATAGAGGCCTTCCTTGGTTGTCAAACCACCTGCAAAAGAATACAGCCCACTCGCTGACGCTCGTGAGCTGTGCAAAAAGATTACAGCACCCAGGATTCTCGTATGGTCTCCCACTACAATACTAACTAGGCTCTCTGGTGCTTGACTATGGCTGATCGGACGGGAAGCCGTATTTTCACCAGGATATGGCCGTAACCAAACTGCGCCGACCCGGAATCGAACCGGGGGCCCATCGATGGCAACGATGGATTTTACCACTAAACCATCGGCGCTTAAAATTTTGGCGGTTTTTGGCGCTATGATCTGCACGGGAGGGTTAGGGTAGAGATTCGATTATGGGAATTATTACTTATTAATGTTATAATGAATTGAATTGTATGAGAAAAAAAAAAAAAAGAGCAGTGTAAGATTCATTGAACGCCAATAACCGGCTCTAGGTATATAGCTATAATGTATCTTTAGAATAAAAAAAAAAAAAATACTGTATATAGTAATTAAACCCCAAACAAGTATCCTATTTTGGACAAAAGCTTAATTGTATTACCCAAAAAGGAAATACAATAGCCCTAACCCGATAGGATGCTCGTTGTTAAAGAGACCACCAAGAGGAGTCTGACAAAAAGAAAGGGACAAAGCCCAAAACTTGACTATCTATAGAGGGAGACCTTTTGTTTCCATGCCACATGTCATACACTGATTCCCTTATACGCTCATTATTCATTATTATGTTATATATATACCGGTACTGCGGTTACACCCGTCTAGCTGATCCCTCTCGATCAGAAGAAGCAGGGGAAACTGATTCAACGGCTTCGATTCCGTTCTTCTCTTCCTGGTTGAAAATTCGAGGCTCCACCAAGTTGTGGTCAACAGCAGTGCTCTTAGGAAGTCGTCTAGCGATCCAGACCACGTCCCAGGGAGTCTTGGGGTTTGAATCGGCGAAAATCTGGTCAATTTCCTCGAGAGATCGTCCTGCTGTCTCAGGGTAGAAGAAGTAGACTGCTGGCACCATAGCTGCGTTGATGACGGCAAAAATGATGTATGTCTTCCACTTGATCGTGTCAAAAGCCACAGGGGTGATCATGACGACCATGAAGTTGAAGACCCAGTTTCCAGAAGTCGACAGTCCGTTAGCAGGAGCTCGAATCTCCAGAGAAGAGATCTCAGCAGGGTACAGCCACGACATTCCCAGCCATCCGATAGCAAAGAAGGTGTTGAAGACAAACAGGAAGACAGCAGCTGCGATACCTGCACTCTGGTTATCGAGTCCTCCATCCTCAGGCGAAGAGGCAGCGTAGACACAACCAGTCAGGATAGCCATAGTTGCTGCCTGGCCTGCAGCTCCAAAGATCATGAGTTTTCTTCGTCCAAATCGTTCGATAGTGTAGAAAGCGATCCAGGAAGCCAGGAAGTACTCAGTACCGTTACAAGCAGCGAGAATTCGCGAGTTTGTGGGTGTCATACCGACCGAAGTCTCGTAAATGTAAGCGGCGTAGTAGGTGATCAAGTTGATGCCTGTGATTTGTTGCATGACCTGAGACCAGTAGGCAAGCATGGTTCTGTGGAAGTTCTTCTTCTTGCCAAAGGTGAACATGAGTTTCATTTGAGACATGAAGGGCAGTTCCTTGCCCATTTGGAACTCTCCAGAGGCAATCTTTTCTCTGGCAGCTGATCCATCGACACCCAATTGGGCCAGTTGTTCAAGCATGATCGATTCCTTGACATAGGTGATTTGGCTGATGACATAAGGGTCGTCAATGTCTACATCTTCAAGAGCAGCGAAAACACCAGCAGCTTCTTCGAATCGCGACTTTTTGACCAGCCATCGAGGAGATTCGGGGATTGTGAGCACTGTGAAGAAGAGGAAAAGACAGAAGACAATCTGGAAAGCCACAGGGAAGCGCCAGTCTGCGTCGTTAGCTTTGACCCAGTAGAAGCCGAAATCAATCCAGTACGAAAGAGCGATACCTGCTGTGATAAGAGCTCCTTCAAGCATGACCAGTTTTCCTCGTTTTTCAGGCTTGGCGCATTCCGATTGAAGCATGGGGACTGTAGCTGTGATGAAACCGTTTCCAACGCCGGAAACTACTCTTCCAGTGATAAACATGCCCAGAGAGTACGAGGCACACTGAAGAACAGCTCCAATGGTCATAATAATCGATCCATAAAAGATAATGTACCGTCTTCCGACTTTGTCGCCAGCCCACATGGTGAACAGAGCGCCCATCATGCATCCGATTTCGTAGATGGCGATAGCTGTGCCCTGGATAGTTGTGTTGAACGACTTGACGTCAGGTGGAAGGTAGTCTGAAGTGTCCATCTTGGGAAACTGTTTGACAAAAGATGGCAGGGTGAGGAGACCTCCCATGACTCCCTGGTCGTATCCAAAGAGGAGGAAGCCCATTCCAGCGACTGTGGCGACATAGTGGTGAAGTCTTTGGCCTCTAAAGCCCATGAACGAGGTCTTCACCTCGCCCGTAGAAGAAGGCACTAGCCATTTCATGGTGGTATTGAAGTTGGTGAGATGGAAGTATCTGATCTGGTGAAGGTGATCTTGTACTTGCCGTTGGTAATACTACCCTGATCTCTTCCTCTTATATACACCTTTCCACCCCCACGCCAAGCTGATCGTGCGATGTTGCTCGCCAAGATTCGTCATCTGGGGTATCCGGGGTATTATGCCAAGAGGTGGAAAGACGGTAAAAGCCGGGATCTCGAAAAGGAAGCCGAGGAGGGAGGTGGTGAGGTGCAGAATTCAACAGAGTTGACGATAGTTGGGAGAGACGTAATTGTGGGAATAATTAGAGGGCAGTTGGGAGGACAGAAGAGATGACCTTAACAAAACCCCTTATCTTGCTCTAGTAAAGTATTTAGGCTATAATACTTACCATAGGTTTTGGTTGTCCGTTCGTGACCTTTGGCCACTCACTTCCGAGGCGGCTACCGAATACGATAACCGACGGACTATTATCCTAACTCGGCCTTGACAAAGAAACGGCATCCCAAAGAAACACCCGTTGACAAAGACCGATCAACAAAGAAAACACCTGTCATACTACTCATCCCTAACAAAGCCAAAACACTATCCCTCAACTAGCCGTTCAGAGGGCAAACTCTACCCCACATTTTCTGCACGGTAATCAGCCGTACGAGAAGGCAGCGAGTGAGGTTATGGACTGAGGGAGCTGACCTGGTTACCTCTCCATCTCCCATATTATGGCGCTACTGCCTTGGCCCCCACTTGCTCGGATAAATAACTCACCAGGGGCACGTCTTGGCGCTCTGACAGGTGGTGTACGGCTGTCCCGTTTGGTGTGCCTTGTTCCTTCTTAGAGTTCTGCAAGCACGGAGGAGTGAGACTAGAGGAGGGTGTAGCAGGGTAGATATAGAGCAATATGGCAGGCGGGTAGGAGTGCTGAAGATCAGTGTCACATTGTGGGGTTGTTTTGTGGGGAAATCTGTGGAGAAAAACCGGGGAATAGTGTTGTGTTGGGTTGATCTCGGTGACCCCGAAGAACATGCATTACATCAACAAACGGCTTTGGAGGACTCGGATATTTACGGCTATGGAGCTGTTTTTCCGTATTAATCCGCGGTAAGGCCTCGGAGCAATACGTTCACGGCTTCTGTTGAGTGTGTTGAGTGGGTCTAATGGAGGTACTGTTCTAGAATGGAGATTTATCCTGATACAAGATGTAGATGACTGATTTATTGACTATTACATATTAAACAGATTGAGCGATTCTTGGTGCTTGCACTTCTGAGGTCTCTGTAGCTTCTTCATTAGCATCTTCACCAGAATCATGCTCTAGAGACGGCTTCTCTTCCTCGAAGACTCGCTCTTCAAGGTAATCATCAGCCACAGTGTGTTTGGGAAGCCGGTTTGCAATCCAAACCACATCCCAGGGCGTTTTGGGGTTCGAGTCTGCAAAGATCATGTCAATCTCCTCCAAAGACCGTCCTGCAGTCTCAGGGTAAAAGAAGTATACCACAGGGACCATTGCCGCATTAATACAAGCAAAGATAATGTACGTCTTCCATTTGATGGTATCGAAAGCGACTGGAGTAATCATGACGACCATGAAATTGAACACCCAGTTACCTGAAGTCGAAAGACCGTTAGCTGGAGCTCGAATCTCAAGTGAGCTGATTTCAGCAGGATACAACCAAGTCATACCTAGCCAGCCTACTGCGAAGAAAGTGTTGAACACGAACAAAAACACAGCAGCTGCAATTCCGCCCTTGGAGTTGTTCAGACCTCCATCTTCAGGTTTAGAAGCTGCGTAAACACATCCTGTAAGAATGGCCATGGTAGCAGCTTGACCTACAGCTCCAAAGATCATCAACTTTCGCCTTCCAAAGCGTTCAATGGTATAGAAGGCAATCCAGGAGGCTAGGAAGTACTCTGTACCATTACAAGCTGCCAGAATTCTTGAATCAGTAGCATTCATACCCACAGACGTCTCGTAGATGTACGCAGCATAGTACGTGATGAGATTGATACCCGTAATCTGCTGCATCACCTGGTTCCAGTAAGCCAGCATTGTTCGATGGAAGTTCTTTTTCTTACCGAACCCGAACATCAGTTTCATTTGCTTTAAGAACGGAAGTTCAGCACCCATCTGAAAGTCTCCATGGAGAATCTTCTTTCGAGCAGCAGCACCTTCGACTCCCATTTGAGCCAGCTGTTCCAACATGATAGACTCTTTGACGTAAGTGACTTGAGAAACGACGTAAGGATCATCAATATCAACGTCCTCAAGAGCTGCGAATACCCCTGCTGCTTCTTCGAACCGCAACTTCTTCACTAACCATCTTGGAGACTCTGGTAGTGTCAAAACAGTGAACATCAAGAAGAGACAGAAGACGATCTGGAAAGCAACAGGAAATCTCCAATCAGCATCATTAGTTCTCACCCAGTAGAAACCAAAGTCGATCCAGTAAGAAAGAGCAATACCAGCTGTAATCAAAGCACCTTCAAGCATCACAAGCTTGCCTCTTTTCTCAGGCTTCGCACACTCTGACTGAAGCATGGGAACAGTGGCAGTGATGAAGCCATTACCAACACCAGAAACCACTCTGCCAGTGATAAATTGACCCAGTGAGTAAGAAGCACACTGGAGAATAGCACCAATAGTCATGATAATCGAGCCGTAGAAAATGATGTATCTTCTGCCAAGTTTGTCACCTCCCCACATGGTAAACAAGGCACCCATCATACAGCCAATCTCATAAATACCAACGGCAGTTCCTTGAACAGTAGTGTTGAAAGATTTGACTTTCGGGGGTAGAGTGTCTGAAGTGTCCATCTTTGGAAACTGCTTGATGAAAGTCGGAAGTGTCAGAAGACCTCCCATCACTCCTTGATCATAACCAAATAGCAGGAAACCCATTCCCGCAACTGTAGCGACATAGTGGTGTAGTTTTTGACCTCGAAGGCCAGCAAAAGAAGTCCTGACTTCTCGAGATTGTTCAGGGTAAAGCCAGTTTTTGAGAAACTTCATCGTAGCGAATATGGACTCCAATAGCCGGAGGAGACATCTTTATATAATAGCTACTTACTCACACGACTCCTCGGAATCTCGAACCCGATTGCCGTATTGATCAGCCTAAAAGTGTTAGTGTGGATCTAAGAGCGGCTTCTGTATTGGGATCCGAAGATCTGAGGGGCTTATTTTGAGTGTGTCAGCCTTACCTGAAAGGAAGAGTTAAGGTGACTATCATCAGATGTAGGAGGTGTACAACTAGGTGACACAAATGGCTAGAAAACGAAGCAGTTGAAAAAGAGATTTGCCCATCAAGTTCACAACCAGTCCCGGCTCCCATTTCAGTTTTCGCTTCTCCACGATGTTTTTCCGTAAGTGGGGATCTAGCCCAGTCTATACGCAAGGCTAAGGGCAGAACAATGACTAATTCCTGGTGCCTGGCTTTGTGTCGAGCTATAGCGACTATAACAACAAGCAATATACGGGTGTCCCAAAGGGTTTGGCCGAGGCGACCGAGGCTACTCGTGCTAATAATGACCCCACATTTTTCCAGTCTATTTTTGAAACAAAGCGGTACGATAGTCGGTTATTGTACAGAGACTGAAGAAAGAAGACGTCAGGTCTCATGAATGAAGTAGTAATTATCAGAAAAGAACCTCTGTAAACATGCTGACTTCTCTTTCACTATTGCTTTCTTTATTCCGTGTAGATGTTGAGAAATCTACCTACGCAACAGATCACAGCTGTTATAGCACACCCTTGTCATATCATAACTGCACTATCATCTCCAACGGGAAATTTGACACGCCAAGGACACTAAAATATGCCAATATGTCTAATACGAGACTATACGAGCGGTCTCGTCGATCATTATGTCGAGAATTAGACCCTCTTGTTGACAAATCGACGGAAAGTGGAGAAATAATATCAACCACGAACAACATAGGCGCTTACTAGTTAAAACCGAGGTTAATCCGATCTGAAACTAGTCTTACCCCACACTAGCCCATGATTTTGGGTCTAAAATCCAGCCTAAACGATGCGTCTAGATCTTCCCCAGGGTCCAGTATTTTGGAGGTGTCTAGAACGAGAACTATAGGTGGAAATGAGTCATAAACAGCTCTAGATTGTAGTTTGGGGCTCACTTAACACCCTCCCACTTTTTGTTTGACTTCAAACGGTCAATTATAGCGTCATTTTGTTGTTCAAAAAATCGCGGTCACGTGATTTACCAGAGCAGTGTTATAATTTCAAACATAGTTCAAATTAAGCTTCGGTTGTGTAGTGTAGTGGTCATCACGTCAGATTTTGATCGAGAGGTTAAGATTTCTGAGAACCCCAGTTCGAACCCGGGCACGACCTTTGTTTTTAGGGCGGAAAGATTATCTTTTTGCTCCCCAAAAGAAGTGTTCTGTGGAAAGGCTGCTTTTTTGATAGCATCTAATTTTTCTGACATGTCTCAGACTAACGGCCGCTAAGAATTAAGCATGAGACAGTCATGAGGGGTGTCTAGCCGTGTGATCAGGGTGTGAGCTGACAAATGATGAGAGTGGAGTGACAGTGGAGGTGAAACGTTAGTAGAGCTGATGGGGTATCTAAAGGTGAAGCCCTGAGTCACCCTAGTGACTTTCTTGCTAATGGGGTGACCATTTCTTAGTGCAGTGCTCTAGGTCTGAGGCTCTCCACCGTCAGTAGAGACTCTCGGCTGCTTGAAATTTGTCCAAGAAAACAAAAGTAACATTGATGGCCTGTCTGTCCATTCTACATTCGGAATATTAGTGAAGTGGTTTCATTTAATTAAGGCTTATGGACATTGTGAGGGGTTCCATTATCGAAGTCCACAATGACTACAGGCTATCGGTCCTGTTCAAGTGTCTGGAAGGAGATTCTTACAGCTACATAACAGACTCTTGATTCTATACTAGTCTTCAACAATAAGGATCTCTAGGCCACTTTCCGCAAGTGTGCCACTATGGCTTGTTCTTTGACACCTCTAGGCTCACCTTAACATGAGTCCAGAAGCATCCTTCACAGACGGTTATCGAGATGTCTCCTATGAAAGAAGATGACTACTGGTACATCACGATATAGTGAAACTCAGACTCCTCAATCCCTCCCCTCGAGGCACTCAGCAAATAGTTTCAATCGATGCCTACACCACACTCATCTCAAAGTACAGTATAGCAGGGACTACAACGAGCCTGGTTAAGCCAGCTACAGGTTTCTATATTTAACAAAAGTCATATTTCTAACCGATAGCTACAGCTGTTGTTGTTGAACATGTCGTAGAGGTCATTCAAGTCTAAGAGACACTATACTCCTGATACAAGCACTTGTAGTGACGCCAAGACAACGCATCATATAGTAGACTTATCTACGCGCTCACCCTTACCAAGACATCACTGTCTCTGTCGTCTACAACCTCTCATATCTGTCAATCGTCAGCCCTGGGGCATTTTTGTCTATATAATTTTACTACACGACCAAGTGTCGCTGAATTACACTCAATGCTTCGTCGTCTCCTGAATCCTTGTTGCTTCGTCTTTCCTCCTCTTAGTTCTCCTCCTCTCCGTCTCCATCACCCATCAGATGCTCGAAAATGTTGCCACGCTTGGAAGATGCTCGTGACGAGTCCTTGGACAGCGGAATGCCGGGCGACGACGAGTTCTGTCGGCCCTGCTGCTGCAGCGAGGTTTGCGACGAGTTTCGCGACGCGTTGGAGCCGCCTCGGCCCATCATGGACGAAGGAGGACCAAAGGTGTTGGAAGAATCCGACCGGATCTTGCCAAACTGCTTGAGGTCGCCGGTGTTGAGCGAGTTTGTGTTTCGCGAGTCCCGGTCGTTGTTGCCGCCTCGGTACGACTCGGATCGGCCGCCCATGGGGTGTCCGCCTCGTCGGTTGCTGTTGCCGCCTCGGTGCGACCGGTCTCGGTCCTGCTGCTGCTGCTGCTTCTCCTTGGCGGCAGCGGCCTCGTCCTGGATCTCCGAGATGGTCTTGGGACCCTGGTCGTTGGACTGCTTCCAGCCGCCGGCTCGCATCTCCAGCAGATCCATAATCTTGAACTTGAGACGAGAGGGCAGGCCGCCAGAGCTCTTGATGTCGGTCAGTCGCTGGAAGAACATGTCCATGTAGCCCTTGGAGTTGGGGGACTCGTCCATTCGCAGACCGACGGTGGAGGTCAGCTTGCACAGCGACTCGATCGTCTCCTCGGAAGCTCCGTCCTTGGGGCTGATGAGTCGGGTCAGACAGCTTCGCATAATGTTCTCCGACAACATGTTGAGCATGAAAAGCTCTCCGATGAAGACCATGAGACCCAGACCTCGTCGCTTGGCAACGACGGCCTTGTCGTACTCGGGAGTGGCGTTGTCGGGGTCCATGGGCGAGCCGTCCTCGTTGGTGGGCAGCTTGTCTTCCCAGCCCTTCTCAAACTCGTCCTGGCATCGGTTGAGCAGGTACTTTCGGTAGAGAGCACCTCCTCGCACGTACTCGCCGTTCTTGTCCTTGACGTCGTCGTCGTAGATGTTGGGGTCCACGGTGACCATGGTCTTCTTGCAGAACCGGGCGTACATGGACGCCCAGTGGGCCTCGTCGGTGGCCTTGGCGAACGTGAGCTCCAGCACCTGCCGCAGCGTTCGGCCGTCGTGCTCGTGCTTGGACTGAGATGCAATGTCCAGAATCTGGTCCGAAATCTTGTCAAACTTCTCCAGAGTCATCTTGTTAAGCATGGAGTTGACCTTCTTCTGAACCACGTCAGGGGGGATTCGAGGAGTCTCGTCCTCGGCCTCAGGCTCGGGAGTGGCAGCCTCCTTCTTGGCAGCCAGACGCTTGGCGGCCCACGAGTTCTCACTCTTGGGGGGAGGAGGCACGTACTCAATGATCTCCTGGTTGGCGCCCTGGGGAGGGTATCGCTCTCTGTTGCTGGGGTTTCGTCGGTTTCGGCTGCTGTTGTTTCGGGTCGATCGGCCGCCCTCTCGGTCGCCTCGGTCGCCTCCTCGGTGGCTCTGGTGGTGGCCTCCACCGTGCTCTCCTCGCATGTTGGAAGAAGAGCCCATTCGAGGCATACCTCGTCCACCGGGTCCTCCGGGACCTCCTCGGCCAAAGTTGGAGAAGGAGCCCATCTGCTGGTTGGGACCGCCGCCAGAGCCTCGGCTGGAAGCTCGGGGGGCCTTGGAACCCTTGCAGTCCTCGGTGATGGCCTTGGCACCCTCCAGACCGCTGGGGGGCTGCTCGGTCACCAGAGGCTGGAACTGCAGCAGGAAGTCGAGGCTGTATCGGAATCGGGGAGCGGGAGAAACCTCCATCAGCGACTTGGTCACGGACTCGGGGTACTTGACCTTGGAGGTGATGTCCTCGGCGGTTAGTGGCGTGGCGTTGTTCCACGAGTGCGCAAATCGCTTCTTGAGCCGCATCGTCTCGGCAATCTTCTCCACGGGGTTGGCGGGGCCCTCGGACGACTCCTCGGTCTCCTCGGACTTCTCCTCCTCCTTCTCGGGCTCGACAATCTCCACCTTCTTCTCCACCTTCTCAGAGTCGGCAGAAGCGTCAGCGGGGGTATCAGCAGAGGGCTCAGTCTCAACAGGCTTCTCCTCAGTCTTCTCGACCTTGGGCTCAGCCTTCTCCTCGGCCTTAGGCTCCTCCTTGACCTCCTTGACCTCCTCCTTGGGCTCCTCCTTCTTGACCTCGGTAGGCTTCTCCTCCTTCTTCTCCTCCTTAGGCTCCTCCTTAACAGGCTCCTTAGCAGGCTCCTTGGTCTCAGCCTTGACCTCCTCCTTCTTATCCTCCTTCACCTCCTTGGCGCCCTTCTCGGCAGCCTCCTTCTTGGCCTTGGCAGCAAGCACCTGGGCCATAAAGTTGGCCTTGATGGAGTCACCGGCAGGGTTGGACGAATCGGTTCGTCGGTGGGCCACCCGCGGAGAATTGGGCTTGGGCGAGTGCGCCAGAGTCGCGTGGGGACCCGTGGGCGTGCCGGTATTGCTGCCGGGCGTCACAATGGGTCTGTGGGTCACGGGGTCCATGATGGTCAGGGGCGAGTGGGTGTGGTGGGGCGAGCCCTGGTAGGGCTGCGCGTACTGGGCGCCGGGAGACATGCCCTCCTGGGGAGGGTAGTACTGGCCCTGCATGCCGCTCATGTCCATGTAGCCGTATCCGCTGTTGTACATGGCTGCCGGCGAGTACGCCATGTGCTGCTGGCCCTGGTTGGGCGTTCCCGGCTGGTTGTTTCGAGGCGAATAAGCCCCGTTGTTATAGGTGTAAGACATTCTGAGTTAGTAATGGTTGGGTGTTTTTCGGCGGTATTTCCGGTTGCTTCTGTGGTTCTCTCTGTGGTTGCTTGTGTCTTTTGCGTCCTTCTGTTCGTATCACACGTGGATCATGTAGCAAATTTCACCAGAGGTCATCTGTTTGAAGTCTCCGAAAACGGGTCGAATCACCCGTGCAACGCCTCCTTCTGTGGCCTCACACATCCCTCCTTCGTCCCTTGCTGCCGTCGATGCCCCAAAATTCCTCCACTCCTCATCATCGACATGGGGCCATTTGACCACACTCTGACCCACGACACGGAACATGACAGCACAGAAAAAAGAAACCAGCAGAGATTCGCCCTCGTCGGCGCTCTTGGACCCTCCGCATCTCCATCAACTCACCCTTAGTTACACTCACCTTCCCCAAAGATCACTAAATAGGATCTTTCACAAGAAATGTGTATGTGGTAGGAAAAAGTTCAAATTCTGCAAAACCGAAACTGAAAAAGGATTTTCCAAAAGGTGTCTCCCAATGGATGGGATGGCTTATGGGGCGGGGCTGTTGGGACCAGTACAAGAAGGAGAGTATTTGTAGTGCGATAAATAGTCAGGTGACGGCGGTTACCGGGGCTACGTGTCTATTTTATTACTAATCCAGCTCCACTCTAAGCACTACCTCCTCACACTTATCCTCATCGGCTTTTCTCATCTCATGATCTGTATGCCTCGTGTCCCCTGATCTATACATACACCACATGACAATTTCGTATATTATGTGACACATGTCCACAGACACGATTATGGCACGTGACGGGTGAAACGGGGGGCAATATTTCTCGGTGCTGACTAATCATTTTCCGATTTCACCTTTGCCGGCGTACAATCTGGACCGGCCCGTATTGCGGCGTAATTCTCAGCACGCCTGCCGCTTTGGGCAAGTCCCCAAAATTGAGATTCAAATTCAAATCTTGTTGGAGCAAGTTGAAAATGAGCAGCATGAGGGGGGCCTGTATACGGGGCAAGAAAGGCGAAATCACGTGATGAGCGCGTTTCCCGAGGAACGGGGGATGTGGTATGGTCACGTGAGCTTTTTGCGGCCAAAAACCAGCCCTCCAAACCCACTTTTACCCTTCTCGGCTATTTCTACTGGTACAAGGCTGAGTAATAAGAGTTGAAGTTTCCTGGATATGTAAGTATGACGCGGCTGGCAGAAGAGGTGGATGAACATGTATGTACAAAGAGGTTGAATTATGAGCCACATGACTGGTAAGATAGATTATAACGGTTCTGTGATCACGTGACTGAAGCTGGGGACTCAAATACCGTCTTTTCCGTGTTTTTCGGAGCTCTCAAATATCTCCATCTACCCTATAATTTCGATCCACTCAAACGTTGTTAGCGAGCAAGAATTGCCGGGTGGGGATTGCCCTGAAAAACGACTATTCTTGCCCAAAAGACGGATATTCTTGTCTGGGAAGCAGGCCTGTCTGTCGAGTGTCTAGGGTGGGTCTCAGCACTCGATTTGATGACATATCACCGCTAGCATGGCATAATATCGATCGAATGGGTTGTGCACATTTGTATATTTACTTCATCTGGAAACACACTTAATATTAGCTATAGCCGTGAGGAGGAGAGTCGGTAAAGGAGATGTTCCAGAGGTGCTGTGTGAAAAATAAATGTACGAAAAGACTCGCCGTGACTCAAGGAACACAGCTATACCCTCATTTTCTTTCCTAGCCACCTCAAACCCCCTCAAACCCCGACCTCCCCTTCCTCACCCCTCTTAACTTACCCTACTGCTACTCCAGATTAACGTCTCCCACCGCACAACCCACCACTCCATCGTCCAGACATGCGACCCAGATGGCATATCCCATGTACTGGTTGCAAGCAGACCAAAAGGGAATACTAAGAGGTGAGAGAGGATGGACAGAGAAAAATCTGACCCGAAAATTCATCCAAAACACACCAACACGGCTCGACGGTCGTGTGACCTCACTACCACCTCTGTTGTCACCCTCACCCACCTCCCGGTTACCCTACTGTGCCCTCAAATACACTCCAACCACTGCCCGGTGCCCTCGTCTCAACGTGTGACAAGCTTTGCAGCCAGTCTTGTTTCATGCACCATAATGTACCCTGTTGCACAGCTGGGTGCAGTCCCCTGACAGTGGCCGAGCGTAGCGATCGAGTAGTATGTGAATATATTTCTGCGACAAGTTGACGAAGCCCCGATTCCCGCCGTCCTCTTGCCTCACCCTGTGCCGTCTTCCTTTTTCTCCCCTTCTGTCACGTTCCACTCTGTTTTTCCATTTGGCAAAAAACCCTAACCGCGCTCCCAACATGGTGTGCAACTATCTGGATAAAACCGCAACGTGTGAAGCTCCCCCAAAACCCCGACCAGAGCCCCCCAGCGCCCAAACAGCCCTCCCCCCGACGCCAGACAGCGCCCCCGACCCGCGCAGCGCCCCATTCCGCCTCTTTCTGCGTCCCCACGCCGTTTTTCCGCGCTCAAAGGCGAACGTAACCCCGACTTGTGACCTCCAGTCGCCCGATTAGCAGCCACAAGCGCCCAAACAGCCCCCTAGCGACCCCCCAGACCCGTTTCCAACCAGCGCCGGCCAAAATACCCATCATCAGCTCCGTCAAGGCCCTGTTCGAGTATCTCCACGATTCTCAGCCGGCTGTCTCGTCAGCGTCAGCGTCTGAAACAGCAACAACAGCAACCGCAAGCTCCACCGCCCCCTCTACCGCCCCCTCGTCGGCCATGTCCACCACAATCGCCTCGCCCATGTCCACGCCGACCACCCAGGACCCCGGGCCGTCCAACAACCCGTTCCGACACCTGCAGACCAACTACTCGCAGCTGCCACGACACATGATCTCGCCGTCGCTCGACAAGTTTTCCGACTCGTCGTCCTCGTACTGGGGCTCGCGACGGTCGACGGGCACCAAGGAGCCCGCAGGCTTGGCGCCCGAGGTCCCGCAAAACGTGGTAGACGACGAGCTGCAGATTATCGGGGCCCAGGTCCTCAGAGACGCGTCTCCTGGCGATGGAGACGACGAGGACAACTCCTCGGAACACACAACCGCCTCGACCAGTGGCTCGTCGACCGGCGGCTCGCCGTCCAAGAAACACCAGCCCAACTGGCACGATTTCTACAAGAACGGATACCCCGATGAGGTGATTGTCATCGATTCCGACAGCGAAGACGAGCAGGAGCAGCAGGCGACCCAGGTGAGTGCCCAGGTTGCCACGTCAACGACTACTGTTTCCAAGACCACCGTCAACAGGAGAATCTCGTCGGCCGCAGACCTGCCCGTCAAACGACGCAAGTTCTCGCAGTCGTCCACCTCGGGCTCCACCACAGCCACCCACAATACCTCGTCGTCGGACCAGCAGCTGGACACCAACACGCACACCACGCTGGACCTGGACGACGACGAGAACGACACGCCGCTGACGCCTCCGCCAAAGCTGCGACGCAAGATCCCCGAGGTCTACGTGCGGCCCGTGACGGACCAGAAGAAGCTGCTGGCGTCGCAGTACGACGACAAGGACGGCCACTACGTGACCACCTTCTCGGACGTGTTCACCGAGCGGTACGTGATTCGCAAGCTGCTGGGCCAGGGCACGTTCGGCAAGGTTGTGTCTGCCTACGACAAGCAGACGGACTCGCTGTGTGCCATCAAAATCATCCGAGCCGTGCCCAAGTACAGAGACGCGTCCAAGATCGAGCTGCGAGTGCTCACCGCGCTGGCAGACTACGATGCACACAACAAGAACCGATGCATTCACCTCAGAGAGTGCTTCGACTTCAGAAACCACGTGTGCATTGTTACCGACTTGCTCGACATCTCAGTCTTTGACTTCATGCGAGACAACCGTTTCCAGCCCTTCCCCGGCTCACACATCCAGAAGCTGGCCAAGCAGCTCATCAAGTCCGTGGCCTTCCTCCACGGCCTGGGACTCATCCACACGGACCTCAAGCCCGAAAACATTCTGCTGAAAAAGGCAGCCTTCGTGCGAGTGGCCAACAAAAACCTGGGACCGTCGTCGATCCGCAAACACAACTACTACCGCGCCCACGACCCCAAAAAGACGGAGCCCAAGACCCGAAACGTGCTCAAGGACACTTGTATCCACCTGATTGACTTTGGGTCGGCCATCTTCGACGATGAGTACCACTCGTCGGTGGTGTCCACACGCCACTACCGGGCCCCAGAAATCATCCTGGGCGTGGGCTGGTCCTATGCCTGCGACATGTGGTCCATCGGCTGCATTCTGGTGGAGCTTTTCACCGGCGACGCCCTGTTCCACACCCACGAGGACTTTGAGCACCTGGCGCTCATGGAGGCCATCATCGGCTACCCCTTCCCCAAGGCGTTTGTCAAGGAGATGATCTCGAAAAAGCCCAGCGCCCAGGTGGGCAACTTCTTCAACGCCCGGTCCGGCAAGCTGGGGTACCCCAACAAGGATACCACCACGTCGTCGAGGCACTACATTCGAGACACGCTGTGTCTCACAGACCTGATCCACACATCGACGCAGTCCGCCAAGAGCCGCAGCGAAGGAGCCAACCCCGACGGGCAGTTCTGGGACCTGTTTCTGGACCTGGTGCGCAAGATGCTTGTGTTTGATCCGCGAGAACGAATCACCGCTCGAGAAGCTCTCCAGCACGATTGGTTCAAGTGCGGAATTTCCGATGAGGGTAGTCTGTAACCGGTTGCAAACGGCCGGTAGACACTCTTCTGATACTAACTGAGGCTCGATGTAGCACGGGACTAGTGCGCGTCGCCTCGATTTTTTAATTTTATTGGTTATGGGATGGTTAGATTTTATATGTAATTTAGTGTATTTATTGTTTATGAAGCTGAGATGATGAGGGTGTATGGGAACTGGACTTGGCAAACATAGAGCACTTGTAGGCAGTGGAAGAATGGATATACTTGAGATACTGATAAGATCTAGTGAGCTGGAATTGGAAGACCATGTATTTGAACAGATTCATGATCAGATCAACTGTTGTGCTTGCAGACTTGTTGCTTCACACACTCTATGACATAACTTCAGATAGATGTGGTGTACTTCTTGAGTGTAGGTCACTGATTAGTGTGTGCTGACTGTCACCGATGACACCAAACGCTTCATCCCTTTCTAAACGGTTTCACTTCTGTCATGGTACGGCTGCTTGACTTATCAGACAGACGATACAGCCTTGCAAGGACTGAGCCTGTGTTTCAGATCTGTATCAGGTACAAGTGGTAGACATTGAGGCAGAATAGAACCATTGAAGATTATCTTAGCGCGTTTATGCCATCATCACGTCATCATCGATCACTTATCAATCACTAAACCTGCATGTTAATAATCTCTCTACTGTGGCTGTCAGATCACTATTCACCCTGATAAGACCTGTCACTCCTCACTCATAATGATGACGAA
The DNA here is from genome assembly GCA_001600195.1 of Yarrowia keelungensis. Taxonomy (NCBI): domain Eukaryota; kingdom Fungi; phylum Ascomycota; class Dipodascomycetes; order Dipodascales; genus Yarrowia; species Yarrowia keelungensis. The sequence goes on along the minus strand of BCJD01000006.1, from coordinate 837,473 downwards.
TAATTACATTACCAAAAGCAGCCTCAGACGACTTGTACAATCGACCTATCGCACAAACAAAGAAAACCTCATATCCACACTTCCACACCTCACATCCACACATCCCCACACTTGGTTGATCACTGTAACATGGCATCTAAGTAATTTCAACCGCCCTCTCCAACTCCACGAATAATACTTCAATCTCGAATCCGAAACCACAGTTCTACTCCCCTCGCCCTCCTCTACCTTCCCAACAACCTCTAGCCTCTCCTCCTCCCTCATCCACAATCTCCCCTCCTCATCTCCACCTCCGGCTATCTGCAGTCTACTTTTGTAGGTTGTAACTTCCCATCGTGGCTAACGCGGTTATGACGTAACTAACGGTGATACCAACAGCGGGTAGAAGATGAAAGTTAGCGTCACGTGACCGAAACAGCCACAGGCAAAGTCTCATTGTTCACCCCCATTTAGTCACGTGACTACACACCTAATAAACACCCCTCAACCACTCTTTAATACCACCTCCATCTAACCTCGGCCTATCATGTCCCCCAGAAATCAGATGCATATTTCCCTCCACACTTGGACCGACAAAGTCTATATGGAACCTTGTTTTCGGCTTGTTTGGATGAGATGAGAGGATGGGAAATGGGGCCAGCTGACATAGTTATATAAAGAAGAAAGCATTAATCAAATCAGCACATCAAAAATAGCCTACCACCAGCGTTTGGCACCTTCACCTTCCTCACAACCACCTCAAATCCACCTCCCCCTTGTATTAAACTTCCCCCCGGATATCAACCGAAATATTTCAGCTGCACGAGCCAGACAACCTCTTTCAACGTCCTCCAACCTCTCTCACAAGCGCTCTGGAGCCTGAAAATGTCGCTAGCATACACCGTCAACCTGCTGCGGGCCTCGGGCCGTCTCAACAAGGTCCTGGCTCTTCTCTCCAACGCCGGAACCCTCGATCCCACTCTTGCCTTTGTCGGCTATGGATCGCTGTTTGTATGCGAACTGCTCCGTCTGGAGTCAGTCCAAATGGGTGTCGTTGTGGCCAAGGTGCTGCTCGGTCAGGTGACGGGCCTGGATCTGGACGAGTCCTTCGAGAAGCTCGGTCTTGCATCTGATCTCAACGGAGTGGCCGACTCTCTGGGAGTCCTCTCGGGTCTCATCTCCGATATCCGAATCTTCAACCGTCTGTGGGGTCTTGTGGGTCTCATTTCGTGGGGTATCTCCGAGTATGACGCCCAGCAGAAGCCCCTGGACGTCAACGACCCCTATGTCAAGTACGACAAGGCTGTGCGAGTGATCACCGCTCTGCAGGTCTGGTCCAACATCTTCTACCAGCCTCTGGAAAACGTGGCCTACCTGGGCATGCACAAGATTCTGCCCGTGTCCGACGCGGCCCAGAACTCGCTCTGGCTGCACTCCTCCAAGCTGTGGGCCCTCCATGTCGTTTTGGAGCTCATTCGACTGGTGGTCGAGATCAGACGAAACGTCAAGAAGCAGGAAATCGAGAACAAGGCCGGCAAGAAGATCGACCTCAAGAGCACCTCGCACTGCTGCTGCACCAGATTCGCCTACAACCTGCTGCCCACGTGTATGAAGGGTCTGGGCGACCAGTGGTGGAGAGACCTCGTCATCAACCTGGCCTACCTGCCTCTCACAGCCCACTGGTCCATTGACGGTGGAATTGTCGACAACCTGATTGTCGGTTTCCTGGGCGCTTCTGCCGCTGCTGCCAACGTCGGCTGGAAGTGGAAGAAGGCCCTGATTCCCGACGTGCCTGTCGAGAAAAAGATGCAATAAACGGTGGATTCATAGAGTATATATTAGATAGAAAGGGTGATTGGGTGTGTGTGGTGTAGCTAAAGACTGAATAGAAAGTCTCCTGGTCTACTTTTAGTGGCTAGATGAGAGATAGTTCGTGCTGTGATGGCCTAACTAGTACCGGCTTAATGAGTTATTCATGAGCCTGTGTCATATGCGGATGAGTTGACCCTAATTCATGGTTTTAGCATCAGCCTAGAACTGTCTCAAACGACTTGGTGTGCTACAGCTCTTGATTAGTCTATTTTGGCTATATACAATTATGCCCTTGTTTACTCATCAGCAAACGAGTTCACCACCTCGGTCAACAGCACCCCTCTCATAGCTTCGGGAACGTCCATGGACACCATCTGGAACGCCTCCATAACGTCCATACCTGCTTCTGAGCACAGCTGCTGGATCTGAGCAAGCGCAGCCACAACTTCAGGAGCCAGCTCTCCATCTTGAGCCTGGTCAGTGCCGTCATTCTGGCCTGCCAGAGTCACATCAGACGCCGCAAACTCGCCGGAAGAGTACACATTGACATCTTCTCTGGGAGGAACAGGATCGTCATCGTAGAGATCTGATTCAGCCAGAGGTTGAGCGTACTTCAGAAGAGTAGGCTCGCCAGAAATGACCAGATGACGCTTCAGAGACTCGTTCATGTTGTACCAGTGAGCAGGACCCTTGTTTCGGCCGTAATCGAACTGCACAGTGTCCCACAGCTTGGTGAAGAGCATCTTGGGCTTAGGATCGTCCCAAAGAGCTCGGTTTCTGAGCACATAGAGCTGAGACTGGGCTTCGATGGCAGAATCAGAGCCAGAGGAGTCGAATCGGTGGTTGTGGGGAGTTCCTAGACTCTCGGCAAGAGTGTATCCGATCCAGGGGAATGTCTTGATAGCTGTTTTGAGAGCTTCCTCGGCTTCGGTGTCCTTACCATCTAGAAGAAGAGCCAGAGCAAGAGAGTAGCCCAGTTGAGGGGCCAGTTTCTGTTCAAGCATATACTTGATAGCTGTAGTGTCTCCTCCCTGGACAGCAAAGTGGTCCATCATGTATCTGCATCCGTAGGGATCATAATCAGCGTCATCAAGCGAGTAAATGAGCTTGGAGAACTCCAGAGTGGTGTTCCACAGTCCTCTTCGGGCCAGGATGTCAATGTAGAGGTACAGAGTTCGGTAGAACTGTCGGTTTTCGACGTACTTGAACTGGAACTTTGACTGGCCAAGGACAGCCTGTGAGGAGGTCAGTAGAGCCCTGTTGAAGACGTACAAAGCTCGTTCGATCAAGTCAGCAGACTCGCTACTTGCCTGACCGGTGTTCATGCCATTTCCAGCCAGCTGGTTGAGAATAGAGACGTTGTAAGGGTACTGACCGAAGAGATCGGCCGAATCTTGTCCAATGGCCCGTCTCTGGACGAATTGGAACTCTCCCTCGGCGTAGGAGTCGGAATGGGTGAATCTGAAGGCTCCAGGGTCAGCAGAAAGTCGAGAAACGCTCATTTCCGACTTGATCTGGGGAATCCAGTATGGTTTGATAGTGACCAAAGAGAGCTTCTTTGTAGTTCCAGGCACAGATCGTTTATCTTTGCCTCCCCAGACTCTGCTGAGTTTTTCCAGGTTCTTCTTTTGGTTGTTTGTGAGCTGGTTTGTGAAGTTTTCGGCGGTTCCATCTTCGTCCCATAATCTGATGTTTCCATAGATTCGTTTGATTTCATGCTCGGGGTTGAGAAGAGGTGGAGAGACGCTCAGAGGGGTAGTGGGAACTGTGTTTGCTTCGTCTTTACCCTTCTTGTTCTTTTTCGACTTTGAAGAAACGGGTTCTTCAGGTTCTGGAGTAGCAGCCTTGGAAGTCTTCTTGGGCTTAGTTTTGGTAGGCTTATCTGAAGAAGTAGAAGCACTGGAAGGCTCAGGAGTGGGAGATGGCTCAGTTATAGGCTCAGAATCGGGTTCTGACTTTGTAGTTTCCGTAGTATCTTCTTTAGTAGTCTCCTCAGGGTCTTCCTTCTTGTCCTCCACAGTCAAAGTCTCCACCTGTTCAGAGAGAGACTCAGCTTCAGGCACTTGTTCCTCCTCCTGTTTCTTCTGGGCGGCCTTTTTGGCGCCCATCATTCGTCTCATTGCGGAAGACATGGTGTGAGTATGAGAGTATTGGTGTAGTTGTAGTGTATGGAAGATCAGATCAGAATCGCAAGATGTCATACATGCATGGTGAACTTTGTTGCTTAGTAATAAAAGGTGAGAAGAGAGGTCTGATGTGGAGAAGTGACAAAATACTAATGAACTTGGGAAAGATGGTTTCTGTCAATAGCGAATATCAGAGCTTTATAGAAGCGTTTTTACCTTGTAAAGATGCTGTATCTCAAGTGAAATGATTAAGGTCAACTTCACTATCACACAACCTCATGAGACTAGAACTTTTTGTTAGACAATGAGCTGATTTTTTGGTACCAATAGAATCAGTGTAAAAATCTGAATCGATTGGTATAGCTTTTAACCCCGCTTGTCATATAAAAATTGTAAGTAGCGGTGCTCTACTTCCTTGAGTGGTGGAGTTCTGCTATGCTACATCTACTCCTCTCCAGCAGTTCGCTTGACTTTTTTTACAAACTCTCCAGCCCTACCACAAGTCTATCCCTCCCCCTGTCTTCTCATAAATACATTCATACTATTGGTATCGCTATGGCATGGTCTCGTATACGTCGTAGTGCAGCTTGAGTCTCTGCTATTCTCCCTCGTCTAATCCTGAAAACTCTCCCGGGGCTGCAGCTTGATGATGGGAAATCCTGCATCGTCCACCTCCTCCACTTCCTTCTCACTCTCGTCATCCGAGCCCTTCTCAGTCTCGTCTCGACCTCGCTTCTTTCGAGGAGGCAATGCTGCCAATGGCTTGTTGCGGTTCAAGCTGTACTTTTCAGCGCCAATTCCCTTGTATCTGTCGACCTCGCCTTCCTTTCTGCTCGACCCCAGACCCAGTTCTGGTGCTGCTGAGAACGATTTCGTGATGTATCCTCCCAGAGACGAGGCAGGTCCATAAGTGCCTCTCAGAGGGTTCTGAACGTCAGCCACGGGGGTGAAGCTCTCGTGACGCAAAGAGGCATTGTGGCGACCACCCGTTTTGTGGCCGTCAGACACGCTTTTTCTGACATTCATACCGATAGAAGCCAGTTGATCTCGCTGGTCATCGTCAATGTACTGCTGGAACGAGTTGGATCGCTGAGCAGCAGGAGCCACCACGGGCTGCTTTTGTTTCTTTCTTTGGAGCGACATGGTGATGTGATGAAGACGTGGTCCGTTGTGAGGAATAGGTTCAAGGGTTGGTCCTTTCCACTCGTCTTCTCGTTGTCTTGTAGTTAAAGAGGTGGAGTGCATATCAAGTTTATTTACATTGGGAGAGATGCAGACCGAGTTGCGCATAGTTTAATCCGCCTAGCGAAGACGTGGATATTATCTGGGCAATTGGGAGTCCTAATGTGTTCCAGAAGGACAGAATCGGCGTGTATGACCGCGTTGAGCTGTTGGACCGAGGCTTGTACTGAGATTCGCCAAGATTAGGATTAGGGTTGGCGCGAATCAAGGGGTCGCCAGATGAGGATAAGGGTTGGGGTTGGATAAGTGTGATTAGTAAGCGGATTTGGTGAGAGTGAGTTGATCTTCTGAGGGACGATGATGTGGACTTTGAGAGTTGTATTGTGACTTTGAAACGGTGCAATTTATGAAAGAAACTAAGGGCTACCGCTACCCTCTTTATATTATTGTAAAAGCGTCAGATGACATGGTTGTCACAACATCGCCACTGTAAGATGTGCGATTTTTATCTTAACGGAAAACATATTGGAATATATAACCAAGGCTGACTCACACAAATTTGTAGATTTATTTGTGTAATCTCCACCATGATGAACTCGGATGATGTACTGAAAGCCTCTCTGGCAACCATTCTCTACATTCGAGGAGTCTTCGAATCTGATTTATACACTGTTTCCGTGACACCAGATGGAGCTCCATATATGAAGTTTCTTTCTGGACATGATGGTGTTTCTCTTGTTTGTGATTGGATTGTGAGTATGAGAGAATTGCTGAACTTCTAACAAATTCGATCCTTGTTAGTTGACCCAGCCTAACAGGTTGCTGCTGGGGCTAAGAACCATCTGACGTAATCTCACTAACCAGAACTACGCATGCAACGCTTTCTCAACAGGAAACGTTACCCGCTTCCTAATGAAGTTCTCTACTACCTCTTCAGAAGCTCTAGAAGAGTACACTCTCACAGCTGACCAGTTACAGGCTATTGGAGCTCATCCAGGAGTGTACTTTTTGTCGTTGACTAAAGAGCTGGAGACGTATAAGGATATGACGTCAGAAGTGAACTCGGACAACTTGTTGGTGGTCAGCATTTCTCTAGAGTTTGTCCCTGGGTATCCGCAAGATCTTCAGAGGAATTTCAGAGGTATTTTCAGGACTGCTCATGCCAATGCCAAGGTCGGATATCAGTATTGAAGAAGTCAAGAGCCGTATGTAGATTTGTAATAGAGTGTTTGAGAGTGTGGGGATGACCTTGTAGATCACTGAACAGCCGAACCGAGTCTAGACTTGAGTTAGTAAGCTGAAAAATTGACTGAAAGTCGGCAGTCTCACAATGACTAAATGATTGCTCATCTTCGGTGCATGAAGAAGCGGCTCGGTACTTGAGAGAAGTGTGATGAGCTGGGGTGGGAATAGGTGATGTATCCTTAACAAAATGTCAAGTAGGTCCTCTAAGTAGCACATGTATTACTGGCAGGGCATTTGGGTATCTCTGGTATCTCGTTTGTGCGTCGCTGACAGTCCGTTTTCACCCTCAAACCACCATCATATTCACCATTCACCTCTTCGGCACATCGACGCTCGGCATCTTGTGATTTCACAGTTCGGAGGTTAGCCATGACTACAGTTTGACTTACCCCCCGCAGAAGTTACCGAGAACATATTTCCAGCAAGCTTATTATAATTCCGGCCGTTGAGATGGGAACGGTGGATATCTAACGCCTGTGATGAGAGGGACAACTAAGAAACAGACACGTTGTGCTATATTTCCGCCAGAACCATTCCTAGCTTTCTAAACACGCTATAACCCTTCTATTGACCCTTCTATTGACATACTAACGTCTTTCGCTTGTTCTATAGCGAAATGTATGGCTAAACTTTAGTGAATCTGGGGAGCGCTCTAACTTGAGCTATAGTAGAGATATCAAGAAAAATAAAACAGTAGTATGTGCCTGATAGTAGATGGCCTGTTATTAAAAGCATTAATTCTGTGAGTTTTACTTATTCCACTCACCACAAGGCTCTATCCCTCACCTTCGCTGTACAACTCTAACTCGCTTATAGAACTTAACCTGGTAGTCAAAATTATAATTCCGCAAGTTCACAACAGCCGAACAGAGATACAGACCAACAGTCGAAAAAAACATGTATGTCGATTGAAACGGATTTTCGTAAATATTCAGAAAATCCAGACAACATCGACATACATCGCACACAAACACCACAACGGCTTCTCTTCTTCCCAACCTCAAACCTACTTCGCTTCCGAAACGCTTCCGACGGACTTATACCAAACGCTTAACGCTTATCTGATGCAGGCACGGCAGTAAACGGTCTACTCTGGAGAACCGATGAGGCTCATGAGAAACATGCCGAGAGCAAAAATCGGACCATTTGCCACCGTGAAGCGGTCTGGCAGGCTCAAAATGTGAATATCCGGTTTATAAATACTCCTGGACGGTTCCCGAAGATGATACCCATCAAACACCCACTACCACCATGGAAGGATCAGTTTTCGCACAGATTGTCAACTTTGCAAGTTTTGGAAAGCTCTACAAGCCAGTGGAGTACCAGCCAGGGTACCAGATTCCAGGCTTCTCCACAGACAATGAGAAACACAGCGACAACTCTACGAGCACAACTGTCATTTCAGGATCTACTGTCATTGTCACTTTCACCAAGGATGACCCTGAGAATCCCAAGAATTGGAGCTCAAGGAAAAAAGTCTTTGTCTCTGTTCAGATCCTCCTGCTAACATTCGCCATGTATGTCGGATCATCTATCTACACTCCAGCCATTGCTGAAATTTCTGAAGACTACGGGATCTCCACTGTGGCAGCTATCACACCTCTGTCTGTCTTCGTTTTCGGCTACGGAGTAGGTCCTATTGTTCTGTCACCGCTATCTGAGCATCCTGCGATAGGACGACTCTGGATCTACATGATCTGTCAAGGTATCTCCATCTGTCTGATGGTCCCTCTAGCTCTCTCACCCAACCTGGGAGCCATGCTAGCACTTCGATTTATCATGGGAATTACTGTTTCTCCAGCTTTAGCCACGGGAGGAGCTACTCTTGGTGACTTATATGAAATCGCTTACCTTCCCTTCGCTCTAGCGTTCTGGTCCATCTCAGCCATCTGTGGACCTGTGTTTGGACCTGTTCTTGGTGGTGTTTTCGCCCAAGTCATGGACTGGCACTGGACCATCTGGATCTGGATGATCATCGCAGCTGCTGTTTTTGTTCTCCTGTTTTTCGGCTTCCCTGAGACTTCAGGACACCATATTCTCCACAAGAGAGCCAAGCGACTGCAGAAGCTCAACCCCAACCTCAACTACACCACTGAAGCCGATGAAGAGTGGAAAGCCATGAGCAACAAGGAGGTGGCCTACCAGATCTTGCTGAGACCTCTAGTAATCATCTTCTCTGAACCTATCGTCTTCTTCCTCGACGCTTACATTGGCCTATCTTACGCCATTCTGTACACCTGGTTCGAAGCCTTTCCGATGGTCTTTTCCGAACTCCACGGCTTTAATCTCATTCAGACAGGTCTCACTTACCTCGGTTTGATTGTAGGAGGACTTCTAGCTGCCTTCATCTACATTCCCATTGTTTACAAGACCTTCACCAAACCTGTCGTTGAGAAAGGACAGTTCCCTCCAGTCGCTCTGTTCATGAAGATTGCCCTCTTTGGAGCCATTCTCTTCCCCATCTCCATCTTCATGTTTGGCTGGACTTCCCATAAGAACATCCACTGGATAGTGCCAGTAATTGCAGGCATGCTCAATGTTCTAGGCCAGTACTTCATCTTCCAGACCGTCTTCAACTACCTCAGTGGCTCGTACCATCGGTTCATCGCCTCTGTGTTTGCTGGAAACGGACTCTTCAGATCAGGTATGGCTGGAGCTTTCCCCTTGTTTGCACGAGCCATGTTTGTGAAACTGGGACCTGACAGCTTCCCTGTAGGCTTTGGATGCACTCTTCTGGGTTGCTTGTCTGCCCTGATGATCCTGATTCCTATTGTTCTCATCAAATACGGAGAAAAGCTCAAGGGCAACAGCAAGTGGGCCAATTAGACGGTGTAGAGGATATACACATGGGTTTGTAATAGATAATGATTTGTTCGGTAATGAGTTATGCCCGGTAGGTAGGATTATAAGTCCGTGTTGCCGTATGAATTAGACAACTGTGAGATATCAATAGAGCTATAATAACGATAACTGAGGACTGAGAGACTGAGAAAAGTGGTAGAACTGGAAGAACTAGGAGACTTAAGAGAAGTACGGTACATCTACATACGGTACCGGTGCCGATACTCTTCAAGTACCTAGTCTTGTATTTGTAATCCTTTTTGTGTCTCCCTCAGACGCCACACTCCACATCCTTATCCACCACTTATCATCATGACCCCCACTCGCTATCAACTCAATAAATTCTTACTAATGCTAACCGACCGCCAAGATAAATCCGCAGACTGGAAAGCCCTCGCCATATGGCTGCCAACCCTAACGTTCCGTCGGTTCCGAGAGACAAAAGTGAGCCCTAGAAGATGTTTCACACATACTACAAACCAGCACGAAACCAACCGTTAGCCGCCGTTAGACACACTCTCCCCTGCCAAACTCCACTCCGCCCACCAATCTAACTCGCACTAATTAGCTATCGCGATATTCTAAACATCCAGCCTGTTGCGGAGATCCACCCAACTCTAAGGGTCGACAAGGTGCACGACAGACAGGCACACGGAAGAGATACAGCTGTCAGGTATAAGAGGAAGAGGAATGGGCCCATTTTTTTTACAGGTGGCGATGGGCGCTTAAATGTGCGTCTCAGAGGAGTTGCCAAATATAGCTTAGCGGCGGATATTACGAGACATTACTAGCCTGTACACTATCAATCAGGACTGTTATTCATCCTCATTTTCCACGGGAAAGTTTTCTAAGACACGGTTAGGCAACGCATGGTGAGACAAAATCCAGGACTCCGACATTTAAGCGAGTGTTTCATGTATGTGCAGATAAGACGAGAGGAACACGGAGTTCGGATCCTTAGCTACCGCGGTGACCCCCACCAATCATAGGTGCCTGGAAATGGGCTATTAGCGAACAAGCCATTGTCCAGCGGTATCATAGAAGCAGTCTTAACATGTATTGGGTCTTACAGGTGGATACCATGCAATCCCGAAATGAACAACGTGAAGATGACATGGTGAGACAGGTACGACTACTTTTGCACACCTTTTTAGGTACCGGTACCCCTTCTCACGATCACCGTCCAAATAAGGACAATGTAACATTGTGCTGACTGTCCCTTTCTCTCCACACTCTCCACACTGCCACAGGGATCGACGTCAATATTAATTTATAGAGGGCCATCAATCTCAAATTTGCTTTTTCGTTCTTCTTTCCGGTCCGTCCTTTGGCACTAAGTTTAGGTACATGCATGTGTACGGTGTGCACGGTGGAGATGAGAATCTCAGAACAAGAGAAAACGCCGATGGAGTGCGTGCAGGCACCTGAATATCTGCTGGACCCTTATATATACGCATTAGACCTGATTTTTCAACTCTCCAGCTCGCCAGCACCCCAAAAACACCCCCATATCATCCCTCCTCCCCTGCCCACCCTATACACCTCCACCCAACTCTATCGAGGTGGAGGATCTACACCCCCCCATAGATATATACCCAGCGGCGCCTTTGGTGGTCCATGGCATGCGACTGCTAGACAATGACACTTTCTGGGGCCAGATAGTGTACCTGTTGTCCCGGCAACGGCTTCTCCGGTACCCCGAGGAGGAGCCCGGCTTCGTGCCGCCCACCTTTGCGGATTTCGAGCTGGAGGCCGTTGAAGACCGCGACTTGGAGCAGCTGGAAAACGCCAAGCGGCAGTGCGTCGATTCGGACGACTATTTGCCGTCGTCGGATACCTTTGAGTCCGACAAGGGCATGATCTATGTGAGTTGGTACGGTCCTAACGATCCGGCCAACCCCAAAAACTGGAGTCTGCTCAAGAAGATTGTCACGGGCCTGCAAATGGGACTGCTGGTCGGTTGCATTTACATGGGCTCGTCTATTTACACGCCTGCGATACTGCAGCTGGAGTCAGAGTTCCACATCCCTGAAGTGGTGGCCATTCTTCCTTTGGCTGTGTTTGTGTTTGGATATGGAGTAGGACAGACGCTGTTTTCTCCACTTAGTGAGCACCCAAGACTGGGGAGAATGTGGATCTACAACTTGACCCTGTTGGTCTTCTGGGTCCTGCAAGCTCCTACCGCGAAAGCCAAGAACATTGCTTCGTTGACAGTGCTGAGATTCATCTGTGGAGTCCTGGCTGCTCCTTCTCTATCCATGGGAGCTGCTACGATGGGAGACATGTTCGAGATGCGATACATGACGTATGCTATTGCTTCATGGGCCTTCTTCTGCTGCACAGGTCCAGCTCTAGGTCCACTACTGGGAGGAGTGTTTTATTTCATCAAAAACTGGCGATGGACCTTCTGGGTGCTGGGAATGGTTTCTTGTGGAGGATTCATCATCTTATCTCTCACGTTACCAGAAACATATGCCCCCAACATTCTGCATAGACGAGCAGCGAGACTGAGAAAGCTGACTGGCAATCCAAACTATACAACCATCTACGACGAAGAGTACGCTCAGTTGTCAGTGAGTCAGCTGGCCAGAGAGTTCATGCTACGACCTTTCGAGATTGCGTTCACAGAGCCCATCGTTCTGGCTCTCGATGTCTACATTGCCATGCTCTACGCTACTCTTTACGTCTGGTTCGAGGCCTTCCCCTTGGTCTTCCACCAGATTCACCACTTTAACGCCATCCAGTCTGGTCTGGCATACATGGGACTCATGGTAGGAGGTCTGATAGGACTAGGAGCGTACTGTTTGGCAACATACTGGGCGTTTGAGAAACGAGACGCAGATATAGAGACGTTCATGAAACTGTGTCTGATAGGAGCAGTGTGTTATCCGGTGTCTGTCTTCATCTTTGGATGGACGTCTCATCCAGACATTCACTGGATCGCTCCTATCATTGCATCGGGTCTCAACATGTTTGGCGCCTTTTTCATCTTCCAAACGAGTTTCAACTACCTTGGAGGCTCGTTCCCACGCTTCATGGCTTCTGTTTTCGCTGGAAACGGCTTATTCAGAGCCTCTTTTGCAGGAGCTTTCCCTCTGTTTTCAAAAGCCCTGTTCGTCAACCTCCAAACTGACCCTAAATGGCCAGTTGCCTGGGGGTGTACTCTCCTGGGCTGTATTGGAGTGGTGATGATCATCATTCCGGTGCTTTTAATCATCTACGGAAGCAGACTCAAGGGACGAAGCAAGTATGCTGGACAGTAGTATGGAGGATACACAATACTAACAATCGGGACAGCAAGTCCATTACAGTCATGTACATATCATATATTTATAATGTTCTAGATAATGAGTGTGAGAAACGAAACGGTGACTATGTTTCATAGTAGCGTAGAATGTCTCATAAGTGCTTGGACTAGCATAGCCCATCTGATAAGCATGGGTCATCTGATTAGCATAGATCTGATAGGCAATAACTAGTAGCGAAAGCGCTTCGAAGATGCTCTAGTATCGTTACTGACACCAGTTTAATGCAACTATTGCTATTGCTTGTTACAGCATACTTCATCAGCTTTAGTAGCTAGTCAATTATCACCAGTACAGATTGTAGGCTAGAACAGAATATTTAAACACAGCAGCCACAAGACGAAACATAGACCATCTCACTCTCTATTTGTATAAATAGAACACCGTTACTATCAAGCAATTCATCGACGATCTCTGATATAAGCTTGGCACCAAAAGTGGCTATTAATAGATGAAGATAGGAGATGGTCTATACGTGTAAGGACATTCCTGTGTTTGGCAATGCTCTCAATTCGTTTCGCTTCATCCTTAGACTGCCTCATAAGCCTCACATTCGCCTATAGAATCACTTTTTAAGACACGTTCTCTTACAGGCTCCTATGTCCACATTCCTCCAATATTAAATGTTCCATGCACTGCGGTTTCCTTCTGACACCGGGTTCGGTACATGATTAGGACTGTTACGGAAGCATAGAAGAAGGAGCGAAGGAGTGTGGATGGTTTAGTGCAGAATAGGGGGAGTGAAAATTAATTTGAAAAAGAGTCTGGTTTTACATGAGCGGGTACGTGAGTGGATCAGATGAATCTGGAAAACATAGACGAAGAGCCACTTGGGACTCGTATTCGTGCCAAGTGATCAGTCAAGTGACTGCCAGACTCTGCCAAGGACAAGAGCTCGTTTTCGCGGGTATCCACTCAAGACGGCCCGTTTCTTTTCCCCATTTTGTTCATTTCCGGTTTGGTCACTCAGGGATGAGTCTTGGAGATCTTTAGACTTGCAAGCATAGAGAGTCAATTCAGTCTGTATAGACTTGGGGTGGATATTGAGAAGACTCTGGGAGATGGGGAAGTCGGTTTTTGGGCAGTGCAACAGATATTCTTCGTTCCCTGCCTCCAATGACACTGCCCAAAGACTCGATATTCAATACCCAGTGATATTGATTATTCTACAGTAATCTCCATCTGGACTCCCTGAATGACGTAGTAACAAAGCTGGGCACAATGAAATCTAATCTGCTTGGTGGGTTTCGGCATGTGACGTGCTGGAGAGACGCACAAGGAGAATGAAAAGGGAAGAAATGTTTGAGCGGGAGGAAAAAGGAAAGAGAAAGATAAAAGATAGACGAAGAAGGATGGTGTCAGAGATATGGTCACTCTTATCTCTATCATCTACCTTATTTGGAACACCTCTTTAATCTCGTTCACCTCTTTAAAACTACCTTCCTCCCTGACGTTCAGCCGCATCACTTTGAAAGCAAGAGGGTTCAACCACAGGGATCTTGGGTTTTTTCTTTTTTCGATCCGAATTTTTTTTGTTTCTCTACTTACGGGACGCGTGCCGACCGGTAGGAAGACGGGCCACAAGTTCTTTCGGGAGATAATAAGCGACTGGCGAATGCTAAGACTCTATATTCAGGGGTGACCTCAAGCTGAGATGTAGGTACAGTCTACAAATGTCTTTTGAGATGGGGTACAGGAGTGAGAGTGAGGTGGGAATTGAGTCATTGAGAGGTGTTTAGGGCACTGTAGACCCCGCAGACCTGCCAAAGAACGTATAGACTGCTATCTCCATGCCATCAATCTCTTGTACCGGTAGCAGAAAACGCTCCCTGGTTGTACTTAGTCTCTGACTGACACTTCTTTATTATGAGCTAAACATGGTGTCTATTTACCAAGCTAATCTCAGAGCAGGAGTGCAACCCACAGAACACGCTGTAGAACTCCGCCCCAGTGTCCATGACGTTCAGCTCAGCCACAATACCACGTCTGGTACCACATATCATCTCATCATCTATTTTTTTCGCACAGCCACCACTCAGCCACTCAGCCCTCAGCCCTCAACCCTCACGTCACGTTATTCCATTTTGTTCCTTGTTAGCCGTATCCCTTATGCATCACCACGACACCTGCATCTTGTCTGTGCAATAGTCTAAAACCGCCTAAACACCTTGTTTCTGTGTCCACACTCCGTCTTTATATAACCAGGCCCAATTCCTAATGTAGAAGCCACACAAGTACCCATACCACCACTCTCTTGTACCATGCAAATCAACGCCGAAACCATCCCCCGATACACGGTGCTCACACGATACGTCCAGGCAGGCCTGTCGCTACTGTCGTGGTGTCTCGCCATCTCTGCCGTGGCTCTCATTGACAATGGCTACTGGTCTACTGATGCCTACGGAATCGCCGTCGGAATCTTCACCTTCATCTGGCTCGGATACGTCATGTTTGTGCCCGCAAGATACCCCAAGTACGCCAACGGCATGGCCGCTGTTGTGGGCGAGCTGCTCTTGAACCTCTTCTGGTTCACGTCCTTCATTGCCTCTGCTGCCCAGCGAGGCCCCGAAAACTGCAACTTCAACGGCTGGGGCAACCGGTGGCTCAAGGACTGGGGCTCCTCCTGTAAGGTCGCCAAGGCCTACATTGCCTTTGCCGCCATCACATGGCTCTTTTTCATCTTCTCCACCACCTTTGTCATGATGTCGGCCATGCCCCATTTCAACAAGGGCGTCAACTCTGTGGTCAACGCCCCCGTGCAGGTCGGAGGAACCCTGGGAGCTGCCTCTGCTTCCGAGGAGGACGCAGACGCCGAGCAGCGAGACATCGAGGAGGGTCTCCAGCCTGAGGAGACCGTCCATGTCTCCGACGGAGCTGAGAAGGACGTCTCTGTTGAGCCCCAGGCTACCCAGGTGGCTACCCACGTCGACGACGTTGAGGCCAACCAGGATCTCGGCACCGTCAAGATGCCCGATGAGACTTACCAGCCCTACACCTCCACTCTGGATACCCCCAACAAGTAGAGTCTGAGGGCGTAGGGCCATCTTTGCAATTTGCTAACTGTAGGACAAACTTCATCATTCACTTCAAACATGTAATGTAATATTAATTTAAGAGGATCGAAAGGTGGAGCTGTAGTGGTGTGAGCTGGTATCGATCGTACGAGTATACATGGAGGTGAGCAAATATGCACAGTGAGGAATGTAGGAATGAAAGAGAGCAGAAATGATCATTGTCTTGTAAAAGGAGGTTGTGATTGTCTTTGTATGTTCGTATTGAGTCAGCTTTCTGTGGTATGAGACTCAGTCAGTGAAGACTAGCTACAAGTACTTGTAGGTCAGATGCTTGGAGTCTTTTTTGAATCTTACGAAAACAGCTCTTCCGGAAGTAACTTGTTCGAAGCCTGCGGACGTCATTTAAACGGCGTTTCGTAGAGACTCAATTAAAGAGAGACTCTGTTACTAGAGGCTTTTCAGCACCAAAGAACACGAAACACCTAACACTGTATCATGTACAGTAGCGGTATTTACGATAATAACATAGATACACACCATCTTCTTGGCTTAGATCCTTGGCTATAACCACCCTTTGTCACCGAAGCCGTTCATCGTCATTCTCAAATTTGTCGATAAAAGAGTATAACCATCAGTCTCCATACACACCAAACATAATCACTCTACGTACACGACCATATTTACAATAGAATATAATTGATATATACAGAGAAGTGCTGAAGCACAGTTTCGTTAATGAAAGAACATTATAATATAGCACATGTATAAGTAGGAACCAAGGGGTTCGGTTTATAAGGACAGTTAGGTAGTCCAGTTATGATGTCGTGAACGTTGGATGTTGTCCGTCCAGGACCTACGGCCCTTCACTACCGCTTAGTGGGCAGCGTGAGGAGCGTTGGGGAGCTCCAGGACGGACTCTCGGATGATCTCCAGACCTCGCTTCATGTCCTCGTCGGTGATGACCAGAGGAGGAGCCAGTCGGATGATGTTCTCATGAGTGGGCTTGGCCAGCAGACCCTTGTTGGACATGAGCACACAGAGGTCCCAAGCAGATCGGCCGTTGGCCTTGGAAGAGTCGATGACAATGGCGTTCAGCAGACCCTTACCTCGGACAGTGGTGACAATGCCGTTGGACTCCTTGATGAGAGGCTCGAGGGCGGCTCGGAACTCGTTTCCAAGACGCTCGGCCCGCTCGACCAGCTGCTCGTCCTTGACAACGTCCAGAGCAGCCATGGCAACGGCACAGGCCAGGGGGTTTCCTCCGTAGGTGGAGCCGTGGGTACCAGGGGTGATAACGTCCATGACGGCGTTATCGGCCAGAACGGCGGACACGGGGGTCACACCGCCAGAGATGGCCTTTCCGAGCAGGACCATATCGGGTCGGATCTCGGAGTGCTCGAAGCAGAGCAGCTTTCCGGTTCGGGCGATACCGGTCTGGATCTCGTCACAGATGAGCAGAACGTTGTGCTTGTCACACAGCTTTCGCACCTGCTGCAGGTACTCCTTGTCGGGGACAATGATACCGGCCTCTCCCTGGATAGGCTCGACCAGGAAGGCGGCGATCTTGGAGCCGGCGTTGTTGAAGGCCTCCTCAACGTCGGCAATGTTGTTGTATCGCAGAGGCTTGGCGGTCTTGGGGTCGATCTTGCCGTTGGCGTCGGGAATGAAGGGACCCACACCCTCGAGGTAAGGGCCGTAGTTGTCGGTGGCCTCGTTGTCGGTGGACATGGAGACAATGGCCAGGGTTCGGCCGTGGAAGTTCTCGGTGGCAGCCAGCACCAGAGCCTCGCCGGCAGGAATGCCCTTCTTGAGATATCCCCACTTTCGGGCAATCTTGATTCCGGTCTCCACAGCCTCGGCACCGGTGTTCATGGGCAGCACCTTGTCGAAACCAAAGTAGTTGGTGATGTACTCGGCAAACTCGCCAAAGATCTCAGCGTGGAAGGCTCGAGACGACAGAGTGAGCTTCTGGGCCTGGTCAGTCAGAGCCTTGACAATCTTGGGATGGCAGTGACCCTGGTTGACAGCAGAGTAGGCAGACAGGAAATCGAGGTACTCCTTTCCTTCGGGATCCCAGACCTTGGCTCCCAGAGCCTTGGTGAACACCACAGGAAGAGGGTGGTAGTTGTGTGCGGAATGCTTGTTTTCTCGTTCAATGGCGGCGGTAGACATTTTCGGTGTTGTGTGTAGTGATGGTGAACTGTATAAGGTGGCTAAATCAAGGGGGTTATATACCTCGAGTGACCGCTAGGTATTGCACTTAGGGTCACGATTTACGTGCACGTCGGATTGGGTTTGTGTAGCACCTAATATGTGCGCCAGGAGCGGTAATCGGGTTAGGGTAAGGAGCTGCTTGTGGGGTCTAAACCCTAAACCTAAACCATCTCGAGAGCAGCAACATGCACCTCTTCCCCTAAGTACAGGAGATAGAGAGCACGGTGCAGGAGGGGAGTGTCTGGTAGTGCCGTTTAGTCGGAAAAATTTTAGCCCGTAGGAGGGGGGAGATGGGGGTCACGTGATATGAATATGGCTGGTTTAGGGCTCGAATTGTCCGCAAAAATTCGTGAAACTTTCAAAGATCGTCTCAAGAGCAACTCTCAGTCGAAATTTCATAAGACACAGTTCTCACGTGTTTATTGCAGCTAATAGAGTTGTCAGGGAAGTACTTGGCCAGGCTGGGGAGTTGAGTAAATGGGCTGAAAATTACACCACTCTGTTCAATGAGCGATTTAAAACAGAATGCACTTTTCCGATTTCAGCTTGAGCCGCTGGAAGGTGGTATTTGAGCGTGGTGGGGAGCTATACGTTAGGTGACTGTCGCATGTTAAGTTCGACTCTCTTGTTTTGAGAAATTTTAGCCGCCTTTTAGATGACAGGTTAATGAGGGAAGGATGAGGGAAGAATAGCGTGCTAAAGAACTGGGAAAGAAATGCAGAGAAATGCAAAGAAACGCAGGGGAGCTGTCACTTGGCAGGGGCGAGTGGATTATGTATTTGGGATGCTGGAAGTGCAGTCTACATTCTTGGCGTTCCTGGTACAGCTACTTGTAGAGGTATGTCTCACAGTTTTCTGTGTGGCTTGTTAGTTATATAAAGACAATCGAGCGTTCGAGCTCTTGATTGTGTCTAGTTTGTGTTCTAGTAGTTTCCCATACCCAGTTGGACAATCAGGTAGACGTTGAGAATGGCAATGAAGAGCCAAAGAGCCCAACATACAATCGCTAGAAGCCAATGGTTGGAGTAATCGAGCCATTGGGCGAGAACCGTTGTTTCGGAAACATCGTCGGCAGTCACACTAGGATCTCGGGCTACTTTCATAAACTTCTTGCTGTTGGTAAAGTAGATGAGAGGGAAGGTGAGGAAGGGCAACAAGA
This sequence comes from Yarrowia keelungensis, assembly GCA_001600195.1. Lineage (NCBI taxonomy): Eukaryota > Fungi > Ascomycota > Dipodascomycetes > Dipodascales > Yarrowia > Yarrowia keelungensis. Next base: position 818,596 of record BCJD01000006.1, on the reverse strand, counting down.
GAGTAAGAGCGACCTGGGAGTAGTTGAGAGCCGAATTGAGACCCGATTTGCCCACTGCCGCAGCTACAACGACACAAGGAACTACAGCGATCGATCGGGTGATGATTCGTCGTAGCCAGGGTCTGATAGTCCATTTTAGGAAGCCCTCAGACACCATTTGACCTGCAATAGTGCAAACAATACCTGCTGACTGGCCTGAAAGAAGAAGAGCTAGCATGAAAATGGTACCTGCGCCTTTGGAAATGTACTGTCGAAGCAATTGATGAATTCCGTAAAGGTCAGCGTTTGCAGCATCATTGTTTCCATAGAGGGTGGCTCCACTGACAATGAGAATTGCAGAGTTGACAAACAGAGCGAGAGTGAATAGGGTGGTGACGAGTTCGATAATGGAGTACTTCAGGCAGTATCTGATGGCACCAATAGTCGGTTTATAAGCATAGTACTCTTCTTCAGCGTCTTTGGAATCATCTGGAGCTGGAGCAGTTCCATTGGCCACATCCCACTCTCTCAGTCGAGGTTGAACGAGTCCTGAGCCTAGGAAAAGCGAATGAGGCATGACTGTGGCTCCCAGAATACCGGCAGAATCAACTATACCTGTTCCCTGAATGAGGGCTTTACTGGGAGCAAATCCTCTAAATACTTTTCTGACCGACTGATGGGGGATACGACAGAGAAGGATGATGAAGCAAATAGAGACACCAAGAACAAGAGCTGCTACTGCGTACTCAAAGAAACGGACAACTTTCATGCCTCCACCGGGTCTGTAAGCAAACAGCACAATCAGAACGTCCACAATGGTCATACAGACTCCTGCAATGAGAGGAATATGGAGAAGAATGTCCAAGGCAATAGCTGTACCAATAACTTCAGCGATATCTGTAGCAACAATAGCTATCTCGGCAAAGATGTAGAGCGTGATAGACATCCATTTGGGCAGGTATTCTCGACAACATCGAGCCAAATCCATACCTGTGACAGAACCCAACTTGATAGCCAGAGACTGAAGCACCAAGGCAATGATGGAAGACAAAAGAATAACAAACAGCAGGGCAAACTGGTGGTTGGCACCACCTGCAACGGCCGTGGAGTAGTTTCCAGGATCCATGTACGCTACACTGACCATAAGACCAGGGCCCAGAAAACGCACATACTTCAGAAAGGCCATTTGCACCGTTTGAAAGACAGTAGGAGGGGGAGAAGAGGCTGAAGAACTCACGTGACTGATCACGTGGTCCTTGGCCTCCTCCGACGACCCTCCCCCGTCATTCTCGTCGTCACTGCGCACCTCTATCGCGTCTAACGGTATCCCTTTACCTCCGTCTTCATCATCGCATCCGGCTGCAGGCTTGGGCACGTTTCCAGAGCCGAAAAACACGTTGGAAATGAGATTGGAGTCAAACCGCCGGGGATTCTGGTTGTACCCGGGCCGCGCCCAGGTCTTGTCGGTATCTTTGGTCGGACAATTCATGGTGAACAGCTTAGTGTAGATCGCCCTGCATTATCGTCGGTCTAGGGACAGAGTTTTGGTTAGCGCGTGCGGCTGAGCACGGGAGCGGAGAGTTCCGGGAGGAGTGAGGGGGGACATCGATTGTGTGCGAAAAGGGCTCTATTCTGAAAGTCGATTCGTCACTTTATCGTCACTGGAAGACCTACAGTTGTCATTCTCGTCTCCCTACCTCCATCGCCGTTTCATTATATTAAACGCTCTTTTTCTTGGCACAAGTGTACGCACAATAGAGTTACCTCCAAGGTGCTGGGAAGGGTGGAGATAGTTGGAGGGGCGTTTGAGTGAGGTGACAGGGTGGAGCGGACGGTATTTCGCCAAATGCCGGAAACGTGGATTCTTCAAATTTTTGAATCCAGCCAATATGGGTATCAAAATGAACCTCGAATTACGACAATTTCAATGGTGCAGTTCAATTTGCTCGCGGGTGGATATTACGGGAGTTGCAAGCCGTGCAAGAAATAAGGTGAAAAAACGAGAAAAACAGGAAAATGGCTGTCAAAATATTCTGGTGACACAATAACCAATGAAAAGTGCTCAATTGGTGCTATTATCGCTTCCATTACGATTGGCCAACACCACCCCTTATATGTGCAATTTTAGACGCTATGCACTTCCCCACAGCGGCTATTGAGTGGAGACTGCTTATGTAAGCCGTTTTGTGTATGTTCAAAATGTTCAATCTCGATACCCAATGCAATTCAATGTTCAAATGTTCGAACCCCATCCCCAACGTCTTTGATGACGTCGATGTACAGCTAACCACTCCTGTTGGGCTCTTTTTCTTGGCAGAGAGGCGGAGTAATTTGGCTGGTTACAGTGGTGTGATAATACGTATTTGAGTGAATGGGGGGGTATTCTGGTGGTGTAGAGTGGTGAGATGAGATCTTCGGAAAGTCATTCCACCGTTTTCCGTCTCGGAGGAGTTATACAACTCGCACCAGTGCTTGTATGTATTTTAGACGATTGGGTTTGACAAGATGGAACATGAGGAGGTAAGAGGGAGTGATTATTGGGTGTTGGAGAGGAGGTGTTGGAATTCTGAAAACGGAGATTTGTTTTGAGTGCTCGGAATACCCATTCCATGTGTTTTAATCACCGTTTTCTGTTCTCAATCACCCACCTCACCGTTTCCTCCAATCCTTATCCTGCCATTTCTATCTCTTGTCTCTAGTCCGCTTTGTTGTTCCATCTTCCGTTTTACGTCTTTCGGTGCAAAATATTCACAGGTGTGGCCAAGTGCCTGTGCAGAACTTGGCAAAAATGGGGTCAAAGGAGTGAGCTTTTGAAGAGGGTGTATTTCAGTAAGTGAGGTGGTTATTTTGCTATGGATTGTTCACAATTTCCTAGCTTTTCGTGCTGTTTTCTTTTTTTAGCGTCCCCTTATTTTCTCCAGGTGACATTTCTCGTCTTTCTGTCTTCTGCTGTCTCCTTCTTTTTAGAGCGTCGCTTTTAGGGGTCAACTCTCCGTGCAAACTTTGTTCAAACAAGCGGATGGGAAAGCAATAATAGGAGAGAATTTTGTATGGCAAGAAAAAAATCTAAGAGCACTAATGCACTCCTCAAGACTTTGGCTACACGATGATACTACTTTTATTTCTATTCACCCACTATAGCACCCCCAAAATCACCTCTTTCCCCCCGCCAAGACCTGTGGAAATGTTTGCACCTGTCAGAAAGACGTCCAAATCGGGGCGAAAATGCGCCAGCCGATAATACCGCAAGACTCGAAACGGGCTCGGTCTGTTTGCGTTTTGGACCAGCAGCATTTCTACAGTGTCGGCGGATTTTCCGTCGCTCTGGCGATACCCCACAATAACATAAACATTGGGTTAACGGATGTACGGCTGAGAACTTTGATAGGGAGTTCTGGGAGAACGTTTAACGGTGGAAGACTGTTCTTAAATGATATATACAGTGTTCATCTATACCTGGGCCTTCGACACATCACCACTCTTCACTCCAGTTAATCCGTCTGTTTACTTCATACTCCCCCTCTCCTTGTCTGGTCTTGGCTTGTGTCTGTGACAGCCAAATATGTCGTTGTACATGCCGACGGGTCTTTGTGTCTCTGCATGTCATGTCGCGCTCTTCTCTCTTGTTGCCATAACTTGAACCTTGCACTTTCCCGCCCAGACCCACAGGTGTCCAATCACACCGTTGCAGGGTGGGAGGCACCTGTCACTCCATAAACAAGAGCCGTATATATAGTGAGTGCTCTCTTTCGGCCGTTTTTTTCTCTGGATTGGAAAAATCGTCAAAACCCCGTCTTTCACAATGAACAAGTTTGCCACCCTCGCCGCCCTGGTTGTTGTTTTCTTCGCCCTGTTCACCCAGGCCGCCGTGATTGAGAAGCGTCTGCTGGGCCACAAGATCGACCCCAAGTACCCCCTCAAGTTTGACATTTTCTCCAACTCCAACCACTGCAACGGCGCTCGAATCAAGTCCATCACCATCAAGACTGGAGCTGCCGAGAAGTGCTACAAGACGGAGCGATTCAACTCCGTCTACGTTGCTCCCTCCAACGACTGCGAGATCCGAGTCTTCAAGGACCACAAGTGCCGAGGCGAGCCCGACTACATTCTCGAGACCCAGGGAGGCAACGCCACCTGCTTCTCCGATACCAAGAACGCCCGATCCGTCATGGCTTTCTGCCAGGAGTAGGTTAGCTAACCGCTTCTGTTTTTATCATGCCTGCGTCAAACTGTAGATACGGCAGCTAGGCCTTTTTAATATTAATGATTCTCCATGGGTTTATGTAGTTGAGCGTACGATTCTGAAGGTGTTGTTGTCTATTGAGTCTTTATTGTTGTATCTTCATCACTTTTTTCTTTCAGTTTAGGCAAGTGCTGGACAATGATGACATGGGGCATAGGTGCATGATTGCTTCGAAATGATTGATAAGTCGGTTGACACCTCGGTTGATATTTTATCGTGCGAGTTATTATCAGTCCATGTTTCGGTCTAAAAGAGAGCCAAAGGTCAGCTTTGAGTAGAGCTGTTGAGAAGCCTCAACAAAATGTACTTGACGTGTTTTTCAGGCATACCCTCTATATGAAGCAACGATGCTGATGGTCCTCAGTGTAATACACAGAAGCTTTCTAACAGCTTAAGATCGCTTCAGCACCTCTGGAACCTCACTTATCAACCCCTAGGTGACTTTTATCTTCAACCATTTTAGTTGGCTTTGTTTAACAAAACTACAACATTTCTGCTCCTGTTTTGCCCCTCAAAGAAGCACTATGGAAGCACGGGAATGCACAGGGAGCTAGCTTCAAGCGGTAATTCAGTCACCAAATGCTCACCATACCCCCACTTCTCCTCCATAACGCTCCAGAGCTCTATCTTATGCTTCCTTTGAGATGTATGGTTATCAATAGTGGAGACGCTCAGAATTGCGCTTCAGACAAGATAGAAGCATCAAACAAACCCCGTTGAGATAACAGATATGCCAATAATATCGTAATTCACTTGTTCCCAAAATATCTCATTTCCACTCATTTCCTTCCTCGTAAATCATCTCACCTATCTTTGGATAAACTCAAATGGAACTCTCACTCTGCACACTTTTCAGCCATGAAAAGAAGCCGAGATGAAGAGATAGAAGATACCTTTGAGAGCCAATCGGGGCCAATACCCAACCAAACCACATATACCTGCTCTTTACACGCCGAACCCATCTCGTTTGCGTCATTGGAGTCGTTTGAAAGCCATTACTCCACAAGCCACACCTGGACATGCACGCAATGTCAAGCGAGATTTCCCAGTGAAAAGTTTCTGAATCTCCATTTGGACGAAGAACACGATCCGTTTGTGGCGATATCACGTGACAGAGGCGACAAGTATCTTGCTTGTTTCGAGGAAGGATGTGACAAGAAGTTTGCAGAGTATAGGAAGAGAAGGATGCATTTGGTGGACAAACATGGGTATCCGAAGAACTTCAGGTTTGGATTGGTGACAAAGGGTTTGAAGGAGGGGGAGGTTTCGCTGTTGAAGCAGGAGTAGTAACGAGAGAGTGAGTTATGTAAGACTTTGCTGTGTGTCTTCTCACTGAGGATAGAGTGGTCTTTTCACTAAGGCGTTGAGGTGGTCTTGAGTGAGACTTCAAGGCGTATGCAAGCTCAAAAGGACGATGAATACCAGTTCTATCCAAGGTAAAAGATGAGCATCATGGTTAACTGGAAACCGGAATCATCACCTTCAAGGTATTCATCCACTAAGCATATGGCAAAAATAACATCCTCATCTTAGCAGGCATGTTAGTTATGTTAAGGTGACATCACTAAGAAGCAATATTAGCTAAAGTCTGGTATCAAAAGCACCACCAGAAGCAGCTATCAGCTATTAAAACTATGTACAATATCAATCAAATACAAATTCAAACACCTTTCCACTTGTCGTCATGTAATATACATTATATCTATGCTATAGTGAACCGCACTGGTTCATGTTAGGGTTGGTGCTCCACCTCTAAGGCTTCACGACCTTCTTTTTCTTCTTTTTCAGCGGCTTTCGTCCCAGAGTGGCCAGGGTCTTCTCGGAGTAAGCAGTGTCACAGGTAGGACATCTCTTGTTGCTGGGAATCTGGCTCATAATACACAGACACACTGAGCACACGTAGCCGATGTCGACCACCTGTTTGGTCAGAAAACAGGCTGCTCGAAAGTCGACGTTACTCTGAGTAGGCAGGACAATGTGGGGTCTCAAACTGGGGTCAGAAATGAAGCCTGACAGCAGATATTGGACCAGACCTTTGGGCGATTTCTGGTTTTTTTCGCTAATATCCATGTAAATGCCGTTTGTGGAGTCGCATGCTTGCTGCAAAAACACCTGATCAGACCCAGGCCCTAGTTTGCACACGTCCACAGGAATCTTGAGCTTCTGGGCAGCGAAAATGCAGTTCATGGTGGGGATATATTGGATGGTTTCGTTTTTGTGGCCGACCGTGAGCAGCAGAATCCGCGCTCGCATTCGCGATTCGTCCACAAACACGTGTTTGTTAATGAACCCCAATGCCAAACTCAGAGCTCCTGAGATAGCCGAGTTGTGCTGCTTCTCCTCCTCCACGTAGTTCGTATGATTCAACATACTCCACAGCTCCGTCTGCACAATCTCGTCGACCGTCTTGAACTGTCTGTACATTGAGTGGTCCTTTTTGCTAGGAGCTCCCTCCTTCTCTCCATCACTGACACTCTCCGATCTCTCTTCTCTCTCCTGAATTCTGCTCGATTCAACCCCGCTTTTCGGAGGGTACAGAATCCGCGCACCGCTGGCATTGTACCCAATCACATTGACACTGTTGGAGTTGTGTAGCGCCAGATGGGCGTTGATGAAGACGAGAATCGAAGCAACAGCCTCGGAAATGGAGATTTGCGACTTGATTTCCTCCCACGAAGGCACGTGGGCGTCTATGATGATCGACAACAGCGACGGCGTGTCGTCCAGAGTGTGATCATCCGCGTCCTTGAGCTGTCTGGACGTTCCATCAATGGCGTTCATGGTCGACAGTGGTGAAGATGAAATGTCAGATAAAAGATTAGGTTTGAGTTGTGAAGACAATAATGGCAAAATAGGATATAGCTGTCTGGGAATTAAAACGAGACAGAAACAATATCAGTCAAGTATGTCTGTTGGCCGCTTCATGCTTAGACATTATCATCACTTTCTCCCTTTTTTCTGCTTAGTCAGCATTTTGACCCGCCTCACGATTCGAACCCACGCCCATAAAATCCACCTTTTTGTGACACTCCCGGTTCGATTTTCACCGACTTGCAATTATCAGATTGCTTTGAAAATTTGCCAAAATGTTCCAAATACCCCAACAACCGCCTTGACACTCTTCCCTTCCCCCTATCTCTACTCCTCCCCCTTTCAGCTCTTTTTACCCACCCTCAAACAGAGTTTGGCATCATGCAGGTCTAAACCTCCACCGATATTTTTCATTTAAGCGTTCACCCCATTTTCCATCCCAGGACTACCCCTTTATACCCCCTGCTACCCGCGAAAATGGCCGCCACCAACAGACAGATTCTGACGCAGGGCGACCGGTCGTACGCCAAGAAAAAAACCAGCCAGTTTGGCGTCGATGAGGTGTCATACGATGCTGCCAACCGAAAGGAGTACCTGACGGGATTCCGTAAGCGAAAGCTGCAACGAAAGGAAAAAGCGCAAGAGAAGGCCAAGGAGCAGGCGCGGCTGGACCGAATCGCCGAGCGAAAGAAACTTCGAGACGAAAAGAAGGGCGATTTGGAGAAGGAGCGAGTGCGAATGCAAAAGGCCATGAAGGACATTGAGAGAGCTCGAATGGGCTACTTTAGCAGTGAAGACGAGAAGGACAAGGGATCTGACGACGAGGAGGAGTCGTCTGAAGACGAGGAGGACGAAAAACCGGCGAAAAAGTCGAAAAAGTCGTCTTCCACGGACGAAGAGGACTTTTCCGACTGGGAGGGGCTGGACAAGCCTGGAGTGCTGAAAAAGCAGAAAAAGAAGTACGTGGACGGCCAGGGCAAGAAGACGACGGTGACCATCGAGGCCGTGTCGCTGGATTCCGACGACGAGGACCAGAACAACACATATGTCGACATGTCCAAGGCCGACGAGGTGCTCAAGGAGAGTCTCGACAAGGCCGGTCTGGCAGCAGTGTACTCTGGCATGGCCGAGCCCAAGGTCAAGAAGCTGGTCAAGAAGCCCAAGAAGAAGTTCCGATACTTGTCTGCGACCGAGCGAAAGAAGAACTTGGACAAGGAGCGGGCTCGAGCCAAGGCTAAGAGAACCAAGAAGGATTAATAGGGATGTACGGTAGGTAATTGCATGCATGTATTATAGAACGAACTAGGAACGTGCGAAGCACGTGAGTAGTGAGTGGACAAGTAGAGAACCACTGGTCTCACGTAGTGAGAGCAGTTGTGAACGGAGACACTACAAGTAGTTGAGAGATCTATCAGTGAACTGCTGATCTCACGTAGTGAGGCTCGCTGTGAACGGAGGCAACTACACCATCAAATTGTTTTAACTTGTACGGCTAGCAGTTCACAGCTCACAGTGATTAAGTAGTGGTACAAGTATACGGTGCTGAGTGGTTTGAGTGTACATACTGGTGGAATTTTATAGAGTACATTCAAGCTAATATTACTAAGGACGATAAATTACTCTAGCTCTTATTGTTTTGCCTCCACTTCTACAGCATATAGACAAACTCCTTTTGGGTCTCACTAATCGTGGCATGGTTAGTTCCTGTGATTCTTCGTCTTTTCAGAAACAAGACAACACCAAGCACTCCCAACACAGAAGCAATCATGAACCCCATATTGATCCAGCATCCTCTTTTGAACAGTGGTCCGTCAGCTGATGTGAACACTCTCAGCACTAACACTCCATACCAGCAGCTCACAGATGAGAAGATGGCAAAAGACATGAGTCTCTTATTCCTTCCTTGAACGTTACTTCCTAGCCATCCACAAAGAGAAGCAAAAGCAGCAGTGGCGTTTGGAATCGCAAACCAGCCTCCGCCAAACTTGATCCACCAGTTGTGTTCAGACGGTTTACACAGAATCAAAGCCCATCCTATGATGCAGAAGAGGTAGTTCACGAGCAGGAAAGGAGACAGAACTTTTTTCTGAGCCACCAGATAGCCCTGAAAACTTGTCCAGATGACTCCAAACACGAGGATTGTCCAGATGATCAACTGCCCAAGTGCAGGAGTGTATCCCAGTTCGACAAAGGTGATACTTTGAATCTGAGCATAACAGGACACCAGACACGTGTAAGTGAAGAATCCCAGAATGGAGATACACCACACTAGAGGATCAGTTGCTGCTTGTTTGAGACCATCCAGTGGTGACTCAACGGGTTCAATCGGATTTCCTCCTCCATAGTCCTCCTCAGTGAGAGTTTTGAACACACTAAAGGCCTGCTCTCCATACTTGTGAATCCACTTTGGAGAGTAAAAGTTCTCAGGTAACATGAACCATACCACAGGAGCAAATACCACCGAGCACAAACCGGCAATGAAAAAGTCCCACGACCATCCCAGTTTACCCGCATGGATCAATCGGATAGCAATAGCCAGCATTGTAAACAGAGGAACCATGAACCAACTGCCACTCCACACACAGCTCACTACAAAATGAGCCTCGTATCTGCCATGGTGTTCGTAGATCATGTGGAGGAGAGCAGGTAGCGCAAAACTCATGCAGGCTCCCATAACAGCTCGATCACAAATCAATCCTGCATAGTTTGTACAGAGACCCAGGAGCACGATACACAGTCCCCAACAGAACATTTCAACGCCAATAAATACTCTTGGAGAGACTCTGACAAAGAGAAACGCCAGAGGGACTGCCAAAGTAGCGTATGGAAAATACAGGGCAGCTTCAGTCCACTCAAATTGGGTATCACTGAGATGGTTAAACTCCTGCATCTTTCCTCCCTGAGCAGGACCAATAACGTCTCGTGCGACAAGATGGGCCACATAGAACATTTGCAGCTGTCCGGAGATTGCAAGAGTTGTGTTTCTGCGCAGTTTGCTGAAGTCCTTGGTCTCAATGACCGTCCCTGACTTTTGAGAAGTGTTGTCAGGGTCCTGCTGAGACTTGAGACTGGGGTTTTCCGAGTCAGAGAGAGGAGATTGGGCTTTTTCAACGTCCATTGTGTTTGGTGGTCTATTCAGCTCCCTTCTCTACATATATATACCCCTCTTCTTCTATTCATCACGCAATGAACTGTGGCGTATCTTTATGTGGAGATTTAAGGAGTATCTCTAACGTTGGACATGGAAGAACAATTTATTGCTCTTGAAACAGCTATTGGTGGGGAGGGTGTTTACTGGAATGTTGGATAGGTATAGGTGGGCTGCTATGAGGTTTCTATGGGCTAATTGAGCGCCATCAACGTGTAGTAGTGACATCTCAATACCTCCATCCTCCATAATCCCTCTTGCTCGCCTTTTACCACCGGTTCTAGAAGACTCAGCCTCGCGTAGAGATCAGAGTTGTGCGAAAACCGAGAAATGAGACTCCAAAGAGTGTTTCTGCAGCTCTCAGTTATGTCAAACTTCCCAGCCTCTTTCTTTGGAGATCTTTCTCACCGTTAAGGTACGTTATGCAGGGATTGCGGCTACTAACGTGTTTCAAATTTCGAGAATAGGAAAAGTAATGATTAGAAGTTGATAAAAAGATGAATTGAGTCATTCACATTATATTTATCGGCTGATTGTCTGTGTTCTTCAGATATTCCACCTTACAAATACCTCCGTTCTTTCCCCGAGAAAAGACAAACTTCATAGACCCCATTTATGTAACGATCAATCAGTATTATCAACTCAAAGAGGTCCGCGTACAAGCCTTCACGTGGCTTTTGAAACCTTGGAGAAGTACCCAGTAGACGAAAATCTTCTCAAACTGCTCCAGACTCGCTAATTAAGCTACGACTTTATCCACTCAGAGGAAGTTGAGAAGGTGATAGCACTGTTTCATAGTCACAAGTAGCAGCTTGATTCTTCTAGAACAATACTCCGGTTTCTAAAACGCCTTGCTAATCACCCCACAAATTTTCCGTATTTATTTCTATTTTCCCCGTTTTTATCGAGCCTTCTAAAGTTCAACGTTGCATACAGATCTGAGGAGGAGTGCATGGAATTAGCGCAGAACAACGGTTCCCAGATAAGGACCCAAGACATTATATTTACACAAAGACAACCGATTGCATCATATTTCACCCTTGTTCAAGCCCCACACACTAGTTTCACCTCCACAGAACGCTTACTTATCGACTATCACGCTCGTCCGCTATCTCCACTCTCACACTCCAGTAAAAGGCTAACTATAAGACTGTGGCTTGTGAGAGAAATAGATAAGCTTTCGGTGGAGGTCAATGTCGTCATGCAAGAGAGAAGAGCTATACGTGAACAAGCCTGGAACAATTAGCCAATGAAACTACGAGGTTTACACTTCTTGATAGTGTCCACCTGGTCATAAATTATCCATTAATACATAGTCCTAGCCTCTGTTCACCCAATTATTGAACATTTCTGTCTGAACTAGCCCCTTGAAAAACGCCACTTTGCTGACATCCCCTGACCCGTAGAATTTGAGCCCCATTTCTTCTTCACAAATGAGATTGATTTCGTCACTTCTACCGCCGGAAGAAACAGGGGTAGAAGACCCTCCTCGGCCAAAAACAGCATACCGAAGAGAATAGGTGTTCTTGGAAGCATGCGTGAGGTCCTTGTAGAAGTCAAGGGAGGAAAAAATGAACGAATCATCAACTGGAACAAGATACCGAGACAAAAGACTGAAAACACGTGACACAATCGCCTGGAAATGATTCGTAATGTACTCGTCAATCACCTGATCAGTCACCTGACTATCGTTGAACAGCGTGACAACATCAGTCAAAAACTTCTTGTCCGGAACAAGAAACTTGGGTTGAGGTTTCTTCCACTGATTACGTAACTGATGGTCTTCATCATGAACAGGAGGAGAAGGCTGTCTGGCTGACGAATCGTACCATGAAGAAAGTGAGGGCATCGAGATCTGGTTACGCAAGCGCGAAAAAGTCGACTGTTGTGGTTTTTGGTCCCGAATCTTGGGATTGTGCAGAGTATCGGGAGAAGAACGGCCGTTTGTGAATGAAGTTCGAGGAGAGTTGATGGATTTCCGTTTTGCTTCACGTGATAAATCACGTAGCGGTTTCGACGAAGGAGAAGAAACATTCTCTTTGCCCACAGTGTACTTCTTTCTGGGCTTGAGTTTCTTGTTCACCTGTGAAGGACTCAACAGGATCAACAGAGTATCGTGGATGTCTTCGTTCTTCAGCAAAAACGGATTAGTCAGGCCTGTAATCTTCACTGTAGGATCATCCGACCAGGTGTGAATGGTTACGTAATCACGAACCTGCTCGTAGGGATAAACCATGGGGTAAACCATGTCCAAAATACAGCTGACAAGGCTGGAAACAAGATGCGGAGAAGATGCATAGATGGTCACGTGACGCTGAAGTAGCACGGCTTCAAATAGAGTGTACAGGTCTGAAACGTCGGTCAGAAGAGGTAGCAAATTAGTCCAGGAAGAAAACCGAGTAAACGGGACAATGGTGTCAGTGATGTGGGTGGCCTGTGTCACGTGATTCGTCTTCACGTGCTCGTTCTTGTGGGTCACGTGAGTACCCCATTTGAGGCTCAGCACGTCCCCGAAAAACCCCACGTCTCCATCCACTCCTGGGTCGGGCCATTTGCTCATCAGCTCAATAGCCGTTTCGATAACCGGGTATCGGTCAACCATGGTCTGATTCGTGCTCAAATACGACTCCGTAACGACAGTTTCGAGGCACGTGATGAACAATCGGGGCAGATAGTGCTTGGAGATGATGACTAAGCTCTCTTGAGTGTATCCTCTTGGACTTTCGGGATCCTTTTTCTGACTGAACAGAGTGTAGCCAAATAGGGTGGTGCCCTCCTCGTCTTCGTATCTGAACACGTGACCTTCTCTTAGTTCTCCCTCTACAGGAGTTTTCTCAGGAAGACATGAGAAGCAGATTGTGTGAAAGTCCTGCTCTGAGAACTTGACCCTTGGAGCAATCAGTTTGAGATCAGGACCAATGTCAACATCGAATTGGACCACTAGGAAGCACGTAATCCAACGAGACAGCAGTTGTCTGGTTTTCTCAGAAATATCCAGTTGGTTCTCAACAGCTAGACTCTCGTGGATTCTGTAGGAAGACGTGAAAGACGAAGGAATTCGTTTCTTGTCCATTTTGGAGGATGGGAGGTATCAAAATTGGTTGTTTGGGTCTTTAATAGCTCCAGATCAAGCCTTGGAAGAGGTAATAAGATATCCGCCGTAAAAGTAGTTATAGTGACTTAATGAGCGATATGAGGTAGCTTGAAGTCGAACAAGTGCAATATGACGTATTTTGTAGCCTTCTGAAATTCCTGACAACACTCTTTATCACACAGTCACTCTCAAAAACACTGCAGACGTATCGTAAGATAATCACAGGTGAAAGAGTGAAGGTCGCGTAGAATCACCAATAATGGGTCGATTGGAATGATTTTTGCAGTCACGTGATCCTGGAGCCGTGTAGAGTCACTCAGACCAATTTTTGCTTCTGAATGTCCTCTCTAAGACCTCTGAATATGATCCCTGATATCGAGCCTGGCCTTGGCAGTCGGGGCTATGCTGGAGGAGTAATGGCGTATTTCTGAGGTCACGTGATGTGTCGTGTGGTCGACCCTTGAGTCACGTGATGATTTTCCCGCCGTCGTTTATCCAGCAAGGTCGTAATGGGCTCAAAAGCAGTCTGGGAAATGAGATCGATCCCCCTAAGCTCACTTCTCAGGTCAGACATCATGTGGATGTCATGCATGATAACCTAAATGCAGGGGAAAATCAAAACACGGAGGTGGAGAGGAGGGTGATAAAAGGCGAATGGAGGTATATGGGGTGTTTTTGGAGTGCTTTTTTGTGCTCTAGCAAAGTGGATAATATACCTGACGTTTTTTCAGCGATCAAATATGATCTTCGAAATTATTATCCGACTATAATTTCGGCAGGATTCGAACCCAGAGCTTCCAGAGTTGAAGAGTGAAGAAAGTGAGCTTAAGTGCTTAGTTGAGTGTATGAACTTACAGTTGGAACAACAGTTGAATACATATCTTTAGTTGTTGTCAAATACTTATAGTCAAATCTCATTTACGGCAAACTCTAATTTCAGCACATCTGCACATTCATTTCCATCTCGAGCTCTTCTCGACACACAACAACACAATGGCACCTCCCATCAAGTACCCTTATTTGTTGTCCAAGTGAGTACCCGAGAGGAGTGTGAAGTCACGTGACGTCACGTGACTGTTTGAGGGCTGGAAACGTGGTCTTGAGATCTTGTTGGCTTTGTGTCGGATGAGATCGGAAGACGGAGAGGAGGATTATTAAAGCGAAGATATGGCTGACTGTGGGGTCATTTGGTATCACGTGACTGAATACTTTACTGTATTTGATCACGTGACTTGATTCGCTTGAACTTCATATCCTGTGACGCTGGATCAGGTCGAATCAGACCTGCATCACGAATGTTCGTTCATTCGTCTATTGGAACACAATGAGGTGGAGAAGCAAGTCACGTGACCTTCTTGACAGGTACTAAATGTGACTGCATCTCTTGTGTTGCTTATTTTGGAGATCAAAATCAAGGGTCATACTCATATCTCTTCAAGTGTCAACTCATTCAGATGTTCTAGAGAATCTGCAATTCTAAAGTTCTCACACCTCCCTCCTCTATTCCAGCTGATATGTCACGTTTTATTTCTACCACGTGACTTCTCCCCACCCTCTATACATACTAACTCAGATGGCTGGACCCTGTGTTTGCCGTGACTATCGGCGTGCTGGCTTACGGCGTGTTTGAGCAGCGACACGGTCGACAGGAAGGCCACCGGCTGATTGATCTTGTCCAGCGAAAGTGGGACCGAGACATTAACGGAAACGTGACCAACTTTCTCCCTATTGAGGACAACAAGGAGTAGACAAGACGGCGATGAAATGTACATATGAAGAGATGATTTGAAAAGATGATATGAAAAGATGGTATGAGAGGGTGGTATGAGAATACGGGCGGTTTTGTGGAACAGGGGTATGAAAAGAACCGTGTTCGATTTGATGGGCTTGATTTCATTGGAATACTGGGCATAGGTATAGACTCCTGCTATAGACAGAAACATATGCCTTGAGACAATGGAAAGCATCAAGAGCCGTATACCGGATCATAGAAGAGTCCGTGTGCCGATTGTGCGTGAGAGAAGCCGTCTTTGTGGTTGGTTGTAGTCTAGTGTGATCCAGAATGGTCCAGAACTTGTATTAATTGTGGAGGTGTAGGAATGGTTTCTTGGGTAGTGAGTGCTATTATATTAATGGGTAGCACGAGAAGTGAACAGGAGTCTTCTAGAAGCTATAGGAGGAGGGCGTTTTAGCACTTCAACAGTCGGTAGGAGTTTTTAATGTGCTGTATGTGAAGTGTCTTGTTTTCAAAGGTTCTACACTGTTCAGTTCTCAGAAGTTCAAACCTGACAAGTTCTCAAATGCTCAATATGCGACATCGTGAAAACAGAGTCTTGAATATGTTACATCTGCTCGGGTACCTGGCTGTCAAGGGGTATAGAACATGAGGATGAGGAAACGCACATGTTTCCATACGTTTACGAAACGCTCAAAAGATGAGCTTGAACATTGGGGGTATATCCCTAGCCCTACAAGTGCTATTAGTGTAGTGATGAGTTGAGTGTGAGCTTTAGAGCAAACAACTTGTTTTGTGTGCTCCATCCCTATCTCAGCCCTTGCCATGGGCTATGCTTATCTCTGGATATTTTCTGAAATGTAACGTGCTGTGCATTACAATGGCGATAATCGATCTAAAGAAGGCATGGATGAGTTGATAATATCTGTCAAGGTGATGGGACGGATTAGACAGGTGACATCTAAGCCTTTAGGCGAGGATTGAGACATTCATAGCACTATATCCACTTCTAGTGTACCTCTTATCACAGCACTGACACCCCTAGTGAACGCCACCATGAGACGATTTACTGTAACGTGTTTCACATGAGGTTATGGTGCAATATGGTGGTCACCAGGGATCCATGTGAAATTCAGAGAGCAGAAGCTACCAGCACTTCATTGTCATATTCTGGTTAACATGCAATTGAAATGAACATCGTAAAACGTGGTACCTTGATGGAAACATGGTACACTCGATATACGCGTTAATGTACCTGTGCGGAAACGTGGGGCAACCACTTGCACTCGTACAAAGTCCTCTTTTTGTCTCTCTACAACTTTCTAGCGCTTTGGTCATGGGTTCGATATTATCCGACCTCCGTTTCTGGAGACCTAAGTGATAATATCCAATGAGCGTCGTTAATATCGAGTGTGGAGAAGAGGAGGAGTTGAGTGGTAATTGCGGCTTCATCGCTCCCCTACCCTTTCTCTGAACCTACTCTCCATCACCTTGAGTCAAGGACATAATAAATCTACGATAGAGAGGTGATAGACGTGATGGACGTTGTCTAAAGGTGAGCTCACATTTGAAGACGTTGGAACGTGTTCTACGCTGCAGTAACGAGCAATTAACGTACCTCGCGCCTTGCATACAGCATTTTCATTACCACAACCATCTCAGCTTTTGCTACACTGACGGAAACAGCTTTCTCTAGCGTATCCCATTTTTCTGTTGCAACACGGCACAAGCGATTTGCAGCCGATTTGCGCTCCTTAGCACGGATCGTCAGCGGGGTAAAGTGTCTAACTGTTGCAAGGTTAAAAAAGATTCGGTGCAGTTTTTCTCTGTACACCTTTTTACGCTCCAGGGGTCCTTGAGAAAATGGATCGGCTCGTATCCAGCCCTTTTGGGCGGCCTGCAGCATGCATGTAGGCGTGCATGTGTACGTGGTGTGGCAAAATATTTGTCGACCGGAAGAAACGGAACTTGCGGGGGAAATCTCATCGGAACTCGCTTATCCGGTTTGCAATATTTCGACACAAGCTGTAGTGCCTACTTCCAGATCCCACCATCGTTCTATCTAGCGATTTCGCTATTCTATCCGCCTCCTGCAGCTGCACCCCATGTCTTAGGTGAATTACTGCACCAAATAAGGTTTCATGGCGGAAGAAGAAATCAAAGGGGTAAAAATCCAAGACAGAAATTCGAGACACAGACGGCACTGCCATTGGCCAGCTCTTTAGAGTCTCTAGGTCTCTAGGCAGGGTCTTGGAGGCACTCATGTGAGGAACGGTGCATTTCCGGTTGCGGATGCGCTCTTCCCGAAATGCAGATATTTTCCGACGGCCCTAAAAATTATCGCGAAAAGTCGGAACCAACAAAAGTATTGTTCACACAATAGCTTCCACAAGCGGCTAATGTCCGTGGATCCACTAGCGGTTGTGACGAAGAGCTCGGTAAATGACAGTGTGGATATTTGTGCACGGTTAATTCGGTGATCGTCAGATCGACACGAACAATGGCCTCAACAGAGCTATACCGGTTGCTATTGCACGATCGACATGTGGGGTACAGTGGCTATCAGCGGGGCGATACTAGGCAGGTTTCTCGCTTATCCATGTCGAATACGGGTGGAACAGCCATGGAACTTTTGATAAGAGTGGAAATGTGGAGACTTTAGGGGGAATGAGATTTCTGGTTTTAGAGGTTGGGTATGGGATATTCCCAGCTAAAAGAGAAGAGTGAGATAATAAGAGAGACAGAATAAGACAGAAGAGGTGGATAATACTGTGAGACAGGATAAGAGAATAAGAGGTGGAAATAAATTAAAAACCGGCCCAAACTATGATCGAACAATGGACGATTGCTATGGGTTGTACTAATTGTTCTGTTGTTCTTCATGTCAACATCTCGTATCACTGCCTGCTGTTGTCACTGTACCACTTCTCCTCATTACCCTTGTGAGACACGCTGTAGACTCTGACCATTCGTGCACCTCTAGTGGTCTCTTAACCGAGAGCGGATTTCCAGTTTTCCGATATTCTTGTCTTCCGCATTTATCTCGATAAGCCCACGAAAAAATGGAGGTTGCTTCTAGATTTTCCTTTTCTATGAACGGAAAAAAAGTAGCTCATACGACAAGAGCTGCACGCCTAAGTTTGACTTAGAATAGGGTGGTATTGTGAGCGTGAGAGCACTAGGAGTTGTGAAGCGGTTTCTCTGAGCTGAGATCATAGGGATAAAAGCCAATATTTTTATCGTGTGTAAGTCGATTTTCGGCTCTTATTTTTTTTTCCTTTATCCGTTTATTCCTCACACCACCCCTTTGCTCTATCTCAACCCCTCAAACCTTAATTTCTACCTGCAGCAACCGATTGTTCTGCAGGTGGTGGCCCTGCAACCTTATTTCGCACCTTCTTGTGGTGGTCTGGATATATAAGAGCGCTGTTTCCTGAGACTGAAAACGCACAGACTAACGACCACACACAAACACAACTTCCACAGCTGAGGCCCAGTACACTCCTTAACATGACCTCAGTTCTCCTCTACAACTCGCCTCACAACAGCTACCTCTGCCGACGGTGCTCCTCTTGCAACACAGACATCACAGAAGATCTGTACTCGCGACACAAAGTGCGATGTGTATATGAGGAGTTTATGCGTGAGAAGGCCAAGAAGGAGGCTCTTCGACACGCCATCAAGAAGAATCAGTAGCTGGAGTGCGATCCAGAGCACAAACACGACTTATGTCACACACCACACAGATGCACTGGCTGCAGAACAGATGCATACACCACAACTATGGTACGATGGTACGTCACCAAGGGTAACAAAGAAACCGGAACTAATGGTTCAAGCACCCTTCCCCTCGTACGTCACGAACACTGGTATTTGATACCACCCCCGAGCTGGTCTCGTTATTTATTGAATGGAGTTATGATACACTGATGATCAAACTGTAGACTTGCTGTAGTTGCTTTTGTCAACCGTCTCCCAAACGGTAAACCATATGCCTCTTGTAGAATCCACTTATCTAAAGTAGAGGAACCTCCAGGCAGTCAAACTGAAAGAAATGAGCAAGCAGAAAAAATCAGGCATTAATGCCTCACAAAATGAAAATGAGCACCTGCCTTCAGATAATGACCACACCACACCTTCACTCGTTTCTTGTCTTTGCCGATAAGATAAGCCACTAGTGTGATTCAAAAAATGTTCTACAGTAATTACAGTCACTTGACTGCAATTTAATGACCTTGTCGGTTGGTGTGACTCCAGTTTCTCACTACTTTAGCGTCCCCGAAACGGAAAAGCCCCACGTTGTTCCGTTAGATTAGCACTAGCGATAACCGGGTTGGGCTACCCGCCTACTGGATCTGATCCAAGCCATTAGCGTGAGATTAGTCTGGAAAGAGATTACCTCTTGACATGTGACAGATGGAGATGGAGACAGGTGTCAGTGTGATCTACGGTACTCGTACGTACGAGTCGTCATACATCCTGTATCATAGTCATTTCCCCTCTCAAATTAGATCATAAATCTCATTTATCTCCCTAGGCTTCTATTCCGGGGTAATGTCACGCTGGACGTCTACGGCACGCTAGTGAGTAGTCTGGAAGGTGGGACGTTGGAGCTGTTTTAGTTCCGATGGAGACTCGACGAAAATGGCTTCTTACGAACATGGGCTCTTACGAAAATGGCATCTTCTGGTGTTCAAGTGGGTACCCTTGAGATATGCTCCACTATCAGAGAGATATACTCTTCCGACAACTTTACACCACAGGCACCACTTTTAGATACTACGACCTCTCTCGTATGTGGTGCCTTACTCCGCTCTTGGGATACGACCTCGAGGTCTAGAACTTCGTGTGATGTCATCTGCTTCATAGCTCTCGTTTATACGGTCAAATGAGGAAGTCTCATGAGAAGGGGTGATAGAAGAAGAGGTCATTCATAGATTGTTACATGGAAGGCGTTCGTGGAATGTGTCTAGTGACTGTAAAGGCGCTATTTAACAATGGTCCGAATTCCGGGGTAGTCTAGAAGCGTTCTGGGAGAACCGTTCTGAGAACTTCACCTTAGTCCAATGAGATAGCACCATGACTAAAACCTGACTTTAGATGATGGCTGCCTTAAAGACCCAACACTGCCCCAACACTCGGATACTCTACCCACTGAGGAATAATCCTGTTCATTAAATGTATATACATGTCTCTGTGTCTCATGTCGGGTGTCAACTGAGACACTGTCCCGAGATCCAGATCTGGAAATTTTAGACGCAAGACTGGAAGAAAGCCGTCTTTCCGGATGAGTCGAGGCAGTGAACTGAGACTGGTGGGATAAACGAGGTCTGAGACCGGGAAGTGGTCTATAGATAACCGAGACATCACGCATCGAACCGAACGTTCAAGTGATTTTGATTGGTGAGGAGGTGTCTGGCTGATAACTGAGACCTCATAAATCAACCAAAGACATTCAAGTTTGATCCAGATACCCTTTCTCAGGTTGTATACTGTGATCTTTTTGGCAAGGGTACTTTTATGACTCCTTGAACCTCATTTCATGATAAGTTGATTTCCGCACCCATTACCAATGCTTCTCAATTCCCCTCATCACCTCCTCCTTCTCCTTGGCACTCTTCTCCTTGATCAGCTCCAGCTCATGCTGGTACTCCTTCTCGTACTCTTGCTGCGTCTCGAGGTCTGAATCCGCATCGGGATCGAATTCCGACTCGGTGGGCTCGACGTCTGACATTTCCGCAGCCCGTCCTAGTTCCTTGAGTCTTCGTTTCTCGATATTTCGAGCTCTTCGAGCAGCTCGTCTCTCGTTTTGAGCCTGTCGTCTCGCTTCTCGTCGTGCATTGCGTCTAGCTCGAGCCTCGTCCGTGCTCATTCCTTTTGCGACATTGGCCAGTAATAACACCATATTCGGAGTGCTGTGTCAATTGTGGTGTGTGAAAAATTAGTGTCAATGTTTGTTTCACCTCGCTCTCTTCTATATATCCATCACCAGTTGCTGTGATAGTGAACCTAAAAGAGGGAGGTGAGCCAAAATTAAAGCAACCGGGGAGACGAGAAGTGGCCCAAATAGTTGTGTCAGCGTACAGAAAATTGTATCCAGTATATGAGAAAAAAATGCTCTTTAATCTGAAGCTTTTCTCCCATTTCTTGCTATTTTCTCCAAATTTTCCCAGTTTTTCCTTCTTTCCCACCTCCCCCATCTTCCTCCCTCCTGCATACTCGCTAACTCTATCGAACCGTTGAGAATGTACCGTATGCAGTCCTCGGAAAAATAGGGGAGGAAGAAAGGAGTGCAAAAAGTATGTTCTGAGGCTCCTATCACGTGATCAGAGTCTTCCAGAATTCCTGAACTGATTCCGCGCACATATACCAGTGTTTGCAGGCACCCAAACACCCTACCCTTCACCTCGCTGTACAATGACGCAAGAGATCGAATGAACCTAATGATGCTCGCGTGAGGGACACGGCTGGAGAAAAAAGCAGCCAAAAAGCAGCCTACCTGTACAAGTAGGACAAATGAAGAGATCGTGGAGTTGTGATCTCTGTCTTGATTGCTACAAGAGCTTCATCTCTTGCCTTGCCCTAATCCTGATGCTCCAATTGAGAAGGGTTGATTCATTCTGGATGAGGATTGGGACGTCTAATTAGGCATTCATCTCTGTAGTTCTATTCGGGGGCTTGTATATGGGACGATCAAGGTCTCTTCCATAGACCCAATGTCTTCTGGTTCATCTATAGTAACAATCGTTATCACGTCTTACCCTATCTCAACAATATTATTACTTTGAGGGACTGTAAGGAACATATCAGCAAGTCCTCGAGTTGAATTCTCAGTGCTTACAGCTATTGCGAGCTTTTCATTATTTCAGCTCTTTGGATTACTAAGTGGCTTACTAAGTAGCTACTGTGAATTGTGTTATTAGTAAGCAGATGGCTGATTACAGTGGCGTTTTTGTTTCACTCTTTCAGGTCGAGCTGAACTAAGTGCTCGTGTATGACCACTTATTACGAGATATCTGCTAATAAGAGCTCACATTTTCCTACTTTCTAGCATTCCAGTATCTTCAGGGCTGTATTCATACTCTTTCAAGTGTTTGCTCAGTAATCATATACGAAATATAGCCATATAAAGCTATTGGGAGAGAATGAAAGACCAAAGATTTTCCGATATATGATTTTTTTGCAGTCTTTCATTCGTAAAATACAAGTACTACTTTTGGGTCAATCATTGTTTTATGAGCCGTCACAATAGTGTCCGAAGATGATGCCCATTTCTACCCCCGTGCGGCTCATTAATTCCGTAATTAAGGTTATCACCTAACCCGACAAATTCCAAATTTTTCAAGGGACCCGATATCAGACACATAAATAAACTAATTACACCACCTTCATCGCCGTAATTTCCTCATCAAAACGAATACAAACACTCGGTACCTCTTCTCCCTCTCTCCCCCCTCCGGTCACGTGCCAACGTTATTTCGCGAGCTTAAAAAATTGTGCATGCTGCATAACGTTTGGCATATTTTTTGTCACCGAAATCACATTTATCACGAACCACACAACCATGGGAAAAGCTGATACCAAAGACGCCAAGGTGCGACACAGCCCGCTGCATGTTGACATGAGCCAGGGCAGCGGACTTCTGCGAGAATCCGCCAAGCAGAAGGCTTCTCGAAGCTCCAAGAAGACCGATGCCGCGGAGGAGGATTTCATTGATTCGGCTACTTCCAGACGAATTCTGCAGATGGCTCGAGATCAGCAGCGAGAGCTGGATGAGGAGGAGCGAGGCGAGGAGTTCCCCGAGGACGACGAGGTGGAATTCGAGGACGAAGACGAGGAGGAGGATGAGGAGGAGTACGAGGAGTACGAGGATGTGCAGCAGGAGTTTATGACCCCTGAGGACGCTGCTCTGTACGCCAAGTACTTCAATGAGGACGAGCCCGTGTCTCTGGCCGACAAGATCATGGCCAAGATTCGGGAGAAGGAAGAGGAGGAGGAGTTTGAGCGAACTGGAGAGGCTCCTGGCACTTCCCAGGGTCTGGAGGGAGAGGGAGTCATGCTTCCCCCCAAGGTGATTGCTGTTTACGAGAAGGTTGGCGAGCTGCTGAGCCGATACAAGTCCGGAAAGCTGCCCAAGGCGTTCAAGATTGTGCCTACTCTGCGAAACTGGCAGGATGTGCTCTATGTCACCGACCCTGCTAGCTGGTCTCCCAACGCCATCTACGAGGGCACCAAGATGTTTGTGTCCAACCAGCAGGCCAAGGAGGCCCAGAAGTTCATTCAGATGGTGCTGCTGGAGCGGTTCAAGGAGGAGATTGAGGAGAAAAAGACCCTCAACTACCACGTCTACCGATCTCTCAAAAAGGCCCTCTATAAGCCCTCTGCCTTCTTCAAGGGCTTCCTGTTCCCTCTGGCCGAACAGTGCACACTCAAGGAGGCCATCATTGTCAGCTCCATTCTGTCCAAGGTCTCCATCCCCACTTTGCATTCTGCTGCTGCTCTGATGCGACTGGCTGAGATGCCCTACTCCGGTCCCACCTCTCTGTTCATCAAGGTGCTGCTCGACAAGAAGTACGCCCTGCCCTACCGAGTTGTGGATGCTGTTGTGTTCCATTTCATGCGGTTCGCCCACGTCGAGGAGGCCCTGCCTGTAATCTGGCACCAGTCTCTGCTGGTGTTTGCTCAGCGATACAAGAGCGACATCACCGAGGACCAGCGAGACGCGCTGCTCGACGTGATCAAGGTGAAGAACCATCCCAAGATTACCCCCGAAATTCGACGGGAGCTCATTTCCGGCGAGTCTCGACCGATTGTGGATGAGCAGATGGAGGAGTAACTAACGGACAAGAACGAAAATAGATGTATGTAGCATAATTAGAACATTGATGGAGGTATGTGGTGATGGTGGAAGCAGGAATAGTGTAGCGACTTTAGCAGGTGTTTGTCGTCAGTCTGTTACGATATCTGAGCTCATATAAATTAGCATGTACAAGAACCAGAGGCTACACTTGTCATGAGAGAGAAGACGACTCCTAATGAAACAATATTCACATGGGCATGGGTCTGGTTGTTGGTTGAAGTGGTGCATCCATTCTAAATTGTCCTGCTGTGGGGTAATAACTGTTTGAAGTGACTCTCAGACATGAATGAAACACATAGAGTCCTTCACTATGAATATTGCAGTAAGGTGACTTACTTGTACGAGTAATAAACCACGCAATCACAGTAACTTCTGTGATAAAAATCTTCTCATTTATTAGGTCTTCCTGGGTGTCTTCACTCAACAATATCTCGTCACCTCCTGACACAATGTACACTGAATATAACCGCGCTACAGGTGAGAAATGAGGGTGCATCAGGCTCAAACAAGTTTCCAAGTTGTTCTATAGTGTAGTAGTCTCTGTTTATTGTGTCTTCAGGTGCTAACAGCTTTCTGATGCTTCATTACCCAGATGCCACAGCACACGGTATGAGCCGCGAGATATCGTGGCAGCTAATGAGCCAAGGAAGCATGATGGATACACGGGGACTTCTCATTCGTGTTTTTAAAAGCCAAAATACCACTATGATCAACTTTAGGTGTGTCTATCTCCTTTTCTGGAGATTCTGATATTTTCATCGATTCTGACCAAAATTGAAAAACCTCAGATACTGAATTTAGAGTCGTACAAACTTGTAAATCTAAGATAAAAACACTTCAGTAACTCCTTTGGCAGGTCGCTTTCCCTGGAAGTAGTGATTTTCTCAACAAATCGGCATTTGTCTGTTTTCGCTAACTACATTACTTGGCATTTGTTAGAAAGACACTCAAAGAGACCCCTGAACTATAGCGAAGCAATAGGTGATACACTACACACCTTCTAGACGGGTTATACTGTCTTATTTGCACTCTGATCTTCTATATTTCCACAATTCTTCACCCTCAATAATATTACTTGACCTCCCAACCACTTTACTTAATCACTTCCCATCTATTAAGTATCCACTCATAACTATTACATTTCCAACCAAGGGCCACTTTACACGGCTGGCGTAGATTTGCGCCATTTGTCATGATTGAGTAATTGCATATTCGACGAGAGTTCCGAGCAGCTGAACTGCGTACACGAGCTCGGAGAACTGAAACCTACCTGGAATCACAACTATGCTTCTCTCGCCTATACGATTGGCAAGAATCAATTCCCGTTATTGTTTTTTCTGGCCTTAAAGCCAAATTCGTTGTTTTACAATAGTGAGACATTGGAATTTCATAAATGGTGAAAAGTTCTATTTCAACGTTTATCTGTCTTTGTTTATCCGAACCGACGTTTTTACGTGTCAGAAAATGTCACAAAACGTCAACCAACTGGTTGTACTCCTGAATACGTCCAACAAGATGCGTTCCTGTATGCTGCTCAGGTATACGTCCTGCCAAGCACATCTGGCAGGCATACCCATGCCGTATACATTTTTCGAACTCTACATGAATGATAAACATCGGTCTATAGCCCTTGCAAAAGTTACCCGTTGCACTAAAAACAACCCTAAGGAGAACCGCAAAGCCTCGGGGATTGCAAAAAGCAAACCGTCGACCCCCCAGCAACTCTGAGCGTCGTGCAAGATGTGGGTCCGAATCTGAATCTGAATCTCTGCGCCGTGCATGTCTCCACATATCCCGATGCAAGGGTGGTTGCATTACTGCATGCGGGTCGCCGACTGCCTTTCATATCCCACGCAGAGCCAAGAACGAACCCCAGTCTCGAGACGGCGATTTTATTGCAGCGTATGTATAGATTTAGGAGGCACTAGTGTGAGCCCCTTTCTTTTTCGACCGTTGGGCTCACATGCATATGTCACAAAAAGCAGCCAGGCAGCCACGAGAGCCACATTTCATATGTGCGAAAGGGCGTCGGGTGATTTATCGCTAGACTAGCAGTGAAAATTTTTATGAGCATCGTATGATCTTTGGCGAAATTACAGGGGGTCAGATTGGCTCTATTCCGTTTACCTTGAGTGTTTTTTGCTCTTGTGGCCACCCTAGTCGTTGTAAGTCGACCCTTCGACAAGGGTCTAACACAAGGAATGTACCCCTCCTTCGGGGAGTGATCAGATAACCGAGATGGTATGCAACGGGGTCTCATCGAATACCGCGCCGTGTACCCCGCTCGTGCGGATCAGATAAGGGGACAACGGATGGAACAATGGGTGGAACAACCAGCCGAGAACAACCTCCCGCTGAGCAACCAACTTAGACAAGGAAACCTAAGTGGCTGTACAAAGGGTCGTTATGCTGGAGTGCTTGTTGAATAGGGAGCTTTTAATTGCTCGTGGTTAAATCTTCGTCTGAAGTAAGATGAATCACCGTGTGGTTATTTGCTATAGTGAGTTATTCAGTGTGGTCAATCTACGCGTCCGTGTCTTGAACATTGTTGACCTCTAACCATGGTCCAAACCCTACAAGTACGTTTGTTCAGCATAAAGAATAAATAGTATATACAAGCAATGAGCAATCGTGTCGCTCTTCTAGTTGGAGATCTTGGACACCTTCATGAACAAGGTGGAAAACAAGTACTCCTCGCCCTGTAGGTCATTCAGCGGCACGTGTCTGTATCCCTCGTTCAGCGAAGACAGTCGTAGACAGGAGACTGCAAACGGTCGGTCCTGCGTGTACAGCGTGATCTGGACAAAGGAGAACTCGTAGTCTTCGGGACTCAACGACAGACTCCAATCCTGGTTCCAGCGAGGATTGAAGCCGTTGTCGATCACCGGCGACGTCTTGAGCTTGTGGTTCTCTCCAGGACCATGCAGCTGAGCCACAATGTACGGATCAAACGACGATTTACCGAGATCCTTAGGTCGAGGCAGCTGTTGAGCGGAAATGAACGACAGGTTCACGGAATGGCCTGATTTGGGGCTTTTGAGATGCCGCAGATACGGCGGCTTGAGCACGTATCCGCCTCGTGCAGCAAACATGGCGTCATTCAGCTGTGCAGACAGGTCGTACGTCTGCCAGTTGAGAGCCACCATCTGGGCTCCATTTTGCCAGAAATAGAGCGGGTTGAGGTTGGACGACTTGACTCGGTACCCGGAGGGGTAGATTCGCGTCAGGTAGCGTCGATTGTGTTTCATCATCTGTTCTCTGTTTTCGGGATCTTTGCAGATGGAAATGAACTTTCGCTCAGAAAAGGAAAAGCAATGGTTGGTGGTCTTGGACTCTGGGAATGCAAAGTTTCGGAACTTGAGACCCTGCACGTAGACTCCGAGTTCTCCCAGAGCAGGAACAATCTTCTTGGTCGTTCCGCTCGTCTCTTTTCG
This sequence comes from Yarrowia keelungensis, assembly GCA_001600195.1. Classification (NCBI taxonomy): domain Eukaryota; kingdom Fungi; phylum Ascomycota; class Dipodascomycetes; order Dipodascales; genus Yarrowia; species Yarrowia keelungensis. The sequence goes on along the minus strand of BCJD01000006.1, from coordinate 791,292 downwards.
CTTGCCTCCTCCAGAAACGGAAGGAGTACCGCTAAAGTCGTCAAACTCAGAAGCTGTAGTTGTAGACGAGGACGAGAAGGACGAGGAGAAAGACGCTCCGTTGCTCAGCTTGTCTCCTGCAGCAGGTTCTCTTCCAGCCTTCACCTTGATGAGAACTCGATGTTTCAGTTCTTGAGGAGAAGGCAGCTGAAGAGCTCCAGGAACAAGCGGCTGGGTGACGAGATTCTCGCCAAAGGTGCTTTTCAAGATGTCAACCACCTTGAGCTGGTTGGAGGCCGAGCAGTGGATCTCCAGAGACAGAATCAGGGGGTTGGGGGATGCAATGAAGCCATACTTTCGAATGGCAGAACACACGTCTTCCACAGACACCGAGGAGGTGAAAGTTCGTCCGTGCTTGACGACTGGGTGGTCGTCTGGACCGTCCCAGATGTCAATCTCGACGGATCGACAGCCAGATTGAAGAGCACGGATGTATCCCTCTTCGGAAGACGTATCTGCTACCTGACGACCAATCAGATACGTGTTGTGAGACGTGGAAATGTAGTACTCATTGAGAGGACGGTTGAGGTTCGTCTCGGGCTTGACAAAGAGGTTGTATGAGGACAGAAGGAAGTCGTTGAAAGAGTCGACCGTCCAGTAGTCCAGAGACGAGTCAAACGCTTCGTCTTTGGGTGCAAATTTCGCCCAAATCTTCTCAAAGACGTGGGGCTCGAATCGAGTTCTCTGCACGTGATCAAGGAACCCTAGCAAGTCGTCTCTGGTCATACGATCATCACTCCAAATGTTGGCAGGTTCAGGTTTGCCCAGAGTTTGGTAGTAGAGAGTGACAATCTCGGGACGTCTTTTCAACAGCTTGACAAAGATCTTGAACTCGTTGAATTCCAGAAAACCCGACTTGTCCACATCTGCTTCGTCAAACTTTGACTTGAGGTACTCTCTCGAACAAAGAACGTGATGTCTCTGAGCCAGACGTTGGACAGCTTCAAAAGTGAGTCGCTCCTCTCCCTGTTCCTTTGCAGCGTACGACTTCCAATGAACCGAGGCGATTTTCGGGTTGGAAGACTGGAAACCTCTCATTAGCTCCTGACGAAAGTACACCAGGTTCTGTAGTGCGTCAACAAACAGTGTAAACTCCTCTTTTGTAGGAGCCACGAGATGCAGGGGCTTTCGCCGTTTGTTTTTCATGTAGGTAATAGTGACCCATCTGGATTCGTGGTTCGAAGAGACCTTCAATTCTTCTCTGTGGTTTCTAGCGTTCTCCTGAAGCGAGATTTCGCAGATTGTGTCCACGGAAAAGCATGCACTGGCCTTCTTGTCGTCCCACGAGACTTTGCCCGTCACAGGGTCGATTTTGAACATTCTCTGGACCTTCTTTTTATGCGTGATTCTCAGAAAAGGCATGCCCTGCTGTAGAACCAGAGGAACGGTGACTTCTGCAGATTCTGAAGAAAGAATAGACGAAACAGTCGCCACGTTGCCTCCTGTCTGTTCGTCCGAGTTTTTGTGCCTTGTAATTGGCATTTCCACGCTAGGACAACTGCTGCTTCGTGATCTGAAAGGAGGACTGGTGGACAGACCTCTACGGGACAGTTTTCTGGCCAAAGCGGTGGGAAGTTCCATGACCGTGGAGCCCAGGGTCGGGCTGATGCTGAGAGAAGATGCGAGGGTGTTTGCGAGGCTAGAGGGGGAGAATCTAGGCGAAAACCGGGGACTGGAGGAGGTGCTGAGTCTGGGACTGATAGGGACCGAATACGGTGTGGTGTTTGTGACAATAGGCGGGATCAACGGAGGCACGGTTCCCAGCACGGGTGCAGACGAGGCTGGCGAGAGGTCAGACGAGAAAATCGGACTATCAGTCGAGTTACCATCCACTTCCTCCACTTTCAGATCCAGAACCGAATCGTCCTGAGTTTCGTGGATAACCGGTTTTCTCAGAGGCGGATAGCTGTCCTTCCTCCCCCGCAGCGCCTCCAGGCTCTTGTATCGTGCTATAGACCGCTGGGGTCTGTTATCGAGATCCAGCGGCGCTATTTGTTCCAGAGACATTGCTACGAAGCAGTGTTTTCAGAAGAGTGCGAGTTTGCTGTGTCGCTGGTGTGTTCGGCTACGGCTACCGCGCCGGTGGTGGTGCGTGGCCTGTCTTTGTGTGTGCGAGTCGCCTGGACGAGGGCAGAGGCTGGAATCGACGATATCTGGGGAGTCGTTAAGTGTAGTTGAGATCTGTTGTCTCAGTTTTCAGAGTGCAGTCACGTGGAAAGAGCCGTTTGAGAGTTACGGTGCATTTTGGGGCACGGGAGGGGAAAAAAGAGGTGCGTGCGGGTGAAACTAGATGAAACGAACGCCCCTGAAACGCCAGATTGCAAAATATACCGCTATACGAGCGTATCTATGGATCTAGAGCGCGTCAACAAATGGCTCTGACGTGAGCTTATCCGCGGCTTTTGGGAGTTTGACTGCATCTGCATTTCATATAAGAGAAGAGAGATGGAGTGAAAAGAGAGACAAAAGGTGGCTAAAAGTGCATACGGAAGGGTGCGACGGTTGTTGGTTTTTCGTCACCTGAATCTAAGACTCCACCAGCCTTCCTCTGCCTTTCTATCATAGCCGTTAATATTGCAACTGTAATAACTGCCTAAATGTGTTATTGCTCGGTATTGCAGCCAAGCCTGCACCTTCTCAGGTGAGCAGGGCCACCCACAGCCTGGTGCACTATGACGGAGTTGAAAACAAGAGGGAGAGGTGGTCTAGACTTATAGACTGGTGACTAAAAAAACAAGAGATGTTATGACGACCATTGAGCACTGTGAAATATAAGCACTGTAATGAACTTGTGCACTTTTGATTAAATTCAGCGCCTTTTGACGGTCACCTCTTGACATCTATTTTTACCCTCACCTCGTATAGATTGTAGAATTAGCGGTTTCCAAGCGGATGAGAAAACAAATGGACCACACTAAGAAGATGAATAATGACTCAAATGCAATTCTGAAAAGTGCAAATTGTAGATGAAGCCGAGAAGATTACAAATATCCACCCACAATTGCAAAATACCTACTACCAGCTCCTCTGACCCACCCCATTATCCATTTTTAAAGTTGAAATTCCAGTTTCAAAGTCCGCCCAAAACTCAGGCATCTCCCAACTGCAAAAAGCCGTTTTTTACGATTCGAACTTTACGCCACCAAGCAGAATGTGGATAACGATAGGCACTAAGGTGGATTAGTGTAGCCATATACTTGTAACGGTGTATAGTGTATTAATATTTTGTTTGCGTGTGGTCACGTGACTCAGCCGCATTTTCAGGTCACGTGACAACACCCCTCAATATGCCCCATTCCACCGACCTTACCCCTATTGACCTGGTACAAGTATGCACACTCGACTTATCTCACACAACCTCAACCACGTGATGGTCCAAGCCGCACTAGTCATCTTACAGCCCCACCCCTGACAGCAGTATCGACGTTGGACGACGTTAGACGACATTGGAGACTTGCAAAGCGATAGAAACAGCATCCAGAAGCGCCACAGACACCGACACCTACACAAACACCACCCACACCTCCTCCTGCATGATTTCTCCCCTGTACAAGGACTCATCATGACCTGGAATTTGACCAAGAGTGAGTACCTCGAGACTATGAACGGTGATATGAAACAGCAGCATATATTAATGGTTCTATGAATATCGAATATTGGGCCTCCCTCTACGGATATAGACGGATATCCTCACACCACCACTGTCTAACACAGAACTCAAGGAAACGACTCTGTCGTCGTTTGGAGGACGGTCTTCGTCCCAGACTGTCACAAATCTCCCCACAGTCTCGACGAAACCGCAAAAGGAGAAGAAAAAGGCCGAACCCAAGCCTGAGGCAAAATCGGAGCTCAGAGATCCCACCACTCCTACTTTCAAGTCAGGTTTTGCCAACAAGCTGACCACCAGCCTTTCGCACAACTCCACGAAAAGCCACAAAAGCCAGATAACCGTGCAAACAGTCCAGTCGAACCATACCTCGGTCAAAGACGTGACTGCATCACTAGCAACCCCTGTCAGCACCCACGCAAGCACTCATACCCAACTTAGTGATGTGGATTCAACGGTTGCAGGCACTTCAGCCACTACAGCTACCACTCAGAGCATGGAGGACTTGAAACCTGTGACGAGCACTTCAACCTCGTCCAAGCAACCCCTATCTGTGCCTGCTGCTGGAGTTCTGGACGTCTCCATCTTCGGAACCGAGGGCCTGTCGCTTCCGGACGCTTATAAAAAATATTCTGCATACTTTGAGGAACAGGACAATGGCAGCCCGCCTCCCGTCTACCTGGTGCTGGAGTTTGATAAGACTCAATTGCTGCTGGAGCCCACGGGCGGATCCGCTCTGGATTGCCCCATTTGGAACGCCCGGTCGTCGTTTGACGTTTCGCGTACAGACGAAGGTCTCACCATCAATATCTACGCCAAACTTCCGACGACCTTAATCCAAAACGAGATCCATCCTCTTTTGGGCCGGAGCAGCGCGCTGGGAGACGAAAAGTCGACAAACACGGTGCTGGACGTGTTTCTTGGCTGCGTACGAGTACGTCCAGCTCTGACACATGCCAACCGGTCTGTGGACGGATGGTGCGCCGTGTCGTCTGGCACGGGCAGGCTGAAAATCACCGTGGATTACAAACCTACGCCCAAGTCGCAGTCGCAGCTGTCAATGCAGTCGTTTGAGCTGCTTAAGGTTCTGGGAAAAGGAACGTTTGGAAAGGTAATGATGGTCAAGAAGAAAGACACACATCAAATCTACGCCATCAAGTCTATTTACAAACATTATATCATTTCCACGGACGAGGTTGCTCACACACTTGCGGAACGGACTGTCTTGGCTCAGATTCGGAACCCCTTTATTGTTCCGCTCAAATTCTCATTCCAGAGCCCCGAAAAGCTCTATTTGGGCCTGGCCTTTGTCAATGGAGGCGAGTTGTTCTACCACCTGCAAAGAGAGCGGTTCTTTGACCTCAATCGGGCTCGCTTCTACACTGCTGAGTTGCTGTGTGCTCTAGAGTGTCTGCATGATTACAATATTGTCTACCGGGACCTCAAACCCGAAAACATTCTGCTGGACTACATGGGCCACATTGTTCTTTGTGACTTTGGTCTGTGCAAGCTCAACATGACGTCCGACGAGAGAACTAACACCCGCTGCGGCACGCCCGAGTACATGAGTCCCGAAATCCTGCTCAACAAGGGATACACAAAGTCGGTGGACTGGTGGACCCTGGGTGTCTTGCTATACGAGATGTTAACCGGACTCCCGCCATTCTATTCGGACAACCACAATAAAATGTACCAGCGGATTCTCAACGACCCGCTAAGGTTTCCGCAGGGCATGGATCCGACGGCAGTGGATATTATCACCGGGCTGCTTCAGCGAGAACCTTCCGAGCGTCTCGGAGCCGGGGGTGCGCAGGAAATCAAGGCCCATCCCTTCTTCAAGGACATTGACTGGAATAGGTTGCTCGCTAAGAAGTACTCGGCGCCTTTCAAGCCCCGGGTGCTCGATCCTACCGATACGAGCAACTTTGATCGAGATTATACCAGCATGGTGCCTCAGGATAGTGTGACCAATGATTACCTATCCGACAGTGTTCAGAAGCAGTTTGGCGGCTGGACCTACCTGGACCAGAACGTGTTGCATTAGCTAGAGGGGAGGGTATTCACATAATTAATTAATTCTCCATTGTGGAGCTGCTTTTCGATGACAGATCAGGGTGGTAGTAGGCCGCCGAGGCTGCCACCTGTTTCAGGGTGCTGTCAAAGTCCCCAAAGGTGCTAAACAAACCCCTATACGTTGTTGCAGCCGTCGGCCAAGACATGAAGGGTCCCCCTGAACAGTTGCAAGCGAAAGTCTAGTTGGCAATGTGAAAAAGACGCCTGAAAAAGAAATTCAGGAGAGAGGTTTCAGGAGAAGACGAGCAAATATTTTATTATGTGAGACGGTTGATTAGTTTGTAGTGCTCCAGGGTCTTTGATTAGCTGTGATCCGTTAGCCCGATGATCTAGCAGGTAGTACGAGTCCTACAGTAGTGTGAGCAGCAGTACTAGAAATTAGGGCTTCGTATTGAAGAAAAAAGAAGTAAGTGATGGCTGCCAACGGTTGCTTTTTCTGACTCTAGGACGATTAATTGATCTCAACAAGGCCTCGAATTGACTACTCTTAGAGTATTCTTCAGGGTGATTTGTTTGCAGCAGTTGTAACATGGTATGAAAGGCTAATCTGAGGTTGGGACAAGGGCTTCAGCACTTTAGCTCTTTCAATAGTCTAGTGTTGGACATGAAAAAAGCAGCTAGCGAGCGGTCGAAAAGCCCAAAAATACCACGCCATCATCTACATGCCTCGCTGGCTGCTTTGACTAGGGAGAGCAGTAGTTCCGGAATCCCACTGTGGCTCGGAATACGTGCTTGAGTCTCGACGCTAGAGAGAGAGAGAGCCGATCCCTACATACGGCACTGCTCTGGTGTGCTAGACCCCACGTTTCAGCGGGTCGGAGGCTAGTGGCGTCCCAAAGGGGCATTTAGGGGTCCAGCAAACGTCTTTCAAATGTCTTGCAAATGAATCATACGCGTTTCACGATGTTTCAGTCGCCTAGATTGGGCTTGCACAAGGTTTGCGAGGGCCCAGTTTCATGTTCGACGGGGGGGGTCGGTGAAGGGCGTGGCTGCAAGGAAGATGTCGCACTTGAAGAGCCCGAGCTTATTTGCACCGCAAAAAGGCGACAAGCGGCATCGGCCCTTACTTTTAGCTGCTATTTTCGGGCTACTGCTGGGCTTGAGGCCATGGACCCAAAGTTTGCAGCCGGAGCCCTTAGCACCAAAGTCTGTTGGTATGCCCACCAGGATTATCAGCACTAATGCATCGAGCGGGACACCTGGCATGATACACGCATAACTATAGATGGGTGGGGGCTTAATACACGCGAGCACCAGCAGCCTTCGGTGGCTCCTATGGCAAGTTTTTCCATATCGGGTTTTTACCGCGTCAGTCGGTATGCAGGTGGTCTTTTACACATGCCAACAATGACACAATGACAGCTTTACGTCGGCTGCCTTTTCGAAAGTCGCTTGGCTAGAGGTAAAGTTATACGACCAAAAGCTTCCCTTTGTCTCACAGGGGTGGTTTGGTTTTGCGATTCTGCTACGTACCCCAGCCAGCTTGCAGCACGAGGGTGAGGAAGCGGAGATCTACGACGAGACGATTGCGACTGTGCTACAACGCAACTTCTCACGTAACCTCCGTGCTTCCCGTACACTACATGCCATGCATTCTTGCCTCCTTTATTTTCTTCCGCGGCATGGTGCATGCAATAGTCATCCGTCACCAGTCTGCTCCAGCTTCCGTGCAACTGTAAGAGTGCAGATTTGCTTGCGGCGGGCTTATACAGAAGCCAATCGGGCCTTGTCCTGCCTTCCAGCGAGTTTCTAGACCTGCCAGAGAATGGAAAGTTTGACTTTTCGTTTATTGCTCGTCTCTATCAATAACTATAGACTCGAGCGCCGCAACCACCAAGAGATGTGGACTGATGCCAGGGAGTTGACCGTGATGTGAGGTTGGTCTGGAACAGTCGGATACAATAGCCACTCCCGTCAATTAGCAACGCTACGGCTCACGGATAGGTAGCAGTAGGGCCCAAGGGCCATTCTAATGCAGTGGCTGGAGCTCTACTAGGCGAATTGGTGGACAGTTAGGAAGAGACAGATGCAACACTATGCAGCCAGAGAGACGGTCAAGCGCTCCAAAAGAAAGTCGGTTCTCTCGGAATGCGACCGTTTCGACAGCAGATCGCATAGAGCTATTGGCACACTGCATAGCCAAGTGCCAGACGTGCTACAGCCGTCATCCGCGATGGTGTTCAGAAGTCATCAGGGGTCGTTGATACTTGTTGATACCGGCTTCAATTAACCTAACAAGACCCTCCATGGGCTCATTATTATCCAGGGTTCTTTAAACGCTAAGACATTGCTTGACCAGCTCTCTCCACACTATGGTTCGTATCGGAAAACCTCATCTACCCAACTGCATGCGAGGTCTCCTTGTCTGTCTGCCAACAGGGGCCTAAGTCGGGCTTTGATGGAAGAAATACAGCCAAAATAGGCGAACAAGGTTGAAGAGACGAGCCTTTGCACACTTGGTATAAAGGCTGTGGAGGGCCCAATCTGCACGGGCACCGACTATCACCACTTCGGCACACCTACTGACCTTCTCTTCTTTGGCCAGAGGCCATTCTTTACAGTCCTTCATTCGACGTTCATTGGTGAGTACACTCGACAGACGGAATTGCCGTACGGCTGATGGGGGGATCTTCTTGCGGGAGACACATTCGGTGCACATCATTTTTGCACATCAGTGTACATCAGTGTCTATCACTGTCCATCACTGTCAATCTCCCGTTCCCCTCCTTCAACCACAAACACTAAAGACTTTCATACTAACCCTAGCTATCGAGCGTTTCACTTCCAACCGTTTTACCTCAGACTTAAGTTAAAGTTACAAGTAACTTGGTGAGTACTGAGCATGGAGAAGCCTGGCTTGCATCAACAGGCTCCCCAGAGGCACCCACGGGCGCAGGACCCACACAAGTCGAGCAAAAAACGAACAAAGTCTACCAAATGCCGACTGCCGACGCACCTATCATACCTCGACGAATACTAACACAGTGTGAGCATGAAGATCTCGCTTCTGCTCTCCGTTTCAGGAGCCCTACTTGCCGCTGCTGGTCCAGTGCAGTACAAGGCGTGTCTTCCGGCCTCCTCTCTCTCAGCTGAATCCTGTGTTTCCAGCTGCAACGACTTTTTGTCCGTGGGATCCGATCCCGAGCAAGTGAGTACTTCATTTCCGACAGGCCCTACCCCTGCCCTCCGACGGAAGCTGATAGGCTTTCAAGCCTCGACAAATATTTTGCTGGGCTGCATTTTTACGAGCGGCGATCTTCTAGGTTTTCATGCGCAACAGTGCTTTTTGCAAATCTTAGACCCGATCAGGAAGCCTAATGCTCATAGATTATGCACTTCTGCATCCTACGTCCTTGTGCGAAAAGTCCCAACTGCACGATGTAGAGATGCCGAAATTGCTTACTAACACAGTGCCTGCAGTGCCTTTCCGTGTTCGACCTGCCCGACCAAAAATGGGACGTTTACGACCGGCTCGAGGAGCTGGGGCTGCCCCAGACCCCCCAAATCACCGTCTGCGGTGCTCAGAACCCCCAGATCACCCCTGCTCCCGTTCCTGTGCTCGAAAAGCGAGCTCCCATTGTAACTGTGTCGTGTAGCACTGCTACCGTGTCCAAGGACTCCTGTCTCACCACCTGTGGCAACATCATTAATCAGATTGCCCTGTGTCTGGGTGTGCGAAGCTGTATCTGCGACCGAATTGTCACCTTCAACAACAATGTCGAGACCTGTCTTGAGTGTATCACTCGATTCGACTTTGGTCCCATTTTTGACATTCCTGGCAAATTCCTGCAGTTCCTCGCCCAGTGTGACAGAGCTACCACGGCTGCTCCCCCTGTCTGCGTGACTCGAACGATCGACACCAAGGTGTCTTGTGCGCCTGATACCTTTACTTCTACCTGCTCTGTGGCCAACAATGACGACATGTCGCTGCTCAAGTGTACTGAGGTCTGTACCAGTATCATCACTTCGGTCGGTCTCTGTCTTGGCTTCAGATCCTGTATTTGTAACCGACTGGCGGCCGTCACTACTGCCGTCGCCCAGTGTATCCAGTGTGTTTCGATCTTCGATCTCAGTGGCCTGCCTTTCCTTGCCGCCAACTTCCTCAACGTTCTGGGGCAGTGTGGTGTCAACTCCAAGGCCGTCACTAGCTGCAGTCCCGTCACCATTTCTGGCAAATGTGTGACTCTCTCTTCTACTCTCCCTCCTGCTCCCGTGACCTCGGCCGCAGTGACTACCAGCTCCAAGCCCCCTGCTCCGGTTTCCACTTCTTCGGCTGCTGTCTCTAGCACCAAGCCTGTCGTGTCTAGCTCTGCGGTTGTGTCTAGCTCGTCTAGCCCTTCCGTCGTGTCTAGCTCCAGCCCTGTTGTTGTGTCTAGCTCGTCTAGTCCTCCAGTGGTGTCTAGCTCCAGCCCTGTTGTTGTGTCCTCCTCCAAGCCTGCTACTACTAGCTCGCCTGTTGTTGTGACCAGCTCCAGCTCGCCCGTGGTTGTGTCTAGCTCTTCCAGCTCTCCCGTGGTTGTGTCTAGCTCTTCCAGCTCGCCTGTTGTGGTTCCCAGCTCTTCTTCCAAGGCTTCCAGCTCTAGTCCTGTGGTTGTTTCCAGCTCCTCTGCTGCTCCCACTACTTCCAGCTCTCCCGTGGTTGTCACTACTCCCTCGTCCTCTGCTGCTGTTACTCCTCCCCCTGTGTCTTCCTCGAAGGCAGCTGTGTCTACTCTCACCTCGTGTAGCACAGTCACTCAGTCGAAGGATAGCTGTATCAAGACCTGTGGCGACATTATCCGAGAGATTGCTCTCTGTGTCGGAGTCCAGCAGTGTATCTGCGACCGAATCGTCACTTTCAACAACAATGTGGAACAGTGCCTTTCCTGCATCACTTACATCGACTTTGGGGGAGTTTTCAACTTCCCTGATCAGCTCCTCAAGTTCCTGGGCGGCTGTGGACGACCTACCACCGCTGCTCCTGTTTGCGTTACCAAGACCATCGACCCTGCTGTCACTTGTTTTCCTGACGTGACCTCTTCTACTTGTTCCGTTCGAAACAACAAGGACCTGAGTTTCACCCAGTGTTTCAACACTTGTACCAGCGTTGTTAGCTCTGTGGGACTTTGTCTCGGTATCAAAAACTGTATTTGTGATCGACTGGCCAAGACTGCCGAGGCGGTCGGCGACTGTATTCAGTGTGTCAGTCTGTTTGACCTGGGTAGCATTCCCCTGCTTGGTGCCAACTTCCTCAACTGGCTTGGTGGATGTGGCATCAACTCTCAGGCTGCCTCTGAATGTTCCTACCAGACCATTCCTGGCAAGTGCTCCACTCTGAGCAGCTCTGTGATCATCACCTCTGCTGCCCAGACTACCACTTCTCAGTCTGCCGCTCCCTCGTCCTCGGTTGTCTCTCCTGTTTCCTCTACCACTCCTGTTGTTGTGAGCAGCTCTGCTGCCGCCACTCCCTCTTCGTCCCCTGTTGTTGTGACCTCTTCTACCAAGACCAGCTCTCCTGTGGTTGTCTCCAGCTCTTCTTCTGCTGCTGCTTCCAGCTCTGCTGCTGCTTCCAGCTCTGCTGCTGCTTCCAGCTCTGCTGCTGCTTCCAGCTCTGCTGCTGCTTCTAGCTCTGCTGCTGTGTCTAGCTCTTCTGCTGCTGCCTCACCTTCCAGCTCCTCTGCAGTTGCTTCCTCTCCTTCGTCTTCTACCGTGACCCCTCCCCCTGTGTCCTCGTCTCAGGCTGCTATCTCCACTGTTACTTCTTGTAGCACTGTGACTCAGTCTAAGGATACTTGTGTCAAGGTCTGCGGTGATATCATTCGAGAGATTGCTCTTTGCGTTGGCGTGCAGCAGTGTATTTGCGATAGAATTGTCACCTTCAACAACAACGTCGAGGAGTGCTTGTCTTGCATTACCTACATTGACTTTGGCGGAATCTTCAACTTCCCTGATCAGCTTCTCAAGTTCATCGGAGGTTGTGGCCGTCCTACTACAGCTGCCCCTGTTTGCGTGACTAAGACTGTTGATCCTGCTGTCACTTGCTTGCCTGACGTTACTTCTTCCACCTGTTCTGTCGGCAACAGCAAGGACCTGTCTTTCACCCAGTGCTTCAACACCTGCACTAGCATTGTCAGCTCTGTTGGTCTTTGTCTCGGTATCAAGAATTGTATTTGTGATCGACTCGCCAAAACTGCCGAAGCTGTTGGAGATTGTATCCAGTGTGTAAGCATTTTCGATCTCGGCAGTATCCCTCTTCTCGGTGCCAACTTCCTTAACTGGCTTGGTAACTGTGGAATTAACTCGCAGCCCACTAGCAAGTGCAGCTACCAGACTATCCCTGGTAAGTGTTCTACCTTGAGCAGCTCAGTCATCATTACCTCTGCTGCCCAGTCGACCACTTCCAGCCCTGTCGTTCAGAGTTCTTCCACCCCTACAGTTGTTTCTTCCACTCAGGCGGCTTCCAGCAGTGTTGCTTCTTCTCCCTCTTCTTCCCCTGTTGTTGTCAGCTCTTCCACTCAGCCCAGCTCTTCTGCTGCTCAGTCTAGCTCTTCTGTTGCTCAGTCTAGCTCTTCTGCTGCTCAGGCTAGCTCTTCTGCTGCTGTGTCCAGCTCTTCTGTCGTTGTTCCCTCGCCTTCTAGCTCTTCCGTTGCTTCCTCTCCCCTGTCTTCAAGCTCTGCTGGTATCACCTCTCCTCCAGTGTCTTCCTCCCAGGCTGTTGTGTCTACAGTGACCTCTTGTTCCACTGCCACTCAGTCCAAGGATTCTTGTATTAAGACTTGTGGAGACATCATTCGGGAGATCGCTCTGTGTGTTGGCGTTCAACAGTGCATCTGTGACAGAATCGTGACTTTCAACAACAACGTTGAGGAGTGTCTCTCCTGCATCACCTACATTGATTTCGGTGGCTTGTTCAACTTCCCTGACCAGCTGCTGAAGTTCATCGGTGGTTGCGGCAGACCCACTACTGCTGCCCCTGTTTGTGTGACCAAGACCATTGATCCCTCTGTGACCTGTCTGCCTGACGTTACTTCCTCTACCTGTTCTGTCGGCAACAACAAGGATCTGAGCTTCACTCAGTGCTTCAACACCTGTACCAGCATTGTGAGCTCTATCGGCTTGTGTCTTGGAATTAAGAACTGTATCTGCGATAGATTGGCAAAGACCGCGGAAGCTGTTGGAGATTGTATCCAGTGTGTGAGTCTTTTCGATCTTGGCAGCATCCCTCTGCTTGGCGCTAACTTCCTGAACTGGTTGGGCAACTGTGGTATCAACTCCAAGGCCACCAGCCAGTGTAGTTACCAGACAATTGCTGGCAAGTGTTCCACTCTGAGCTCTTCTGTTGTTATTACTTCTGCTGCTCAGTCTACCACTTCCAGCCCTGTGGTCCAGACTTCATCTACTGCTTCTGTTGTCTCTTCCACTCCCGTTGTCTCTAGCAGCAGTGCCGCTCCTTCTTCGTCTTCTGTTGTTGTTTCCAGCTCTTCTGCTGCTGGTACTCCTTCCAGCTCTTCTGCTGCTGGTACTCCTTCCAGCTCTTCTATTGCTACCTCTCCTTCATCTTCTGGTATCACCTCTCCTCCTGTCTCTACTACTCAGGGTGCTCTGACTACTGTTACTTCTTGTAGCACTGCCACCCAGTCCAAGGACTCGTGTATTAAGACTTGCGGTGATATCATCCGAGAGATTGCTCTGTGTGTCGGTGTTCAGCAGTGCATTTGCGATAGAATTGTGACTTTCAACAACAACGTTGAGGAGTGTCTTTCTTGTATTACCTACATTGATTTCGGCGGTCTGTTCAACTTCCCTGATCAGCTTCTCAAGTTCATTGGAGGCTGTGGTCGTCCTACTACCGCCGCTGAAGTCTGTGTGACTAAGACTATCGATCCTTCTGTTTCCTGCCTGCCTGATGTGACTTCTTCCACTTGTTCGGTCGGTAACAAAAAGGATCTGAGCTTTACTCAGTGCTTCAACACTTGTACCAGTATCGTCTCTTCTGTTGGTCTCTGTCTTGGTATCAAGAACTGCATTTGTGACCGTCTTGCGAAGACTGCTGAAGCTGTGGGAGATTGTATCCAGTGTGTCAGCCTCTTCGATCTCGGTAACATTCCTCTGCTTGGCGCCAACTTCTTGAACTGGCTTGGAAACTGTGGTATTAACTCCAAGGCTACCAGCCAGTGCAGTTACCAGACCATTGCTGAAGTGTGCGTCACCAAGACTATCGACCCCTCTGTTTCTTGTGAGCCTGATGTCACCTCATCTACTTGCTCTGCTGGAAACAGCAAGGACCTCAGCTTTTCTCAGTGCTTCAACACTTGCACTAGTATTGTGAGCTCCGTGGGTCTCTGTCTTGGTATTAAGAACTGCATTTGCGATAGATTGGCTAAGACTGCTGAAGCTGTTGGAGATTGTATCCAGTGTGTGAGTCTTTTCGATCTTGGTAACATCCCCCTGCTTGGTGCGAACTTCCTGAACTGGCTCGGCAACTGTGGCATCAATTCCCAGCCTACCAGCCAGTGCAGCTACCAGACCATTGCAGGCAAGTGTTCCACTCTTAGCAGCTCGGTCATCATCACCTCGGCAGCTCAGTCTACCTCCTCAAGCTCTGTGATTCAGACATCTTCCGCTGTCACTGGCATTTCTTCTACTGCTACTGACTCTGGAGTGTCTTCCAGCGCCTCTGATACTGGTATTTCTTCTGCTGTTTCGGGCTCTGATGTCTCTTCTACTGTTTCAGGTTCTGGCACTTCTTCTGGTGCCTCTGGCTCTGATGCCTCCTCTACGGTCTCTGGTTCTGGTGCTTCTTCCACTGTGTCTGGTGACGTTTCCTCTTCTGCTACTAGCTCTGCTGGTGACTCTGGATCGTCTACCATCACTTCTGCTCCTGTAACCACCACTGGTCCTGTTGCTACCACTATCACTTCCTGCAGCACTGTCACTCAATCCAAGGACAGCTGCATCAAGACTTGTGGTGACATCATCAGGGAGATTGCTCTCTGTGTTGGTGTGCAGCAGTGCATCTGTGACCGTATTGTGACCTTTAACAACAACGTCGAGGAGTGTCTTTCTTGTATTACCTACATCGACTTTGGTGGCCTGTTCAACTTCCCCGACCAACTTCTCAAGTTCATTGGTGGTTGTGGAAGACCTACTACTGCCTCCGAGGTCTGTGTGACTAAGACCATCGATCCCTCTGTGTCCTGTGAGCCTGATGTGACTTCTTCCACATGCTCTACTGGAAACAGCAAGGATCTGAGCTTCAGTCAATGTTTCAACACTTGTACAAGCATTGTGAGCTCCATTGGTCTCTGTCTGGGTATCAAGAACTGTATCTGTGACCGTCTTGCCAAGACTGCTGAAGCTGTTGGAGATTGTATCCAGTGTGTCAGTCTGTTTGATTTGGGCAATATCCCTCTGCTCGGTGCCAACTTCCTCAACTGGTTGGGCAACTGTGGAATCAACTCTCAGCCTACTAGCCAATGTAGCTACCAGACCATTGCCGGTAAGTGTTCTACCCTCAGCAGTTCTGTCATCATTACTTCTGCTGCCCAGTCCACTTCCTCCAGTGCCTCTATTCCCATCTCCTCTGCTCTGACTGGTGTTTCTTCTACCGCCACAGACTCTGGAGTTGTGTCGTCTACTGCTACCGGCTCTGATGTGTCGTCTTCTGCTTCTGCTTCTGACGTCTCGTCTACTGTTTCTGGCTCTGATGTTTCTTCCACCGTTTCTGGCACCGATGTCTCTTCCACCGTTTCTGGCTCTGATGTCTCTTCCACTCTGTCTGGTTCTGATGTGTCTTCCACCCTGTCTGGTTCCGATGTTTCGTCTTCACTTTCTGACGTTTCTTCCTCGGCTGCCACCTCTTCTGTTGACTCTGGAACCATCACTTCTGCTCCTCTGACTACCACCGGACCTGTTGCTACTACCATCACTTCTTGTAGCACTGCCACCCAGTCCAAGGACAGCTGTATCAAGACCTGTGGAGACATTATTCGAGAGATTGCCCTTTGTGTTGGAGTTCAGCAGTGTATTTGTGATCGACTCTTGACCTTTAACAACAATGTTGAGGAGTGTCTGTCCTGCATTACTTACATCGACTTTGGCGGCTTGTTCAACTTCCCCGACCAGCTGCTCAAGTTCCTTGGAGGTTGTGGACGGCCTACGACCGCTGCTGAGGTGTGTGTGACTAAGACCATTGATCCTTCTGTGTCTTGTGAGCCCGATGTGACTTCTTCTACTTGTTCCACCGGTAACAGCAAGGATCTGTCTTTCTCCCAGTGTTTCAACACCTGCACCAGCATCGTTTCCTCCATTGGTTTGTGTCTCGGTATCAAGAACTGTATCTGTGACAGATTGGCAAAGACTGCAGAGGCTGTTGGAGATTGTATCCAGTGTGTCAGTCTTTTCGATCTCGGAAACATTCCCCTTTTGGGTGCCAACTTCCTGAACTGGCTCGGTAACTGTGGTATCAACTCCCAGCCCACCAGTCAGTGTAGCTACCAGACTATCGCCGGTAAGTGTTCCACTCTGAGCTCCTCTGTGATCATCACCTCAGCTGCTCAGTCCACTTCTTCCAGCCCTGTGATCCTGACTTCTTCCACTGTTACTGGCATCTCTTCTACTGCCACCAACTCTGGTGAGTCTTCCAGCGCTGCTACCGGCTCTGATGTGTCTTCTGCTTCTGGCTCTGATGTTTCCTCCACTGCTTCCGGCTCTGATATTTCTTCCACTGCTGCTGATGTGTCTTCCACTGCTGATGTGTCTTCCACTGCTTCTGATGTGTCTTCCACTGCCTCTGACTCTGGAGCTTCCTCCACTGTTTCTGGTCCTGATGTGTCCTCTAGTGTTTCTGGCTCTGATGCCTCTTCCACAGTTTCTGGTGATGTTTCTTCTACCTCTGCTTCCGGTTCTGGACGTGGTTCTGAGACTTCTTCTGCTGTCTCTTCTACTGAGACTGCGGGATCATCTTCTGCTGGTGAGTCTAGCTCCAACACTATCACATCTGCCCCTCAGACTAGCACTGGACCTGTCGCTACCACCATTACCTCGTGTAGCACTGTGTCCCAGTCTAAGGACAGCTGTATCAAGACCTGCGGTGATATCATCAGAGAGATTGCTCTGTGTGTTGGCGTTCAGCAGTGTATCTGCGACCGAGTTCTGACTTTCAACAACAACGTCGAGGAGTGCTTGTCTTGCATCACCTACATCGATTTTGGTGGTCTCTTCAACTTCCCTGATCAGTTGCTCAAGTTCCTCGGAGGATGTGGACGACCCACCACTGCCGCTGAAGTCTGTGTCACCAAGACCATCGATCCTTCCATCTCATGTGAGCCCGACGTCACTTCTTCCACCTGCTCTGTTTCCAACCCTCGAGACTACACTCTGTCTCAGTGTGTCAAGACTTGTGGAGATATCGTTTCTTCCATTGGTCTCTGTCTTGGAGTCCGAAGCTGTATCTGTGACCGAATGGCCAACACCGCTGAGCTTGTTGGAGACTGTATCCAGTGTCTGAGTCTGTTTGACCTTGGAAACATCCCCTTCCTTGGTGCCAACTTCCTCAACTGGCTTGGTCGATGTGGAGTCAACTCGCAGCCTGCCAGCAACTGTGTCTTCCAGACCATTACTGGAGAGTGTCATACTCTCAGCAGTTCAGTGATCATTACTTCTGCTGCTCAGACCACCACCTCTTCCAGTGCTGCTGTTGTCTCGTCTTCTGTGCCCACCATTGTGTCTTCCACTGCCACCACCGAGGCTCAGGTTACTTCTTCGGTTCCCCAGTCTTCTGACTCTGACATTGGAGGTTCCACTACTGACTTGTCTTCCTCTGAAGCTTCTTCTGGCTCTGTGACACAGACTTCCACATCGGGTGAAACCTTAACCACATCTAGCTCGGATAACACATTGAGTTCTGTCGCGTCAAACACAGACTCTTCTTCTTCCAACACTGATGTGTCTGCCACCTCAACCTCGTCCGATGCTGACCAGTCTTCTACCGTCTCGATCCCCGAGTCCAGCTCTGTCGATACCGGCTCTTCGTCTTCGTCTGCCACCATCACTGAGTCTGCCAGCTCCGGTTCCGAGTCTGTGACACAAACATCCACTGAGTCTTCCTCCAGCACCCCCATCATTTGTGCTCGAGATGGAATGAACCCTGAGGATTGTGTTACCTCGTCTGGTGAGTCTTCTACTGCTGATGCTTCTTCTTCTGCCACTGGCTCTGCCACTGACACTGCTTCTGGTTCTGCCACTGACTCTGGTTCTGCCACTGCCACTGACTCTGCCACTGACACAGCTTCAGCTACTGACTCTGGTTCTGCTTCAGCTACTGACTCTGGTTCTGCCACTGACACTGCTTCTGCCACTGCCACTGACTCTGGTTCTGCCACCGACTCTGCCACTGACACAGCTTCAGCTACTGACTCTGGTTCTGC
>BCJD01000006.1:564043-770042 GCA_001600195.1 Yarrowia keelungensis | reverse complement strand
GTGATGTCTCTGCCACCTCTTCGGGTGATGTCTCTGCCACCTCTTCGGGTGATGTCTCTGCCACCTCTTCGGGTGATGTCTCTGCCACCTCTTCGTCTGCCTCCTCTAGCACTCCTGTCATCTGTGCTCGAGACGGTATGAACCCTGAGGATTGTGTCACAGTCACTGACGAGTCCAGCACTGTCCAGTCTGCCACCTCTTCGGGTGTCGAGTCTGCTACCACTACCTCGGAGCAGACTGCCACCACCACCAACTCTGGTTCTGGTGAAGAGTCCACCTCGGAGCAGACCGCTACCGCCACCAACTCTGGCGATGTGTCTTCTACCGCCTCTGGTGAGGTGTCTTCTACCGCCTCTGGTGATGTGTCTTCCACGGTTTCTGGTGATGTCTCTTCCACTGTTTCTGGTGATGTGTCTTCCACTGTTTCTGGTGATGTGTCTTCCACTGTTTCTGGCGACGAGTCTGTTTCCACTACCTCGGAGCAGTCTGCCACTGCCACCTCTTCTGGTGATGTCTCGGCCACCTCTTCGGGTGATTTGTCTTCCACCAACTCTGGTGATGTCTCCTCCACTGTCTCCGGTGAAGAGTCTGCTTCCACCACCTCGCAGCAGACTGCTACCGCCACCAACACTGGTGTTGTTTCTTCTACCGCCTCTGGTGATGTTTCTTCTACCGCCTCTGGTGATGTTTCTTCTACCGCCTCTGGTGATATTTCTTCTACCGCTTCTGGTGATGTGTCTTCTACCGCCTCTGGTGATGTGTCTTCCACTGTTTCTGGCGACGAGTCTGCAACCACAACCTCGGAGCAGACTGCTACTGCCACTAACTCTGGCTCTGGTGAAGAGTCTACCACCAACTCTGGTGATGTTTCCTCTACTGCCTCTGGTGATGTCTCTTCCACTGTTTCTGGAGGCGAGTCTGCTTCCATTACCTCGGAGCAGACTGCTACTGCCACCAACACTGGCGCTGTCTCATCTGCTACTCTTACTGGTGAAGAGTCTGCTTCCACTTCGTCTGAGCAGTCTGCCACTTCTGGTGCCTCTTCCGGTCTTGTTTCATCTGCCACCCTTACTGGTGATGAGTCTGCTACTTCTTCTTCTGTGGAGCAGTCTGCTACTGACTCTAACTCCGCCACTGTGTCTACTTCTGGTGCGGCTCCCACTACTGGTGGACAGTCGGGTATCACTTCTGATTCTACCCCTGTCTCCACTGGTGACAACGGATCTGCCACCAACACCCAGTCTTCTTCTGGAGGTTCCGGCATCAACACCGGCAGCGAGGACTCTTCCACCTTTGTGGTCTCCACTGCCGCTCCTACCTCTGAAGCCGTCCCCACTTCTTCTGATCAGCAGACTGCCACTGGCTCCAACACTGCCACTGGCTCCAACACTGCCACTGGCTCTAACACTGCCACTGGTTCCAACACCGCCTCTGGTACTAACTCTGCTACCGCTTCTTCTGTCCAACAGTCTTCTGGTGGAGCCACCACCGGCTCCGTGGCTACTTCTGGCGAGCAGTCAGCTATCACTGACGGCCCTGTCCCCACTTCTTCTGGTGACAACGCCCCTACTGCCACCGTCTCCACCTCTGCTGAAGGCTCTGGTATCAACTCTGGAGGAGAGGGCTCTGCCACTGCTGGGGTCCCCACTGCCACCACTGCTGCTGCCACCACCGGCTCTGCAGTGTCTTCTGGAGGCTCTGACAACTCTGGTTCCGCCTCTTCTGGAGCTCAGACTGTCTCTGCTTCTTCCACTGGCGGACAGGGTCTTGCCTCTGAGGACGTCTCTGGCTCTACTACTGCCACTGTCACTGTCACTGGTGCTGTTCCTGTTCCTGATGTTACTGGCACTGCTTCTGGCTCTGGCTTTGCCTCTGAGGGTATCTCTGCCACTGCCTCTGGCTCTGGCTTCGCCTCTGAGGATGTTTCTGGTACTGTCAGCCCTCTTCCCACCAACACCTTCTCTGGAGGCTCTCGACCTCTCACCACCATGTCCACTACTACTATTGGCACTGGCGGTGCTACTGATGGTGGTTCCAACGGCTCTGGCAACGGCTCTGGCTCTGAGGGCTCTGGCAACGGTGGATCGGGTTCTGGATCGGAGGGATCTGGTAATGGCTCTGGCTCTGGATCGGAGGGATCTGGTAATGGCTCTGGCTCTGGTTCTGGTTCTGGCAATGGTAATGGTTCTGAGGGTTCTGGTTCTGGCACTGAAGGTTCCGGCTCAGGATCTGGCTCAGGATCTGAGGGATCTGGCTCTGGCTCTGGCTCGGGATCTGAAGGATCAGGTTCTGGCTCGGGAGCTGAGGGCTCTGGCTCTGGCTCTGGCTCTGGCTCTGAGGGCTCTGGTTCCGGCTCTGGCTCTGGATCTAACGGCTCTGGCTCTGGTTCCGGCTCAGGCTCTAACGGTTCTGGCTCTGGCTCAGGCTCTGGTCTGGGCTCCGACGGTGAGACTCCTCCCCAGTCTCCTGGCGGTGAGAACCAGCCTCCCCAGGCCAACTCTGCGAAGACTTATGGTGTCTCGGCTGGTATGATGGGCATGGTTGCCTTGGTTGTTCTTTTCTAGGCTAGCTAGCTAGCTATTGGTTTCTACCTCTTAAAAATTATGTTAATGGATTATTGTATTGTATATTTCAACTTGTAGTGTGTTTGCTCTTGTAGCGGAGTACCGATAATTAGCTGTCTGCTTCAGAGAGGCTGTATTTTTGTTAAGTGTTTTTAAACAAATGGTAAGTACTTGGTTGAAAGTTAAGAGAGGTACCCTGTTGAGAACTTATTGATATAGGAATTTTCCACTTCAATATCGTTGTCAATGTTTGGCTTGTAGGTGGTAGGCAGTCAGGTTCAACAGGTTTCAGCTGTATCAAGTTATGTATATATTTATTTGATTTTTTTCACACAATTGAGATAAAATAGGTAGAACAACCTGGCGAAAAACGGTCTTTTATAAGTTCAAGTAATCAGCCCAGACATACCGAGTAATTTGTTAGAAATCAGGGACTGAAAAATGCCTCATTATGCTCAACCGAGGTACAAGTAAACCTCACTGGGCCTTTTAAATGCAAGTAGAGAAATGTTTTTCACTCAACTCCATTATCCACTGTGTTTGTATCACCATGGTATCACTCCCATCCCTCAGGCTAGCTCGGTACGGAACATCTTTTCTTTCTCTTCCGGAGCTTATTAAGCTTGTTGCAATGACGTGTAGGGCTACCCGTGGTCTATGCAAGATTAAGAAGGTTGTTGAACTTTATGTGTTTTGGAAGTCTGGGTATATCCACAGGGGTTCTAGAAGCATGACCGGTTTGAGCACTGCCCGAAGTGAATAATATACAAAAAAACGGCGGAATATACGAGGCTTGGCCTGCTCGGGTTTTTCGGTTACACTCGAGGTCACGTGCAACGGAAATTCACGCACATTTTTCTACACCATCAGAGTGGCAGTGCTAAAATTATTAGGCTATAATAACCCATCTCTCAGCCACTTGAACTCACCTACATACAGCTCACTTTCAGAACCTGTTCACAGCACAGTAGCACATTGACCATGGCGGCTGTTATCAACCGAAGTGTGACGTCGCTCCACAACGAGCTGGAGTTTCTCTACGAGTCCGAGGTGATTTCCAAGGCTCTGTATGACGACATTTGCAACAAGATTCCCCGAAAGCTGACCCCTGGTCAGAAACTCGACCTGCCTGGCTCTCAGGTGGTGGGCATTGCTGAGGTGACTGAGCGAGTTGCTGCTGTTCAGATTACTCCTGCTGCTCCCTCTCCTCCCACGGTGGCTTCTCCCCATCCTTCCTCTGCTGGTTCAGGTGGCAAGGTTGAGGCTCTGTATGACTATGCTGCCCAGGACCCCACAGACCTGGCTCTGGTCAAGGGCGACCAGATTGACATCATCGAGAAGCTCAACAATGACTGGTGGAAGGGCCGTGGCCCCAGCGGCAAGGAGGGTATTTTCCCTGCCAACTACGTCAAGGAGATTGGAAACACTCCCTACATGGCTCCTCCTCCCGTGAGCAGATCCATGAGCACAGTTTCTTCTGTGGCTGCTGCTAGCTCTACCACCACCCTTCCCACCGTCTCTTCTCTCGCTGTTAACGACGAGAAGAGCGAGAAGTCTGCTTACCCTTCTTACAAGCAGCCTGACTACGCTGCTCCTGCTGCCCATTACAACCCTCCTCCTCCCGCACAGTCCTACAACCCCCCTCCCCCAGAGCAGTACGGTTACCAGGCCCCTCCTCCTCCTGGCTACCAGGGTGGCTACCAGCCCCCGCCTCCCCAGGGCTACCAGCAGCAGCCCCAGCAGTACTACCAGCCTCCTCCTCCCCAGACTGTGGTTGTGGAGCAGGGCCAGCAGTCTCAGGGCGGCGGCGGTCATCTCAAGAGCATTGGTTCCAAGTTTGGAAACGCCGCCATTTTCGGAGCGGGTGCCACTCTTGGTGGAGACCTCATCAATTCCATCTTTTAGTTACGCCCATAGAAATATTTATTGAGTGAATGTGCACAACAGCGAGTGTAGTGTGGCGTGTAAAAAATGGTAGCTGCTTGGATTGCTGAATTGCTCAGCCCTCCAGCTCTCCGGTGAGCTATTTACCTCTCTTATGATCAGCTTCACAGCCCCTATAGTCTATAGTTTGGAGGGGAGGTAACCGACCTGCATTGATCAAGCATTAGCATGACGTGCGGAACACGGTGATCTGAACCCTCCCGAGCCTCCAGAGTTTGACGTCACAGAGTGTCTCTGTGGGTCCAATCTTGAGGTAAATTGGGGCTGTGTGCGGTGTGCGGTGGTGCTGATGTGGCAGTGGTGTTATGACGTTTTCTTGTTCGTTCTCTACGTATTTCAGCTATAGTAGCTTCCCACATTTGCCCAAATTTCACCACTCTAGATCTCTTTTGATCTCTTAGTTACCCCCACTAACGTGCATAGATATACGAACGAGTGTATTTGAGAGCACTGACTTGGCGCGGTTACGGTGCAAAAAGAAATGCTGATTGATAATTCTTCGGAGAAGAGAGAGAGGGTGCGTGGAGGGTGTATTTGAAAGCTTTATCAATACTGGAGGTGCGAGTTTGAGTGTTAGACGGTTGGTTGCTTTTGTTGGAGGGATTAAGTGGCTGTGAAGATCGCCTGGGGAAGGGGTGCAGATGTCAAGTGAATTAGTTGACCTTGCTTCAACTACTTTAGCTGGATGATTGATTGAGAGAAAGAATGAGTCTTGTTGTCTTAGATGGCTTCAAATACCTCATTGACTATTATTGAGCTGGAGCCAAGACAATACGGCCCATCTGATAACACAACTGTCGTTATTTTTTCCCTAGTCTGTACTCTTCAAGTTCAACGCCTGTCACTCCTCATCTCTTCTCTCCTCTAGCTAATGACGTAACGCTCACAAGAAAATGAAAAATACGAACAAAGACTGCCGCTACCGGTACCACCAATATGCCAATAATATGTGCAGTTTCCCACCATATAATATCCCACCTGCCGTACATTTCTACAGTGACGTGCAGCACCTTCGTTTGCAGCTCTTGGGTTGATCTCAAACTGGACAAAGAGTCTACGAATTCTCATACTGTAGCTATTAACCATGAGGTGTGACTCCAGCAGTTTGAGGTCACTTGATTTCTGCTTAATGTAGTCTGTTGGCAATTGTTCACTCAATATCCCCGTCATGATGTCTACTGTAATAGTGAGCGTTTTCATCCAACTGAAATTTCACTCCAGCAGAACTCCATACTCACTGGAGAACTCCACGGAAACTGAGTAAGTACGAGTACAAGTTAATCGCACTAACTACACGCCTTCCAACACTCTTACAAATCCCTACTTGTAGCCGCATCTCATCCTTACACGTCACTCCATCACGTCAAATCTTCCCCCTCACTCTCCCTGTAATCACGATTACATCATCGGTCGAAATCGAACCCACACGCTCGGACTTCAATAATCCAAAAGCCCTGAACAACATGACTCAATAGCTCTCAGAGCGCATTTCCTCTCCTTTTTCTTCGGACTTGATCTGCACCCCATACTCTTCCCCATACAAAACGTGTATAAGCTCTCGGACTTGAAGAGTGGTGAAAAGCTCCAGGTTTGCACGAATCAAACATTGTAGGGGTAGGCGAGCTACGTATAAAATATCAACTCGAGGTGTATCCCAGAACAATCACGTGGATGCGGGGTATTACCACCACCGTAGAACGTCCCTGCGCGGTGCACGAAACCGTTGCTTTAGACGAAATATATTTCCCCCACGCTGACCGAGTCGGACCTTGTCGTGTTTTGCTATATACACTGCTCTCCGGCTTTGCCCGATTTGCGTCATCCTTCATTGGCTGAACGTGAATGTACGAGGGAGAGGAGGAATTGAACAGATGAAGTCGGAAATACAATAATTCGACCCTGTATAATTGATCTATCAGCTCATCGCCCCAATCCCCTACCTCAGGCGCCCTAAAAAGTCGTCTTGTGCTGGGCTTCTCCACGTGAAAACTAGCCTCGGTCCATTTAGTTCGGCAACCTTACCCCAGCTGAGCTTAATTTCGGCGTGGTGACCAAGACCGTTTTTAAAAACCCTAGGCTTGTTTCTCCTTCCTGAACACCACACCTTCACGCCCACAAGATGTCCGTTTGCCTCGCCCAGAACCCCACCGTGACCCGAGTGGTCAAGCTGCTTGAGACCCACGTCGGTCGAGACAAGATTCTGCGATCCATCCAGTACTTTTCGCGGTTCCTGACCTACTACCTGTTCCGAAAGGGCTACACCAAGGACACGATTGACATTTTCCGAAAGATCCAGAACCAGTTTTCCATGGCCCGAAAGCTGTTCCGAGTCGGCAAGCCCATTGGCCACCTCAAGACCGCCGCAGTGTCGTTCGAGAACAAGACCCTCGACCCTTGTCTGCGATACACAACCATTGGCCGAAACCTCGGCTACGCCATCTACCTGGTGTTTGACTCGATCATCTACATCAACGGCTCCGGCATCAAGAAGATTGACAACATCAAGACCATCAAGAAGGTCGGCTCCTACTTCTGGGCCTTTGGTATCTTCTGCAACATTCTCAACTCCATCCACAAGATCAACATCTGCAAGAAGAAGCGAGCTGCTCTGGCAGCAGAGAAGGAGAAGGACACCACCTCCGCCAAGAAGAACGACAAGGACGCCGCCGCCGCCCAGAAGCAGCTGCTGTGGGATCTCCTCGACTTCTCCATCCCTCTTACCTCTCTGGGTTACCTCCATCTCGACGACGGTCTCGTTGGTCTGGCTGGTTTCGCCACCGGTATCATGGGTGTCCAGAAGGCCTGGGCCGCTACTGCTTAGATAGACTGCTCGCAAGAGACGTACGCTCGTTCGGGAGAGCACAAAGAATAATGAGTTTTGACAAAAGCAATCGTGTAGTAACAGGCATTTGTAGCGCATGAGCAAGTGTAGTAAACGAAATGGAAGATGACGAAAGAAGGACAGATTCAGTCATGTTGAACTGGTTCCCTTGATTAAGTATTTCATCGCGTATCACTGAAATTCAACGTCATCTCCGAAATTCAACGTGTCACTGATATTTCAATGTCTCACATGTCCCGTTGGCATGTGCAGAGCTGATGCTAGATCGTCACACGGGTGTTATTGGTGCGCGATAAGAACAGGGGATTTGTAGAGGGAGTCAGTTACAGTCAATTGACTTGAATCGCTTGATGGACAAGTCTATTGATGGATTGAGGGCTCTTACTGTGATCTAAGTATTGTTCGACTTGCATTTGATCTGATATTTCACTCACCTTGATCATTCAGAACAGGAATAAGAAAATAGATCCTGATAGATCATTTCTGACTGACAATTGAGCAGCTACAGCTCAATTTTTATGAGCTGAGCTCTGTACAGGGTGATCCCGTGTGACAAGCGTTGATGCGTTCCATATCTAGACTCTCAGTACTGTATGTTCCCATATGGATCATACCAATTGTTATTATCAGGCTACCTGGCAGTCTACTGACTTCTCGATTTCTTCAACAGCTTCAATTAATGCCATCAACACACTCTCCAAGTTACTCACTTTGTAGTATTACTCAGCCTTGAATTGATCTTCCAGCAGATAATGTCATGACATTCTGATCAAGGTGAACTGAAGAGGCTCCAAATGCAGAGATCATAAGACATGCTTGCACTGAGTGTTTGGTGATCATATCAACGCTCCTATTGTAGGCCATTGAACATTAGTAATCACTCTACAACCACCAAACACTGATCTAATCCAATCATCATCAGCAACATCCAAAGACCAATCCACTTTTATCAAGACTCTCAAACATAGTTAGCCACGTCGAATTCACTTCCTCACTCTTCTACATCACCAATTCTTAGTCCCTCGTATTCGTCTCCCACACAATGGAACGTCACGCGACCACTAGACGAGGTGTCCCAAATTGTCAATCAACCGCTCCTGAGTAGGTCACGTGACCAGTAAAAATGAGCAGTAATCGATCCCCTTCTCAAGCACCATCACTCATCTATTTATAACCCCCACCAACCACCTCCTCCTCGTCTTGCGCTTACTAAGCAACCCTAACCTGCGTCTTCAACATGACGCATGTTTCGAGACACGCTCCAGCGAGATATCAGACGTCATGAACAAAGCACAGGGGAATCCGGGAGGATCCGCCGCTGGAGGCGCGACCACGGCCCAGCAGCAGCAGCAGCAACAGGCCGCCCGACGTCGACGCGCGTATTTTTTCAGCGAAACGACGGAATCGTTGTTGAAAAAGTACGAGAAGGACGCTCCGTCTCTGGAGCTTCATATCCACAAGACGCATTTCCGGTTTGGCAGCCAGGAGTCGGTGATTCCGAAAAACTCGCCGCTGATCAAAATCTTTCTCGAGTACGTCAAGGAGGAGCAGATTCCGCTGGCCGCTACAGAGGTGTTCAAGGATGCAGGCATGCGATTCTACGAGGGATGTATCATTTTGGAAATTGTCGATTACCGAGGAGTTCCGGATAAAACCGAGGAAGGAGATCAACAAAACGGCCAGGGTCAGAATGGACAGGCCCAGCAGAACGGACAAGCTCCGAATCCACAGCAAAACGGCCAAGCTAACCAGCAACAACCGGAAACCCAGGAACCTACCGTTCCGCCAAAATCTTACAGAACTCTGCTCAAACCCACTCCGCTGTCCATATACCACGATCTCATGTACACGACAGACCCCAGTCACGGCCGATTTACCGACCAGCTGGCTCTGTTGATGGAGGCCGAGATTCTGAACCTGACGATCCGAAACGTCAACCTGTGGGTGTCTCAGGACAAGTGGAAGGAGCAGGATAACAAGCGGTACGAGACTGTGCCTGCCAAGGACGCACCGCGTACTTTTACGTCGCTCAAGGAGGCAAACAAACTGCTGCATCGTCATAGACCCGAGGGTGTGGTTGTCCAGAAACCCCAGCATGAAGACGTGTTGCACCAGACCTCGGATATCGAGGAACTCATGCTTGTCATGTCCGACAGAAACGACGATACAGCGGCTACTGGTACGGCCGGCAAGTTCCAGCGTCTGGGCTTCGTCGAGCAGTGGAGAAAGAAGCGAGATCGAATCAGACAGCAGATGCAGGCCCAGGGAGCTGCTGGAGCACCTGTTCCTGCTCCAAGCATCGGTCCTGGACCGGGTCAGGGCCCTATTCCGGGCCAGATGCCTGTAGGAGGTCAGATGCAGGGTATGGGTCCCATGGGAGGTCAGATGGGAGGTCCTCCTCAGCCTGGCATGGGAGGTCCTCCTCAACCGGGTATGGGTGGTCCTCCCCAGGGACCAGGTCAGATGGGAGGACCTCAGCAGGGATTCAACCAGATGAACCGGGCCCAAATGCAGCAAAGAATGCAGGCTCAACAACAAGCACAGCAGCAGCAGCAACAGCAGCAGCGAATGAACGGTATGCAGCAGGGAGGACCGCCCATGGGCATGCAGCAGGGCCCTCCGATGGGCATGCAGCCTCCGGGAATCCCTGCGATACCAGGCCAGGGAGTCAGTGTACTTGGAGGACGGCCCCCAGTGCCCCAACAGCAGCATCCTGGAGGTCCTGCTAGTGGCGCTTCCACTCCAGCTGACTTTGGCACCCCCGCAGCATCGCCAGGAGCAGTACAGAGTCCCGGAGCCAAGGCACGCACTCCCCAGGCCGCCAGAGGCAAGGTGACCAAGCCACGAGCCAACCCCGCTGCCAAGCGAGGCAAGGCCGACTCGCCGCGAAACGTGGCTGGAAAGACGGTTCCTGGCGGCGAAAAGACGGTGCCCGGAAAAACCGTGCCGGGAAAGACGATTCCGGGCAAGACGATTCCAGGAAAGACGGTGCCTAAGCGGAAGAAGAAGGATTAACTAACGGCGAAATGTATTATAGTGTATTATGTGAAACAGATCACAATTGGGCATCAGCCCATTTGTACGTGACGTAGGGTGTAGATGACTGAAAGTGATATGGGAGGATACCTTTGTAGTTGTGTTGGTGTCGATGATAGCCCAAGAATACTCGGACACTTCTGATAGAGGGGATCTCTTCACATACGTTGATGGGGATAATCTGGACACACCTCGTATTGGAGATGTTTGCACTGGGTAATAGAGCAAAAGAGGTCTGCTGTCTTTAGTGTCGACTTGTACTGACCTCTAATCCTTCGCAGAATAAATGGTGTCTGATTTCTAACTAAGCGAAATCTATAGAGAGTACAAGTAATCTCACTTGAGAAATACATACCTCATGACCGAAGATGTTGAACTAAAAGGACGGCCTAATCTCTATCAAGTGTATCAGAAGGTGTAGTCAGGTTTTTTGTGAAAGACTCACTAACGCATCCATTCCACAGCCACTTTTACATGACCGTATATCCACTGAATACGAGCTAAGTCCGACTGAGCCAACTCTAGATAATATTCACGTATAATACCTTCTCCATCTTCTCCGCTATTTACTATCACCCAATTCAAGCCACCGTGCATAATCTCTCGCTTAGCGAACCTTCTTCGGGGACGAGATATCTCCGAGAAGATGAGGGGTGAATAGTGGCGATATGAGAGAAAAAATTGACATGTGGTGAATGGAAATGTTTATGTGCTGTTTACTAACTCGATTCACCCGGCTACTTGCACCTTTACCTCACCTCCACCTCTCAGATCACCTCCTTAATCACGCCGATTACCCCGCTTTAAACTCTCATCTGGGATGCATGATGAGAAAAGAAACCATCTTGCAACTCTTGTCCAGCTCCTCTCCATGAGCATTTTGCCCAACGAACTGCTGCTGCTGGCGCTGGCGCAGCTGCCGCTCGACAGCGTCTGTGTCGCTGGAGCTGTTTGTTCTCACTGGCGCAAACTCGTGGTGGACAATGACAGACATCTTTTCGCAGACGACATGTTGCTGCTCTTTCCTCTCATGAACCCGCTGAGAGGCGATGAAACTGACGATTCGTACCGGTTGCGGTTTTTGAGGGCCGGGATGGGTCGTGAAAAGAGCTTACCCAATCAGATCATCCACACTAGGCTGTTTTACGAGCTCCAGCTGCTGGATCAAGAACCCCCAACTGTGGATATCGAAGCTGTCAAGATCGACACAGATAACCGAGACATTACCATCCACAATAACGAGCTGATACCCTCGAACATGAAGCCTTTGTTTGCAGAAGACATTATCTGCAGACAGTGGGCCACCGATCAGAGCAGCGTGTCTTACATTAGAGATAAGATACTGGTTCGCAACGGAGTTGAGACTGATCTGACTACAGGAGAGTCTATCAACAAGCTGAGCCACTACGACCTGAGAAAATGCTACATAGACACCATGTGCATCTTCTCTGTGGGCGATAGAACCTATGTTGTTCGACTCAAGAGCTCCACGGCCAAATGCTTATCTGCTCAAATGAGTGGAGATACTCTCTATTGCATAATATCCGACCATCAATGGACGGTGGTTAGGGCGACTGTTTGCGGCGAGCAGACTGAAGTAGCGATAGGAGACAACGAACTGACTCCTTTGCTACAGGTGTTACATGGACATGTGTTTGTAGAACAGCCGTCAGTGTCGTACACTTCGACCGTCTATTACGTGGACATGGACCACCGCGTCTCCTACAAGCTCTATCGAACTGATGGAATGGGTTCTGGGCTTCCATGTGCCGTTTTGGACGGCTTTCTCTACGTGTACTATGGGGTTGACAGAAGACGGAGGTTTAATCGCCAGATGATCAAGCTGTTCTGTGATTTTGGCAGCAAGAAAAGAGAGCCTGGAAAGCAGCTCAAGTTCCGTGTTCCAGTCTCCGTGGCTTGTATTCAGTACACGGACTCCGTTGATTTAGCAGGAGGCACTCACACTAAGATCTTGAGCGATAGTTCGGGCTCCTATTGTCTGTCTCATGACTTTGTCAAGACCAGTGGGCATTTATGGAGACCGCGTTGTCACCAGATTCTACAGTTTGACCAGGATGACGAAGAACTCTTTCAGGTATGTGTTGATGAGCATGGCAAGAGTGGGGTGCATGTGTATAGGTATGCAGATAAATTTCATTGCGTGTAGTTTTTTTTATCCCAAGAATTGAGTGTTTCGAGGTGAGACAAGAACGGTGAGACAAGGAACGTTTGACGTTGCTATAGACTGAAACCTTTGCTCTCACTCACGTTTCGATCAGCTAGGGGCACACTATCTCCCACTAGTTTAGCGCTCTGTCATGTTACTATCACATGTACAAGACGCGATTCTGTAGCACGTCTTTTCCGCACCTCTGAGACTCGTGATGACTATCTTTTTATGCCCTGAGCTCTTGTTGAGTGGCGATCTTGCCTAAGCGAGCCCTGCCTTGTTATGAGGTCTTGCCTTTGTGTTTTTCAGTCGCTTTTATCACCGTTGCCCCTGGAATATGCGTTTTACGTTGGCGATAAGCTTGGCAACTATTAAGCGAGGGTTTTTGCGGAGAAGACAAGATGGTAGGTAAAGTGGGTATGAGCGAACAGAAACGAATGAAAATGTCAATGTCTTCATCTATAGCTCACTACTTGTATAATCCGAACACCTCTGATTTCGTCCCCTTTCTGCCTCGCATATCCAACGTGTCTCATGCTTTCACATTCACACTCCACCTGTCCAATGCCACTCTAAAGCTTAATTACTTTAGCGAACAAGGAAAAGCGCTCCCCACGGACTTTCACAAGCTGGGGAACAAGGAAACGGAGGAACAACGTTGCTTTGCATGTTTTTCCGCCCTGCAAATACACGGAGACTATATAGAGAGCGGGGAGACCTTTTGAAGAGCCTCCAGATATCAAATGGTATGCCATCACTAATGGAGAAAGTCACATTCACCAGCAACTACGCCGCAAAGACCCTGTTTGCCACCCAGACGCTGATTGCAATGCTGGCCATTGCCACTATCGCCTTTGTGGTCGATAGCTCCACCGTCTGGATTCTGGTGGTCGCCTTCGTGGCTGCTGCCAAGGATATCCACCGAGCGCTCTACGCCTTTTACAACTGGGCCCGCGACATCGACAGATACAACGTCGAGCAGGACACCCTGAGATTTGGCTACGGAGACGACGTCTACAGCAAGATCTGAGCGTCATTACTTGAAAAACACCACAAGATACAAACGAAACACATACAAAACACACACAACTAACCTGGACTCCGACCTAGTCCACGCATTCACTAATCGCTGCATTAAAATGGGATGATAGCTCAGCTCTACCTCAGCTGGCTTCCACGCTATCAAAGAGAAGACTACAAGACCTCTTAGAAACCCATGAGCTATCGCTCACTTGAGCTCTGCTCTCATTATTTATATAGTATATAGAAATACATTGTTTATACCAAAGAAACAGACTGGAGCAAGTAGTCGCTAATCTCGCACCATCAAATCTCTCATTTCCCCGTATTTTTCCCCATTTTCCCCATTTTCCCCATTTCTCCCCTCCCCCATATTCCTGAACACTGTCTCCCTCTCACTTTTGGCCCCGTGCCATGTTCAATCATGCTCATCACCGTCATGAGGGGCAGTGAGACACGGAAAAAGCAATGCCAATTTAAATTTGGAGAAAACTTCAACCTGACATGAATAAGAGGTGGGCTAATATCGTAGGAGGAGTCGTAGTATCTATTTTTGTAGTGTCGCACTCACCATTAGATCTATACGTCAAGTGCCGTATACTTCTTAGCTAGGAGCTCTCGTATTCATCTCTTCAGTTCTCCTCACTCACGGAACGGAACTTAGTTAACTCCGTACCTCGCTCTTATGTCTCAAAGCGTGGCTGTTAGCGGGGTAGTGGCCACTGTGGGTTGCTCGAGTTACTGTACCGTACGAAATCTGTTGAGATGGTGAGATTGCGGTGGCGAGATCGCGCGTCTTTCACATGGCGCTAGCCAGGAGCAATACGGCTATCGCGACGCTAACAGATAATTATCTGACGAAATCAGCAGTCTTGTTCAAGGGATAGTGCATAGGGTGGGCATAAGGCATAGGGGTACAAGGCGTGTGGAACAAGCAAATACAAAAAAAGAGTGGAGGCAGTAACAGGCCATATCGCGATATAACAAGTTGCTTTTGAAAATGTTCCAGTATTTGTTGCTCCATAATATGAATATGCGGTATGGTGGTACTCGTACAAGTATGAGGCACTGTTCCAATCACTCAGGCCTATCTTTTTTCACTGACACTTTGATCTATCTTTGACGTGTCGATCTCAATAACTACTCTGTGACGTGTTGATCTTGATACAAGTATCTATGACTTGGTGGTCGACAACTTTCCTTCAATAACGTATCATCTCTATATTCTACTCACAGACACTTTTCACTATCCGGTATTTGGTTACGTCTTAAAACTATGCCCGTAGTGATCAGGTCTGAGGTACGAATCGCCTGGCGTATCGTAAAGCAACTCTCTGAAAGTGTTCTCTCCCTCAGGATAATCTTTATGAAACCGTCCTCTGGCCTGCAGTTCGGGAATCAGATACTTGATGATATCGTCGTAGGTGCCTGGAAAGGCAGCGTGACTCAAATTGAAGCCGTCAACGTCTCCAATCTCTACCCAGTCTTCAATGACGTCAGCAGCAGTTTGGGCGTCTCCTAGAGCCAGTCCTCCTCGTCCAGAAAGAGTGTACTCTTTGGAAACTCGCTCCACATTCCATAGTTCGTCTTTGGTGTTGGTCTGAGAAGCCCACAGATCGACTCCTCGAGCCACTTGAGGATTGTCGCTGTTTCTGAGATCCAAATCAGGCGGGAAAACAGTCAGATCGGCTCCAAACATCTGGGAACAGAACACCAGAGCTCCCTCTTTGTCTCCAGCATCATTCAGCTCCTTGTAGTACCTCTCAGCTTCCTCTTGGGTCTCTTTGACGATAACCAAAAGAGTACAGACTACAAAGATCTGACGGTCTCCAGCAGCGGCTCTCAGAGCGTCAACTGTTTGACGGACTAGCTGAGGACTAGGAGCAGACACGAACACAGTCTCCGCATGTTTAGCTGCAAAACTCCGACCAGCAGAGGACATACCAGCTTGGAACAAAACTGGAGTTCGTTGTAGAGAAGGAAGAGTCGCAGCAGGACCCTTGACCTTGAAATGTTCACCATCATGGTCAATGTAGTTGATCTTGGAAGTATCAAAAGTATCGGTCTTCAGTCCCTTCTTGACTGCTCCTTCTCCCCAGGAACTCTCCCACAGTTTGTAGACCACATCCATGTACTCGTCTGCCAGCTTGTATCTGTCATCGTGAGGAACCTGTTTCTCGAGATTGAAGTTGTGAGCAGCAGAGTCCGAATTGGAAGTGACGATATTCCAGCCTACTCTACCGTCAGTCAGATGATCCAGAGTACTAAACTGACGAGCCAGAGTGAAGGGAGGAGTGTAGGTGGTAGAAACCGTGATTCCAAAGTTGAGATGTTCAGTCACAGCTGCCATAGTAGGTACCAAGAACAAAGGATCATGGCAGGGGAATTGGACCTTCTTTTCAAGTGCTTCAAAGTTCTCTCCGCCCTTGTAAATGTCGTAAATACCCAGATGGTCAGCTACAAATACCGCGTGGAACTTTGCAGCTTCCAGCTTCTTGGCTAGATCCTGCCAGGGTTTCATCTTTGCAAAGTTGCGTCCATAATCAGCGTGTTCGGGGTGTTTCCAGAGTCCGAAATTGAGATGAGCCGGTGTGAACATGACAAAGGCGTTCAGAATGATCTTCTTGTTGCCTTTGACTCGTTTGGCAGGAAGTTCTCCGTTCTCATCGTACCCCTTGTATGACGCATAGTCGAAGCCATCGTTTTTCTTGATTCCGTCCGCTGAGGGCATGACAATAGTTGTTGGCGGTCAATTGAGTCTAGAACGTCAATTGGTACAAACTGCTGTGTTAAATAACCCATATTTTGAACAGTGGCTTGTGGCTGAACCCAGAGATTTACACTTGATAAGGAAGAGTGAACCGTATTGCATCATCCAGGCTAAGAGTGCATAATACGAGACAGGAGGAGGTGATTCACTGGTGATTGTGATAGCGATGAAGAAGCACAATTCTTAGTTGACGTCTGTAACCCACTAATTCGCTTAATTGACCATCTCCATCATCTGCATCATGCCTACTCTGCTTCGTGCAGTCTCATAGGTCAAGCTTACACAAGACCATGAAAAGATGAAAGAGTAACTCGAATATCACTACCACTAGAAACCAATTGAGACTCCAGCTATTGCTCTCCTTGAATTGTGACGACTTTATCTTTACTCTGTCTTCAAAGCCTACTTGTCCAATATGTACACACCCAACTCCACCTTATCTGAGACAGACGATCATAATGTGCTACAAGCCTGTCTTGAAAAGACGAAGGTATGATCCACTTAAGCTAGGATGGGGATAAATGAGTGTGCTGAAAAGCGCATACCACCTACAATGGACGATGTAAAGCAATTAAGAGCTACCTGCTTACTGTCAGGTAATTGTGATATCTCCAAGTTGTCTGAATACAGACTATGCTCCTAAGGCATGACTAATGAAGAACAGATAGATCACTATCTGGTTTACATTCACTCGAGCTACGCTCTCGTAAATGTGGCTCTCGTAAATGTGTGTTCTCTCTAACGTGATTAATTATATCTATTCAAACATGCATTGATTAACCCTGAACCACCTTCTTGACGGCGTCAGGCTCGAGGGCGGCCTTGCCGACTCCGGGGACCACCTTTTCCTTCTCCTCGGGGCCCGCGTACTTGGCCTCGCCCTTGGCGCCCTCCACGGCGGCCTTGCTCTCCTCCGCCTTTTTGGCCCGAACCTTTTGATGCACGTCAAAGTCCAGTTCAACGTTCTTGAGAATCAGCTCTCGCTCTCGCTCCCACTCCTCCTTGACATTGTCAAAGCCCGACAGCCACACCTTGTCGTGGGCCTCCTTGAGGACTCGCTCCTTTTCTCGCAGCTCGTCCTGCTGGGCCATCCACTCCATGTGTCGCAGATCGTCGTCGGAGGGCTCGTAGATGTGCCAGATGGTGTAGTGGGGCAGGCCCACGACCGACATGCCCATTCGCTTGCACATTTTGCCGAATCCCTCCGTCTCGGCGTGCTTCTGGAACGAAAAGGCGGGGAAATGGGCTCCGTGTCGGAACACGGCGGCCTTGGCGAGAATAGACACTCCTCCAATACCGTCGAGCTCCATTTCCACGTGGATGTCGCCAAAGGGGTCTCGCAGGTACGCCAGATGGGGTCGCCAGGTGGCGTACTCGGCGTATCCCTCCACAATGACGGCGTCCTCGTCCAGGGTGTCTGCCAGTCGGAGACCGGCGTCGGACTCCTTCCACGAGTTGAGATCGTAGGGCTGCTCGTTGCCCAGCCAGTCGGGCAGCGGTCGCCACACGTTGGGCACAATCACGTCCTTGTCGTGGCTCATGAGATCCTCCATGATGGTGGTGGGCACCTTTTCCACGTCTGCGTCTCGCCAGTAGACCCACGAGTGGTCGGGTCTCAGGGCCACCGACAGCAGCCAGTTTCGAGCACGGGCCATGAGTTTTCGTCGGGGACCCTGGGCCTCGAAACCGTGACGGTCGGAGAAACCCTGGCCCACGGCCTGGCCGAAATCCTTCTCGAAGATCTCAATGCTGCCAAACCGCTTGGACACGTCCCGGTTGCTCTGCAGGGTGTTGAGCTCCTTGAGCAGCACGCCCATGGTGTCGTCCTTGGAGTCGGACACCAGAAACGCCAGATCTATCAGCACGTGGGGGTATGTCATCTTGTCCATGTGGGCAAACAGCATGGGCAGATGGGCGGCGGCGTCTCGCAGAGGCACCAGAAACAGCACCCGCTCGTTGTGGTCCTGGCCGCGTGCGCTGCCTGTGTAGTCCGCCAGATCGTAGTGGTGCACGCTGTCGATGCCCAGATCGGCCATGGGAGGCAGGGCCGACGACGTGAACGGCACCAGGGCCAGGTCGCCCGAAAACACCCACGACAAGATGCTCAGACACAGATATAATGCTGTGCCGAAGACGGAGATGAGCGTGAGGGTTTTGCGGGTCTGGGGCGCCAGACCGCCCTGGTTGCGGTCAAACATGTTGGATTTCGGTAGGGTCATTGTCGATACCTGTTGTGTGTCTGTAAAACAGAGAATGTGAGGGAAACGAGTCCGTGTGTATGTAGCGTTGGTGGTAGGGAAAACGTCTTGCGGTGAAGGGAGTGATGTGCGCGTAAGGTCGCTTCTTTGTCTCGGTCAATATCCAGACCCCCGTATCACCACTATCGTGTGTTTTGTGTGTCGTCGCCAGACGTTGAAGTGCGTCGTGCAGAAAAAAGACAATTTGAAACTCTACGAGCTGGCATGCACGTCTCAGTGACGTGGCCAACGATGGTACCCTTAGGAGCTATATATATGAAGGGGCTGCCCACTGGTCGTCCTGGTCTCGCGGTGCACCTACCGCCCGGTTCTGGGCACGCGTGCATGTCGCCACTGCCTCCCCTTAATCTACTGCGCTTCTCGTCTCCGCCACGCTATACTATATGTCAAGCGCTGGGAGAAAATCCGCACTGAAAACGAAACCGAAACGAGAGAAAACGAAAAGTGTGCAAAGCACGGAAAAAAAAAGACACCTATAGGTCTAGACCTGGGAAGAGGTGGAGTGGGTAATTGATGGTGTGGGGGCACTCGTGTTCAAGATGGCACCCCTTCATCCTTCTCACCACCCTACTCTCTGCCGCTTTCAATATCCGCTCATATTACACACCATAGCGTAGCATCGAAGGACGACTTACCGGTTTCCACCCCTATCCTATCACAGCAGAGTTAATGCGAGAAGGAGGTGAAAACACGAGTCCAAGAACCAGTGGAGAACAAATACAGG
Source organism: Yarrowia keelungensis (assembly GCA_001600195.1). NCBI lineage: Eukaryota > Fungi > Ascomycota > Dipodascomycetes > Dipodascales > Yarrowia > Yarrowia keelungensis. The sequence continues at coordinate 750,714 of BCJD01000006.1, read as the reverse complement.
TTCTGAGAAACTGGTGATAATAGCGCTTCAGGTCTACCGGCTCGATCACGTGACGTCGCTCATTGGCGCAAATCACGTAAATCTCCCCCCTAATCCGCCCTTAGGTTCCCAGCCTACGACGATCTTCAGGCGTACCTGACTGTCATGTGAAGTGCGCATGGAAGGTGAAAAATCTTGGCGGGAGGAAATGAGGGTGTTTGAAAGGCGTGTTTGTGTGTTCCTCTTGATAATAAGGCACGGTTTGTCACTCCATCGCGGTTGAATATTCCCCATCTCTTTTTTCTTCCTATGATTTCCACCAATGTCACCTCCTATAACCCTTCTATTTACCTCATGTAATATGGCTGTTATTGAAGACTGAGAGGTTGTCCCGTTTAAGGTTTGAATACCTAAAAGACCACACAAACTCCAACACCCCTGCGAATCGAACCCACACTCCCCATTCCAACCACCTACAATTATCACCAACATCAGATCTCAATATATACCAACCCTCCAAACACCATGATCTGCTCAATTTCCGGCGAACCCGCGCAGGAACCCGTGCTATCGCCCAAATCCGGCCACGTGTTCGAACGTCGGCTCATCGAAACATATATTGCTGAAAACGGCAAAGATCCCATCAACGGCGAAGAACTGGCGGTGGAAGATCTCGTCACAATCAACACCAACGCCCCCACACGGCCCAAACCGCCACAATACACATCCATCCCGTCGCTTCTGCAGGCGTTTCAGAACGAGTGGGATGCGACTGCCCAGGAGGTCTTTTCGCTGCGACAACAGCTCCAGGAGACCAAGACAGAGCTCAGTACAGCGCTGTACAAGCAGGATGCGGCGGTCAGAGTGGTTGCACGACTGACCAAGGAGAGAGACGAGGCCCGAAAGGCGCTGGCTGAACTTTCTGCCAACCTGGAGTAGACAAGCATGGAGGAGAAGGAGGATTAAGGAAATAGAAGGAGACTGTAATATATTGCATTGTAACGATAGGACGAGTGTGAACAGACAATGAGACGGAGGAGGAGAATCAGTAGCTGTATACCATGGTGGATATTACCAAGTGGTGAATGCAGCAGGTATCCTAATAAAGCTATGGCAAGAGCACTGTACAACAGAATGAAGCTATACTTGTAGACAAGGTCAGATGTGGACATGACGAGTTCAACAGAAACCAGAGCATGACTGGTGTCTTATTTGATCCCTTACAATCGTGACAACGCAGGATCCCTATGCTGATGCTAGTATAGCTACTTGTACCGTCTCTTCACGAAGCTATAGCATCTCCATACACCCTTAAAGCTCATCCCTATCCAACTCTTACAATTTACAACCCATATAAACTCACTGGAGCCCTAAAACCTCCTTTTTCAGTCAAATTTTCGCCGGATCACCTCTCCCCTTTCCCCCGTTTATACTCCCTACACACCCCCGAACTCCAGCGGCAACCTGGCCGAGCGGTCTAAGGCGCCAGGTTAAGGTAATTCCTTGACATAACATCCTGGTCTCTTCGGAGGCGAGAGTTCGAATCTCTCGGTTGTCAGCAGCACTAGCGTGAGCAGTGCTTTCTTTTTGCAAACGAAACATTTTTTATATCTTTTCTCACGGTGAGCTACGGTGCGTGGAGGGATGTGGGTTGAGGTATGCCTCGGTTACACCGCTTGTTTCAAAGCTATAGGAACACATGGACTTTCATAAAGTCAATGAATAGCTCATATCTATCTACATTACGACCAACTACTACTAATACTCATTCGTACAAAGCAGACTCGCTTCGCTCATCTGCTTTCTCATCTGCTCTCTTTCGTACAAAGCAGACTCGCTTCGCTCATCTGCTTCGCTCGTCTGCTCTCATTACTATAAATACCCTAACGAGCCACACTGGAGGAGGGTTTTCGAATAGGAGGGGGAATCTTGCTGGAGACCGTTCGCGACGACGCCCGGATAGGCGGCGGCTTCTTCTTGTCCTTGGTCTCCTTGTCGTCATTGTCCTTGGAGTCTCCTCTCTTGGCCACGTTCAGCTCCGAAGGCTTGTCAGGTCGAGGAGGGAACCCGGGGGCGTTTCTCACCGTGGGAGAAGCTGTAGTGGAGGTGGGTCGCGACGAGGGCTTGGAGAACTCGGAAACGAGCTCAGTTCGCGATCCAAACGCCGATCCAGGTCTGGAACCGAATGCAGAGCCAGGTCTCGATCCAGACTCGGATCGCGACTCAAACGACGATCCAGGTCGAGAAGAAGACGCGCTGGATCCTCCTCGAGAGCTGGATCCGTTGCTACTTCCACTCTCGACGCTCTTGGGAAGCCGTCTCTTGGGACCCTTGGCTCGTCCCTTGGTCATATGAGTCAGCTTCTCGCCCTTGTTCTTCCGTCCAATCTCAGAAGAGTCGATGGTAGCTGCCTTTCTGAGAGAGAAGGACCGCTCAGGAGCACGACCAGACTCAGAAGAGGAGGCCAGATTAGGACTGGAAGCGTTGGGACCTCGAGTCAGCACATTGGCCAGTGCAGAAGTGAAGTTTGAGGAACCTCCAGGCGAGGGACGCTCAGGAGACCGTTCAGGAGACCGTCTAAGCGAGCCATGGGCCTTTGTGAGTCTCTCCAGCACCTCATCCTTGAGTTCTGCGTTTTTGGGGCCCTCTGTCTTCTGCAGTTTCTTCTGCGCAGCTGTGAGTCGTTCCTGAACCTCGTCCTTGAGCTCCGCGTTCTTGGGTCCCTCGGTCTTTTGCAGCTTTTGTTGAGCCACAGTCAGACGTTCCAGAACCTCGTCCTTGAGTTCGAGTTGTTGGGGACCAGTGGATTCCTTCAACGAGCCCTTGGCAGACAGCAGGTTGTTCTTGACCACGTCGGGAGCCACGTAGTTCTTCTGCTCGCTCTTCCGCAGACTGTTTTTGAGCTCTGCCAGACGCTCTTTCTCGGAAGTGGAGGGTTTCAGCGTAGGAGCCGGCTTGGGAGGCTTGAGAGAACCCACACGGGCCAATTCAGGCAGAGATTCGTCCTTGACGGGCTTGGGGGCGGGTTTCTTGTCGCTCAGAGAGTTTCTCAGAGCCTTGAGACGAGCCAGACGTTCTTCGTCTTCGTTGGATCGAGGTGACACAACGGGAGGAGAAGAAAGCTTGGAAGAAGAGACACTGGGAGAGAGGATCTTGGGAGACAGGATTTTAGGCGACTGGGAATCGTCGGTTCTGAAATCAGCTCGTCCTCTAGGAGTCTCTTCTCGTCCTCGGAGGTCTCTATCTCTGCTGCCAAAGGGAGACTTGACAGGAGAAGGAGAACGCGACAGTCTGATGGACGAGTTTCTCTCAGGGCTGTGGTTCTTCTTGAGAGCCGATTCGAGCCATGAGGATTGTCTGACAGGCGAGAACCGTCGAGAATCAGAGTGTCTGAGAGGAGACAGTTCAGGAACGGTATCATTGTCAGCCAGAGAAGGAGAAGCTGCAGGAGAAGGAGAAGTAGCAGCAACATCGGGAGACTCGGCTCTGGGACTAGGAGAAGCAGGTTTGGGGCTCTTGGTCAGCTTGCTTTCTCTCAGAGACTCTCTAATACTGTCCTTGAGACTCTTGGAAGAGGTAGCTGGTTTGACGCCTCGAGGAACAACTGCAGGTTTGTCTCTGGAAGCAGAGAATCCACTCTCAGGCTGAATTGAATCAGATCGAGAGAGAGAAGAAGACGAAGTTCGAGAAACGGGAGGAGGAGGTCTCTCAGAACGAGTCTCGGCTTCAGGAGTGGCAGATTCTCTCGAAGCAGGAGGAGGAGGTCGTGATTTCTTAATCTCTTCAACGGAGATGTCCTTTTCCGACTGAATGGAAGAAACAGAGTCAGACCGAGACATTTCCTTGTCTTCCTCAAAACCACTCTTAGGCTTGGGAGAGTTTCTGGCTGCCATCAGCTGTCTAATCTTATCAACAGAAGGCTTACTCTTGACCGAAGGAGCAGCCTTGAGTTCGCTCTCCTTGGCCTTTCTGTCCTCCTCCTTTTGTCTCTCTTCTTCCTCTTCTTCATCAGCCTCCTTCAGAAGAGCTTCAAACTCAGGATTGATCTCCACCTCAACGGGCTGCTGCACCTGCTTGAAGTCCCGCAGAGTTCCGTGTCTCTTGAGAGCCGAATGGATGAAGTTTCCTCGAGTAGGAGAAGGCGATCGCGAGAGATTGGGCGAAGAGGGAGAGTGGGCCAACGTGGGAGTTCTGGCCAGAGTGGGGGTTCTTCTGAGATCAGGAGAGTGGCCCAAAGTGGGGGTCCGTGTCTGGCCCAGAGTGGGGGTACCTGGAGTTCGCTTGGGGGTATCTTCGTCCAGATGGAGATTGTGTCTCGAGCTGCCCAATTCGGCCATTCCAGGCAGAGCTCTGGGGGTTCGAGACTGATGCTGGGGAGACTGGCCTTCTCTGTGGATGGACTGGGTTCTGAGACCAGACGTAGACGACGATTGGATGATTCCTGGAATCGCCTGGGGCTTGTCATCGAGTTTAGTTCGAGGCATGTGACCAGCTCCAATTCGGTTCATGGTGGGAGACTGCTTAGCCTGAACATAGGGAGAAGCCTTGTCTGTAGGCAGAGGTGCAAACGGGTCACTTTCAGAGTCACTAGCAAAAGAGCTCTTGTAGGAAGAAGGCTTGCTTTCAGTGAAAGAGGGCTTTGACTTGAGTGTTGGTTTTTCGTCCTTGAACGAAGGCTTAGACTTGAGTGCTGGTTTCTCAACTTCATCTTTAAAAGAAGGCTTGGATTTAAGGACAGGTTTCTCAACCTTGTCAACCTCATCTTTAAACGAGGACTTAGACGTAAGCACCGGTTTCTCAGGCTTCTGTTTAAGCACCGGTTTCTCCTCCATGGACGCCCGAATCGACTCCTTCAGTCCATTCTTGGCACCTCCAACAGCCTTAGGAGGCTCACTCTTAACCTCTGCCTTACCCTCATTCTTCAGAGACGCTCTGATTGAGTCCTTCAACGCCTTGGAATCAGAAACCTTTCTAGTAGCCGGTTTCGACCGCGTAATCGGTTTCAGAGACTCAACCTTCTCCTCCACACTCTCCTCCTCGTCCCTCAAGTCTCCATACGTCTTGGGAGCAAGTTCTCGACCCTTGGGAGCTCCTACAAGAGCACTGATTGTATCCTGGACGTCCCTCTCCTGTTTAGTGGGCGAAGTGGATCTTGAACGTTCAGCCCGCAATCGTCTTCGACGCTCTTTTCCCTCCTGGATTTCGTTTTCCAGCTTCTGAGCTCGAATCTCATCTTCTCGGTCACTGGGTTAGATGGTGTAAGATAGTGATGCCTCTTGAGCTCCTTTAAACCGCCCTTTCCCCCCCTCTCAACTCACTTCTTCTCGCCAAGCTCGCGGATGCGCTTGAGAAAGTCCGTAACGTCCGTCTCTTCACTCATACTGCCCGTAGTAGGTGTAAAGAGCCGTTTCAAAGTGTCTGGCGTTGATGGTGGTAGAGGGATTAAGTTCGCCAGGTGTTTATGTAAAATGGAGAGAAATTGGGACTTTCGGAGATAGACATGAGGGAGTAAATGAGAGTGAGGAATGGGTCATGTGAGGACTTGTGGGCGAGGGGACGGTCACGTGACCGGCTCCACTCCCCCGTATTATCCGTTTACACGTCCACAACACGTGCTACGCGTACACGTCATATGACCGTTCAGTGCGGTGGAATAAGTTGGTGCTAATTAGGGGTTGTAGTGGGAGTGAGGTTGAGAGGTGGGGGGGTGGTTTTGGGGGATTTAAGAAGTATAACGATGTTTATCAACGCTCAATGTATATTGCTGAGCTTTCTCCGACGTTCTCCGATTTTTTTCTCGATTTTCTGCGATTTTCTGCGATTTTCTGATAATTGTTTCATATTGACTGCTAATAATATGAAATTAATGCAGCGTGTGGGAAAATATGTAACCACTCAGGAGATTAAAAGTGGAGATGTGGTGATTAGACAACGGCAACGAAGTTAACAAGCGTGATTTGTCAGCCATTTGTTCGTTTTCTCCGTATTTGTGTCGTTTTCAATTAGCTAGTTCTTCCTTCAAATAGCGCTTACTAATCACACACTAGCAAATCAAAACATGTTCTGGCGGCACCCAATACTGTTGTTTTGGTGGTCTCCCGTGCATACAGTAACGCGGTATGTTCTTTGCAGCTAGCCGTTGACACTACCAGCGATATTATGCCACAAACCCTGACTAACCCTGACTGGACAGTGACGGCTGAAACAGGAGAGATTGTGGGCGTATGTGTCATTTTGAGAAAGTTGGAGCCTTTTTGGGCGAAATACGAGGAGTTGAGGTCCGTCAAAGTTTGCAAGTAATTGTCAAGTAACAGTCCAACTAATATTTCGTCAACTCAAGTAACCACCAACTCAACCGAATTGGACCGAAAAAGCCCAATTTTCGTCCTAAACGAGCAAACCACGTTCTAACGCCATTAGCTCGTCTGATAACACCCGCTAACACTCTCCATCCACCTCTACCGCCCTAGAGAGATAAAAATAGATTAGCCGTACATAACAAAGCTATATATAGCCTGACCCCACGTTGATAATATACACTTTTGGCTATGACGCAATGAGGAGGGATTAACGAGATTCAGAAGAAGAGCGAATTGATGTTGTAGGGAAGAAGTTGGTAGTTATAAATAAAGAGAAGAATATGGTCATCAATCCATGTGTTTTCCACATTTATTCCGATTTTCACCGATTTATTACCATTTATTCAAAAATTTCAAAAACCAATATCCGCACTAACCGTATTTCGACCAATATCGCTGTCGGGCTGCCAAAGATAGCCGAATAACCACCGGGTTGCTGACTCTGGCGCTGCTGAGCTGCAACGAATCGCCGAGATGCGCACCACGCCCGGTGTCGAAATATCCAAACAATAAACTATCATCTAAAGTGTGAGTCTATGGCTCTGGCGATCGGTTTCGACAATGAGAGTCAAAACGCGGCGAAGAACAAAAGAAAAAGGAAAAAAAAAAGAAGGAAAATAGGAATAATGGCGTTAGGCGTTAGCTCAGGTGGGTGGAAAAGAGGTGATTTAGAGGCTGATTTTTGCACTCTTTCAACCCCTGCTTGTTTGTTGGCGATATTTTCTCGAATATTTTCTGCTGATATTATTCGCTCTATTTTCTCTTCTTTTTTTCATTTTCTCAAACTATGGTGGCCCCTGCTGGGCTAAAATTATCTCCAACTGTCTATCCACAGTCGCATGTATTGTACAGCCATATTGTTGCTGGTTCCCTAACCCTGTGCATACATGGACGTGCATCTGGTGGGGGAGGGGGTTGTAAGCTGAGAAGGTGCAAATGGCGGGTTGTTTACCCTCAATTGTTTGCCATTAATTTGTACCACAATTACGTCTCATTTTCACAGCTCATTTTCCTACCCCTATCGTTTAACTTTCGGCCTCCAAATATGTAAACTGTAATGTGCACCATGGCTGAAGCTTGTGCCAAATACAAAAGAAGATGCATTCTCAGATGTGGGCATGGTGGGCGTTTGGTAGTGTATTATTAGTGCGAGCTGGCGTATTTTGGCGGTATTTTTGCAGTCTCAGGGAGAAAAAATACGCAGGCGTCCAAATCCGTCCGCCCACCATATATATCGTCTTTAAACAGCCATACTAGAGGACTCTAAAAAAGAAGGCTCTTTGAGGTGTGGACCTAAAAGTATGGAACCTTAGGAACCTTGATGACCAACCTCTTTTTTTGAGTCCATCTCCAACCCTCGTTTTGCCAGTCCTCCAGCACCTCGGTCCCCTACAGCTAGCTTTTATTAAGGCTTCCGTCTGCTCCCCCCGACGGCACACACACGCACAAAAACACAAAACCCCACTAGCGCCATGGACAAAGCCAAGAGGCAGGTTGCAGTTCCGCCAGCGGTGCCAGGGCCTCCAGGAGCGGCTCCTCCAGTGCCAGGCCCCGAAAACAACGTGACTTCGCAGACGACACAGATGGATTCGAGCACGGCAGGGTCAACGACCGCGGATTTGAGCTCGCTGAGCGCAAATTCGGGCAGCACGACAGACGCGACAGGAACGTCAGAGACTACGGACACAAACACGATTCCGTCCACTACGTCAGATACAAGCAGTATTCCGAGCACCGTCAGCTCGAGCGAGACACCGAGTATATCCAGCACGGAAAGTACGACGGAATCGAGCACGCTGGTGGAAAGCTCGACTTCCGAAACTTCGACGGAAGAGACTTCTTCTGAGAGTACAACAAGCACTGAAGTGACGAGTTCTGAGCTTACAACGAGTTCTGAGCTTCCCACGACATCCAGCGAACCTCCCTCGACTTCAAGTGAACTCCCTCCTTCAACCACTTCCGTTGAATCCACCACTTCCATCCCTACCACCACTTCTGCATCTTCTGAGCCGGAAACCTCTTCCACGCCAGAACCCTCCTCTTCTTCCATCTTCTCTTCTTCCACCCCCTCCTCCACCTTCATTCCCATCACCACCTCTTCTTCTTCTTCTTCTCCTTCAACTACCAGTACACAGCCCAGAACAACCTCCACCCCAGATACCACGTCCACCACGGAGTCGTCCACGTCGTCAGAATCCCCTTCTCCGACCACGACATCCACGACCGCCGAACCGACCTCCTCTCCCCCCATCTCATGGTCGTCTTCAGGCTCGGTCACCTTCTCCAACGGTGTTCCCGTCACCATGACCCAGACGGTGGATCTGCTGCTGACCAGGACCAACCCTGACGGTTCACTAGTTACCGTACACGCCGGATCGCACGACTCGGGCTCCTCGTCCGGAGGCGGAACGTCCACAGGCACGATTGTAGGCTCCGTCGTGGGCTCTGTGGCCGGAGTAGCGGTCCTGGCCGTCCTCGTGCTCATGTTCATCACGCGAAAGAAGAAGAAGTCGCTGATCGACGTGCTCACAGGACATACAAAGAGCAACTCTGAGCTGGGAGCCGACACGCCGCCGTTTTCGGACTACCACAATGATAACCACTCGCCTCCAGAGTCGTACTCGGGCTACCGAGGCTGGTCCGCGACCCCTGGAGCTGCATTGGTGGACGACAACAGCACGGTTCCCCCTTCGTCTTCTGGAGGCCCTGGATCAGCCGCAGTGTCTCGTTCGGCCTCTGGAGTGTACAGATCAGGCTCGCAGAACAGTAACGCTGACTACTCGTACTACAGACAGCCGCGAACTGCTCCTTCTGAGGGCATGACTCAAATCGAGTCTCTTCCCGAGAACCCGCAGTACGACGTTCCCTTTGAGTACGCTCAGAGCATTCCCGAATCGCCTCCCAGAGGCCGGTTCACCGAGCAGGACGATTCGCCCGATGAAGACTTCGACTTTGTCGTCCATCCCTCAGAGTCGCAGACCTCGCAGGTCACCTCTGAGAACTCACGAAACCTGCCCATCAACTCTCTCATGCATCAGTACGAGCGGGTGCACGGTATTGGACCTGAAGATGACGTTCCCATGGACGGTCTTCCTATCCCTCTAGGGTACTACGAGACCGTCATGGAGGAAGACGAGACTCCCCATCCCGTGTACGCTCAACCCAAGGCTGCCCCTAGTAGAGAGTCCCGGTTCACCGAGACGGGATCCTTGTAGGGAGGAGCGCCATTGTTCTTCTGACATGTTTAGAAGGCTTTTTTCATCACCGACTCTGTCGGCTTAGTCACACTGGTATTTGCAGCTGTGATGACAGGACGTTTCCAACGTTTGTAAAGTAAATGCATTATTTATTGTCTAGAAAAATACGAGTAGGACTCTTGATTGTAGGCTTGGAGAGGTAAGGATACCAGAGATAATAGGGTCAACAACATATGCCAATATCTCCAATATTTCTAAGACACGCGGTACATATTATATCACCATCCTCATCAGCTGAGAATTCTCAACAGAATGGTATAATTATCACCACCCCTGGTGTAGTAATTATGAGACATGGCACTGAGAGGCAAGTGCTGGATAACCATAGCACAACCACACTATGTAGTGTTAAAGCTGTATTATAAGCACAAACAGCTCTGTACAAGTATTGAGTATTCCCACACCGTGGCCTTACTTTACTCATCTGGCTCACACTGAATATTCCCTACAGTGCCAATCTCTGCATGTCTCAGACAGATGGTACGTAGGGGACGGCAAGGGATAAGGCTGAAACAATGGGCCCACAGAGTCGCGTGGAGGCTAGAGTTAGGCGTGGAGGGGAAGGGTAGAAGCTCAGCGTTTAGTGAGCGTCTAGGGGTTGTTTGTGATGTAGGAGGAGGGTTCGTGTGTGAGCTTTTGGTGTCAAGTAAAAGCCAAGTAATTACCAAGTAATGGTATAATATCGGGGCAATGTCCCAAGTAAACGGTATACACCGCATGCAGCCAAAGTTAGAACGGAGAAGGGGTCTCACTGAGGACTGAATATTACGAGTTGTAGTGGATCGATTCGTCTGAAATTTCTACTGGAGCTACCCAACGCCTCCCTCAACGTACCCTCCAACTCTCAATCATATTGGTCCAGTACGGCACCCGTTAGACCGTTCTAATCCCGCAAATAGCTCAAGGCTAAAAAAGTTGCTCGCAGGGAGTGGGGGCGGCATGAAGGCTTGCAAGTGCTAATTAATGCGCGCGGCAAGGGGCGCAGGCTGAGGAGATCAAGCTTGGTTGTATTGAGTGAGGTTACAGGGTAGAAAGGGTGTTCTGGTTGGGTTGAAAGTGTTCTGATTGGGGAAGAAAAGCTCAGAATCGGATAATATAGGTATAGGACGAATCAGCAGAGGCCAAGGAAGCGATTGGTAGTCGTACCATCTCTTTAGCTCCATTATCGGGTGAGTTGGTTGGTGTTAATTCTCTACTTTATGTTGAACCTATAGGTTTTCAATTCGGTTGAGTATGGATCTATAGCACTATGGTTCTTGAGAGAGTGTATGTCTATAGATGTATTAATATGCCTCAGTGGACTTGCCAGGGTGAGTGTGAGTGATGCTTCTAATGTTTAGTCAGCCATAGTATTTGGTAGTCCTACATGATGAGTTGTATATGTGAAGTGTCTTCTACTTGATGGCATCTTTATGGAAGACACTGACCAAGGGGAGAGAGGAGATATACCGAATCTGATATAACAAACTGACCATAAAACTACGATCTGATTCGTTTGAGCCAGCTATTGTTTCGATACGACTACTTTTGAGCAAGTTGGAGACTTTTGTCTGACCAAGATGCATCTCAAGCTCAACACCTTGATTGATGATGGTGGAGAGAAAGAGAGACTATCATATTCAGATTAGCTGGATCAAAGAGCTCGAAAAGATGGTAAGAAAGACTGCTTAATGTGCAGCTGATGCTCTTCTTAGAAAATCAACAGAAAAATGCCTACATACTGCCAAGTAAGAGGAGTATCTATGTAATTGTCTTAGGGTCAACCAACACTTCAAAAGTCCATATTTTTGTATGACAGAGGTAGCAAGAAGTATACCATTCGACCCAGAATTGCCGATTCCAATGATACAACAATATCCACCTCTTGTTATACACTTTGTGCCATTTTGCGACTACTTGATCACTACAAGTTCTCCCTCACTACATCGCCAACGTCAGAAGCCCAAGCTATCGAGTGTCTATAAGAAGACCCATTTCCACCTTCTTCACCTTGTCTTATACACACCACTCAAGAGTAGCAGGGTGACAGACAAGACCCAAGTCAAAGAACATACAACATTGACTCAATCGAAGTGATATTCAGAACCATGACATCGTGAGTATCGTACATCAGACCAACACTGAGACAATGTTAGAACAGCATGACTTGAACGCAGTGCAATCAGCTGTCTTTTGATGCTTGGCATGAGCATCAGTGGCTACAGTGAGTGACCACGTTCAGAGTACCACGAGTGACCACACATTAGAAGGATACTCGTCGCTCCTCGTGCTATGCACTCTGAGCTAATGAGTCGTCTAAGTGCCAACACCGCTTCTCATGCTTCGCATTCAAAGCTACAGGTCCACTCACTTTCGCTACGCTCAAGTTCGTTCTCTACGCTCGTGTCGCCAGCTACGCTGGCTCACTTCGCTCTAACAATACATATTTTTTTCAGCTATAAAATAACCGGTTTACTCGGCGGCAGTTCGGGTGAAAGTGTACTGCTTGGAGTGCTTGACGACGGGCTTGATGATACCCTTGGCCTCAAGGTCTCGCAGAGCGACTCGGGCAAGAGAACCTCCGATCTTGAGTCGGTCAACAAGCACAGAGACGGACACGAGCTTGAAGGTGGCGGCCTCCTTGAAGATTCGGTCGTACAGGGGCTGGTCGAGGATAACGTGGTGCTGGGCCTTATCCTTCATCTTCTGGGCGGACCACTTCTTCTTTCGGGTCTTTCCTCCGGCCATGGCGGCGGCGGCCTTAGCGGCCTTGGTCTGCTGCACTTTAGGGGGCACTGGGTTAGCAACGAATAGGAGAGCAACAAATACGAGAGCGTAGCTCGAGTGTTTGTACGCCGCAAAAGCAGCATCTTTAAGACCTGTTGGTGAACACGTTTAAACACATGATCGTGAACATCACAATTTCACATTCTAGAACTGGACAACATCAACTGACAATGAAACACACCTGACAGAAACACACACTTTCAACCACCACACCACCTCTCCTAACTCCATTACCCGGGTATCAAATATCTCATCGCCTTGTGCTTTGTGTCTCGTTTCGTGGATCTGTCATTTCCAAGATGTCTCCTCGTCAATCGCCAGTGTCGTGCTCCAATTCCAGGGTGTCGAATCCGTGCAAATTGCTCCGTGTCGTGTGTTTGTCGTGTGTCCACCGCTTTGTCGTCGTCTTCGTCGGTACTCACTTTTTGCTTATATTTTCCTCTGTGGTGTCAAGAGAGAAAGATTCTACAGGGACAAATTTTTCGGTATCAAAATGGCGAGCCGGTTGGGAGGTTACGCACGTGATTTCCCGATTGGGAAAAGACAGTCCCGACTCACCACTGTAAATTGAGTCGTCATGTGACCTTCAAAACCTAAACCAGTAGGTCGAAGGAGGTCGTAATCTGATAGGGGAAAAGCAGAAAACGAGATAAAGAGTAAGAAAGAGGTCAGCTTAACATGTTTTTGACGTTTCTAGCCCGTTTCCTTTCGTATTGGACGACTTTCGGAAATATCAATATCACGGACCTCTCCCGATTGGGAAGTGTACATAAACCTTATTCATAGAACCTTAAACCAGCTAAATAAACCACTAATTAATACGTGACCACAAATCGAACTCACGGTTTTTCAATTTTGGGGCTCCCGGGTTAGGGTTTGCCCAATCTGGATCTATCCAAATATTATATCCAAACACATGTAATCGAAGCATACGCCAGTCAAAAAAAAATCAATCTTTTGCGCAATGTCGTTTCAGAACAAACGAGGAGCTCTCGAGCAAATTACCAGAGACGACTACGAGCGTGACGGAGGCCGGGAAGAGGAGCCCGTGGAGGAGGCTCGAGTTGCCGATGCTGCCACAATGTCCAAGAGAAAGGTTCTTCCCTTGCCCAAGAGAAGAGGAGGAGGATCCAGTGCTGGTACGCCTAACAAGCCTGCTTCCAATGGCTTTTCCGGTCTGAGCGGCGTCGGATCGGCCAATTCGACTTCTACCAGCTCTACTGGATCTCCCTTTTCCGGTCTGTCGAGTGCTGCCAACACTACCACCACCACCAGCAGCAATAATGCGTCTGAGACTTCCGATGAGGCTACTCTGAAGCGAATTGCGATGAACGAGAAGTTTGCCGAGACCGTGGCTTCCAAGGTGCGTGAGAACGCTTCTGTCGATCTGTCTGAGGTGGTCAAGAAGTACCTGGAGTATGCCAAGACTCTGGGGGGTGCGCCTTCTACTACTACAAGTGCTTCAATTGCACCTGTTTCCAGCGCACCTGCTTCTACCCCTTCTACCGACAAGCCCAAATCATCTCTCTTTTCTTTTGGAGCAGCCAAGAACTTTTCCGCAAGTTCCAACGAGTCCACTTCGGAACCCAAGTCTTCTCCTACCTTGTCTTTCGGAAACACAGCTTCCAAACCCGCATCGAAACCGTTTTCCTTCGGCGGTTCTAATGATACCAAGGATGCTGAGGAGACCAAGGAGACCAAGGCACCCTCTTTCGGTTTTGGTAAGAAGGAAGAGACCAAGGAGTCTACTTCTACCACTCCCAAACCCTTCACATTCGGATCCACTCCTTCGGGACCCTCGTTTTCGTTCAGCAAGAGCGGAGCTGATGTAGCCAAGGAAAAGGCCGAGTCTGGAGCTCCTTCGTTCTCTTTTACCGCCAAGAAGCCCGAAGAGAAGAAGGAGGAGGACAAGAAGGAGGACAAGAAGGTTGTGGAGGTTGAGGATTCGGATTCCGACTCCGACGAAGAGATTGATATCACCAAGGGTCCCTCTTTTACCCTTGCTGCTCCTCCTACCACCACCAACTCTGCTTTCTCCTTCAACAAGCCCCAGACCGAGGTCAAATCCACCGGTCCTTCGTTCACTTTCGATAAGAAGGTGTCTACCGGCTCTTTCACCTTCAAGCCTGAGCCTAAGAAGGACGAGGAGAAGAAGGAGGACAAGGAGGAGACTGCCAAGAAGGACTTTACGTGGAACCCCAGCCAGGGCGTTGTTTTCGGAAGTAACTTCAAGACTGAGGAGAAGTCAGAGAAGGACGACTCTGCCTCCAAACCCGCATTCTCGTTCGGAGGAGCAAAGGCCGCCGAGTCTTCCGATGCCAAGCCCTTTTCGTTTGGAGCCAAGCCTGCATCTGACGATAAGCCCAAGCCCTTCACTTTTGGTTCTAAGCCTGCTGAGTCAGCCGACAAGCCCAAGCCCTTCTCCTTTGGCGCTTCTTCTACTGCCTCGTCTGACAAGCCTGCATTCTCGTTTGGAGCCACCCCTGCATTTGGATCCAAGCCTGCCGAGTCTTCCGACAAGCCTGCATTTGGCGTGTCTTCTGGCAACCTGTTCAAGGCTGGAGAGTCCAAGACCGAAGCCAAGCCCGCTTCTGACGACTCCGGTGAGCCCAGCGACACTGTCAAGACGGTGACCGATTCGGACGACTTTTCAGGCCAGGGACCAGGAGAGGAGAACGAAGACAATGTCGCAGAGTACCGAACCAAGCTGTACAAGCTGGACGACGGCAAGTGGGACGTCTGTGGCGTGGGACAGCTGCGAGTGCTGGTGGATAAGGACACAAAGAAGGCGCGTCTGCTGATGCGAGCCGAACAGAGTGGACGGGTGCTGCTCAACTGCGTGGTGCGAAAGGAGCTGACCTACTCGACCACCAAGAGCAACGTGAACATTGTCGACTTTGACGCGGATTCCAAGCCCATCAAGTACATGGCTCGAATCAAGACTGTTCCCGAGGCTGAGCAGCTGTCTGCCAAGATCGAGGAGGTCAAGTAAACAATGAGGGGGAGAAGATGATGTAATTGAATAACGTGTATTTTAGCGATGGATTGGGGAGATTGAGATGAGTAGAATGAGAGGTCGAAGAGTAGTTTTCGGAGGGAAAATGGAGTTTTAGGGTGTGTTGTTGTGTGCCTGTGAGTTACCCTATTAGGAGGATTATGAGGTGTGCTATAAGATATATATTCTGTATGACAACATGTGACAATGAGTATACCAGTGGATTTAAATTTTCATGCTGATTCGAATGGTATAAGAATATATACCTGCTGTCATACATTATTCTCCGATAAAATGGGTTCTGATCTGTAACGTTGTGGGTTTCGAATGAAGGATCGCATGTGAAGAAGAATGTCGATTAACTGGCAATATTACTGTGGCAAGGTATAGAAAAGAGTACATCAATGTATTCAGAATTTCACGGTTATCATAATGATATAACAATATATACCTGTCACCACCCAAATATTCGAGTATTCGGACGTCCACTGTTGTTCATCCTCCCTCCAAGTATATCTTCAACTAAACCCTGGACTTTGTCAACAATCACGTCCACCTCACCACAACCTCCAAAAGCAGTAAGAACAGTGAAAATAACCAATCTCTCCTCATGCCACATTCCACTGACTCAGGGCTCCGAAACATCCCCTTTTGCCGTTTTTTCCCCGCTACGACACCAATCAATATGTTACATTCGATCAGATCGCGCAGTGTGAATTTATAGCCGAAACGAGATTCAACATCAAGGGATTTTTTGGGAGACAACATGTGGATTTTTATATACCAACCAGCTCTCCTAATTGAGCTGATTACAACCATATAACTCTCATCCCTGTAGCTCACCTACACCTCGCTCACTCCACCTTCCTATTCTTCCCCTCTTATTGATCTCAACGGTAATAACCTGCCAGGTTACACTACAACCCAGGAGAGGATCACGTAGATATATAAAGAGAGAAGCAGAGAATGTGATCATACCACTCCCCCAGTACCAGTCACGTGACATCCCTCATCCCTCATCTCACGTGACCTTTCTGATCCCCTGTTATCGCCACCGCCACCATGCAGGACAACCTTGATCTGATGGCGATAGTCTCTCAACCACCTTTGGCTCCCTCTTCTCACGACACGATGGACGAAAAACAGGAGCTGCAGCTGGTCAATGCGGTGGATCTGCGGATCACCATGGCAAAGGAGGACAAGTTGGGCGAGACGATTGGCGTCTATCTGGTGCCGTTGCTCACCAAGCTGGCTTCCAAGAACGTGCCTGTGCGGCAAAAGGTGGTGGAAATGTGCCAGCATATCAACACGCGAATCAAGAACACGACGTTCAAGCTGCCTGTCGACGCGCTGGTGAAACAGTTTGTCGAGAGCGACAGCGAGCTTGTGAGGAACTTTGACCTCATGTACCTGGAAATGGGTATTGCTAGAATGGGTGATGATGTGAGTATAACGAGTGAACAACCTGTCTGTTGATAGGGTTGACAACCAGTCCGTTGATGGGTTTGACAATCTATTTGTTTATTGTTGATACTACGAACAGCTGTCTATATGGAAGGATTGATTATTATCCTGATCAGGAGTTATATGATCTTTGACAGGCTGATCTGTGCTGTTCGAGAATACTGTTGGGATGATATCTTTAGGGATACCCTGTCCTTCAGTTTAAGCTGCATTGAAATGTGTCTTTTGAGATGATCTGTTTAAGGTCAGCTTTTGATGACACTTAGGAACAACTATCTCAAGGTATCTTGACGTCATGCATCCCAGATATGTCATCAACTTGCCTCCCAGTTGGCTCTGTTTCTTTAGGTCCGATTCAAGATGTGTATCTCCCTAATGCCAGTAACCGGCTTTTTGGGTCCGCTCAAGACCTCCGGCCTTTCGCTTCCTGGCCTCTCATTGCCGTGTGCTAACTCAGAAATCCACCCTCATCATGCCTCTCATCTCCTCAATCTCCACTCTCTCCTATAACCACTCCAAGGCAGTGTTCCGAATCCTGCTTAAACTCCTGCCTTTCATGACTTACCCTGCCAGAGGCTCTCTCGAAGCAGACAAGTTTAGAGAAACCCTGGACGTCAAGGACGAGGATATCGCCTTTCTGGCGCTTCGGTTCACAGACGTGTTCAACTTCTCGGCCACAAAGAGAACAGGAATGACTATTAGAGAGTACGAGTTTTTGTCTGCTGAGGAATGCACCACCGAGGTGAAATCGCACCTGCTCAAGTTCATCAGTGCGCTGTTCACAGACACAGAGTCGTACATTCCCTTGCTGTGTGCTTCTACAGACGGATCTTCGGCTATTGGAGAACCTGCCAATGACGCATGGAAGAAACTGCAGGTGGATCTGGAATCTGAGAAGCTGACCAACCAGCTCTATCAGCTTCTTCTCGGCTATAATGGCTCTTCTCCCGTCAAACAAACCACTCAGGCCAAGATTCTGGCTGCTCTTTGCCATTCAGTGCATGCTGCTAACGTTGATGACGCCTTTAGAGCCATTCAGTACTTTACTCAGACTGATTTCTACTCCAGAGCAGCCGTCATTCAGTTTGTCAACTGGATTGTGAAACACTCCAACGAGGAACTGTTCCTGAAACACTCTGGAGACCTGCTGGAGCGTGTTACTCATCTTGGAAATGACGCCAAGACTGCTGAGTCAGCCCAGGAGCTCATGGGCGGCATTCTTCGACGAGATTCGCGTCTTTTGAGCAACATTTCTCACGTGACCTTTTTGTTCGACAGAAAGGCCGGCGATTCTCTCTCAGAACTCATCAACCCTCTGGCAAAGTACCCCGAGACTGCCCAGAAACTGCTCCCCCACCTGTCTCGATACATTAGTCAGCAAGCTACTCAGTTTATGGCTGCCAAGTATGCCACGCGAGTGTTCCCCTACTCCAACGCTCATGCTCGGTTTCTGTGTCTTGTTGGTTTGACGTTTGGACGAACAGATATGCTTGAGGAGTGCAACCGGGGTCTGAACCCTTACTGGATGCGAGCAGTCAATGTTCCTTACATCACCAGTCACGATTCTCTCGATGTGATCAAGGGAGCTTCTGATTCGGACGTTTTCCAGTTCCCTGACGTGTTTGAGCTGTGCAAACTCATCCACGAGTCAAAATTCGATCTCAAAAAGGCCGCAGAGTGGATGTTCCCTTACCTCGTGCGTCTGACAGTCGCTACAGCTATCCAGGGTCACGATACTGTATGCGTGGTTGATGAACAGTGGGAGACTCGAATTGATGAGGCCTTGAAATCCGATGATCACGTGAGAAAGCTCGTGATTGAGTATCTGAGCAAGACTGACATTTCTCCTATCCTGGATATCATTTCCACTCACCAGACGTTCTCTACTCTTCCGGAAATGTCTCTGGAGCTCTACTACTCTCTTGTTTCGCTGTCCACCAAGTCGTACAATGTCTTTGACGCCAACAACAGTGTGGTTCAGCTGGCTCTTACTTCTCCTTACTACAAGATCCAGTCTCATGCTGCCAAGGTGATTGGTCTTGAACAGAGCGAGGAAGTTGCCAAGAACCTCATTGCTCAGTGTTTCAACCATGTCTCCAAGAATGTCGATGGTCCTATTCTTGTGTTTGCCAACTTGGTAGCGTTTTTGACCGAGTCTGACGTTTCTTCAGCTCTCGAGATTTGTTCCACTCACATCGATATGGAGTCAGTCCAGTACTTCCTCAGTGAACTGAAACTCAACAGAATTTCTCTGGACAGCTGGTCTAGACTCGAAGATGTCAAGAAGAAGACCCTTGTCAAGCCCACCGAACATTCAGTGCTTGCTTTTGCTTACCTGAACCTCGACAGTCCCGATTTCGACTCGAATGTGGACAAGATCTTTGCCATTGAGTCCAAACAGATGGATTTCGCCTTCTTCACTGGAGAAGCGCTCTGTGTGCTTGCTGCCGGTTGGGAAACCAAGTTTGTGAAGCGAAAAATGTGGAAGATTGCCGATAAGCTGCCCAAGAGCGATGAAGCCGAACAGAGAGTGGCTCAGTTGACCACCAGACTGATCAACATGGCCAAGACTGTCACCAAGCCTTCTCTGAGAAAGAGCACTGCTATCTGGCTGCTGTCTGTTGTCCAGTACTGTGGTCACATGATCCATTCTCTCCTTCCTCAGCTTCAGCTTGCTTTCATGCGATTCTTGCCTGAAAAGGATGATATCGTGCAGGAAGCTGCCAGTCGAGGTTTGTCTCTGGTCTTCGAGCAGGGAGATGCTCGACTTCAGAAGGATCTGGTTGAAAACCTGGTGTCTTCTTTTGTCACCGACAAGTCTTCTCAGACTCAAAAGGTGCACCAGGAGACTGAACTGTTTGAACCTGGTGTTCTGAACACTGGAGACGGTTCTATTTCCACATACAAGGACATTCTCTCTCTTGCCTCTGAAGTTGGAGATCCTTCTTTGGTCTACCGGTTCATGTCTCTTGCAAACCATGCTTCTCTGTGGTCTTCTCGAAAGGGTATTGCCTTTGGTCTGGGTAACATCTTTGCCAAGGCTTCTCTTGAGCAGCAGCTGGCCGACAATCCAGCTCTCGGCAAGACTCTGATCCCCAAACTGTACAGATACAAGTTTGATCCTAGCACTGGACAGGTCATGGCCAACATTTGGAAGATGCTGATTGGCGAGTCGTCCACCAAGACGGTGAATGCTCACTTTGAGAGTATTCTCAAGGAGCTGTTGTCTTCCATTTCGTCCAAGGAATGGCGAGTTCGACAGGCTTCTGCCGCTGCTCTTCTGGACCTTCTTCAGGGACGACCCATTTCTCAGTACCTGGACCATCTCTCTGAGATCTGGACTGTGTGTTTCCGAGTGGTTGACGATATCAAGGAGAGTGTTCGAACGGCCGGTTTGGCACTCACTCGAGGTCTCACTACTGCTCTTGTTCGGTCTCTTGAGAGTGACTCCATTTCTGACGCTACTGCTCAGCAGGTTCTTGACCAGATCATCCCATTCCTGCTCGGAAACTCTGGTCTTCAGTCTTCTGCAGAGGAAGTGCAGCATTTCTCGCTTGACGTTCTTCTTCAGCTCATCAAGAAGGGTGGTTCTCGACTCAAACCGTTCATTCCTGACCTTCTGGCCGAGTTTGTCGAGCTTCTGTCCACTCTCGAACCCCAGGCGATGAACTACATTGCTCTGAATGCCGACAAGTACGGAACTACCGCCAACGACATTGATTCTTCTCGTCTTGCTGCTGTTCGTCACTCACCCATGATGGACTCCATTGAGGAGATTGTTGATCTGTGTGACGCTGATCTGATGAAGAAGATTGTTCCCAAGCTGACCCAGTCGATCAGAAAGTCGGTTGGACTTCCCTCCAAGGTCGCAGGTTCCCGAATCATCGTCACTTTGACTATCAGAAAGACTCAGCTGTTCAAACCCTACGCTGGTCAAGTTCTCGTCAAATCTGCTATTCCCAGCATCTACGATCGAAACGAGACCGTCTCCCGTTCGTACCTTGCTGCCTGCGGATACCTGTGTCGTCTTGCTGACGATGACTCTGTTCTCAGCTACATCACTGAGCTTCAGAACCTGTACTTTGGAGAGATTCAAAAGGGCACTCTTGAACGAGCTCGAATCTCAGCTGCTATTGGAGTCAAGGAAATTGCTGCCCATGCTGCTGACAAGTTTGACTCGCTGTCTGCTTCTCTTCTGCCTCTCATCTTTGTGGGTAAACATGATTCGGACCCTACTGTTCAGGACGTATTCACCAACATTTGGAACAACAACACTGGAGGCAAGGGTGCTATTTCTCTGCACATCAAGGAGATCATCGCCCTTGTTTCGCCTCACCTGTCGTCTCAGCAGTGGAATATCAAGCAGATTGCAGCTACCTCTATCGCTGATGCCTGTAACTCTGTTGGAAAGGGTGTTCTCAATGACGAGCTGTTTGAGGTCATGATTTCTGCTTGTCAGGGTAAGAGTTGGACCGGCAAGGAGGCCGTCTTCGATGCTCTTGTCTCTCTGGCGATCAAGTTCAACCGTCATGATGCTGTTGTTGACAAGGTGGTCACCACTGAGATCAAGAGAAAGAACAGAGAGTACCAGATCCTTGCTCTCAAGTCGGCTTCTCGATACCTGGGTCACTTTCCCTCAGAGAACCTGTTTGACGTCTTTTCCGAGATTTGTTCTCTGTATCTCCTGTCCAAGTCTGATCTCGAAGACGTGGATATGGATTCTGACGACGAAGAGGAGATTCTCAAGTCTCAGAGTGAAGACCGAAGAAACGCCATTCTTGGTACAGCCATCAGAGCCCTGTCTATTGAGAACACAGACCAGGATATCTCGTTCCTCAAGACCTACTTCTCTCAGGTCTCTGAGTGGATTGAACTTGCTCTTACTCCTCCCAAGAATCTGAACAAGTTGGCCACCAAGAAATCGGTCGATCCTACCTGGAAGACCAAGCTGTGCATCTCTCAGGCTCTCTATTCCGTGGTGGTTGGTTTCTTTGGACAAGAAAAGCCTGCCAACTTTGAGAAGCAGTTTCTGCAGATTTGGACCATGGTTTCTGACAACTGCTTGCTGACTACGAACCTCGACAAGACCAAGGTGGAGGTGTGTAAACTTGGCCAGGCGGTTCTGAACTCCAAGATGAGTGATGCTACGAAGGAGAAGGTGAGGGAGACCTTGACGCTTGCTGAGGAGCATGAGCAGTCTCTGATTGTCAAGGCTGAGCTCGGTAGAGTTCTCAACAAGAATTAGACGAGCAGGAGGCGCTCAAGCATCGCATTAGCATGTATTATTATGATTAGATAGAATATATTAGATGAATAGGTGTGGGTGTGTATTGGTTGAGATTTCGTAGATACTTGGGAGTTTGTTGGGACGTTAGTTGAGTTGGAAATTTGTTAAGATTTAAATTTCAGTTGGGAGTTTAGATGGGCTTTTGTTAGAAGGAGAGGCAGAGAGATGCACCACAAAACACACACAAAAGCCATCAAATAGACTAGAGAACAGTATTGATGGCGCAAAGACACTGTCCACACACTCCCATACCCTCCAAAAACCATCCCCCTTACTTCATAGGCTTATCGCCACCCGCGGTGATGCCGAGGCATGTACCCCTTCACATCTCCTTCCTACACCCTGCCACACGATGAGTACGACCCCTCAATAGCAACTAATCGTCTGTCTCAACAGAAATCCCAACAGTGGGGGCATCCACTCTATGACTCTTAGCTACAGTTGCTAGCGTGTGATAGAGACGATAGCTCCAGTCTATAGCGTAAACAAATTTGGGGTATACATTAGTGCGAGGTAGAGAGTGCCACAAGAAAGAATGGAGAAGAGAAGGCATGTAATTGTTACTTGTGGGTTGCTCTCAAACTGACTTTCAAGCCCGCAACCTCTGTCAGCTTTTGTTGCTACTTGTTAAATACCTCTGTTCCGTCTACACTCCGCCTCACCATCAATCTACCCCACCTTATCACGTGGCGCATGAAGGTGCATAATCATGCATAGCAAAGATGACGTCAACCGAGGGGAGATTACTAACGGAGAGGCTGGACATGGGGTGCTAGGCATGTGACACGAGGGGAAAAATGGCGCCACCTGATGCCTGGGGCCACGTGACCTAAAACACGTGATGCCGTATAGACATAATCCCTATCTCTGTCCACACACTCTCTACCTTGCTCATTTTCCCGGGAGCTAATAAGGTAGGGGGTCATTTGATGTCATCTTTGCAGCGTCCCTTTTAGGCACTCTTTGGCCGAGAGAATGGCGTTAATAGGAACCATGATTGGTGCTTATTTCCCGCACAGTGGCAAACAAGAGGGGAGGAAGGGAAATAATGAGGTTATTAGCACCGGAATATTTCGTTTTGAGGCCTCCAATTGTCACAGACCGCTCAGATACTCCACAATTGTCCATTCTACCCCCCTAGCACTCCTTATTTATCCCGCATGTTCTGTTTTGGTTCCCCAGCTATCTTAAAGTTAAATGCGTTGATAAGGCTTGTTATGAGATAACGTGCATACGCGTCACACTCACTACCATAAATAAATCTTGCTACGCGACCTAGCCACTTGTACACCTGTACACTTCTCGAACCCCCCAAATTCATAACCACCACTATCCAGTCACCACACAACCCCAAGAACACATTTTCTAACGTCTAGTCACCTCCACAGTCACTAGCCACCATCCCATCCCTGAGTCACAACCACAAACACATTTTACACAAACACCTCCTGTTACATAGGTAGAGTCATCCGCCCTACCATTTGCATTGCTTGTTAGACAGAAACAAGCACCCCACTACGAACCGTACTTCACTAAACCGAAGTACCACTCACACTCACCACACTTACCGTAAAGGTACCTTCACCCTCTTCACGTTAACCTCTTCACGTTAACTACCTCTGAGGTACTCATCCACTAACAACCACACACACTCTTCTCAAACACCACCACACCCACCCACCATGTCATACCTCTCCCCCTCCTCGTTCTACTCCTGGCTGTCGGGATCCAAGAACAGCCAGCGTGACACAGCCGAGCAGCTCTCCACAGTCAACGGCGGCCTTGTGCCCCTGGACCCGTCTCAGCGGGTGGTCACGACTCTCGATGACGACGAAGAGTACGCTGTCGTGGGTCTCCGAAAGCTCAGCTACGCCGAGGTCGTGCGTCTTGAGGGCGGCAAGGCCACCCCGGTGCCTCGAATCCCCAACCCCAAGGGAGCCACTGCCCAGCTCCCCACGCCTCTGGTGACCGAGGCGTCCGTGAACCGACGGGCATACGAGGCGCTGGCGGACTTCTCCGACGAGGCACTCGGAGACGCCAAGTACGACCCCATCCGCAAGTCTAACCGACGAAAGTCGTTTGCTGGCAAGTAGGTTAGTGGGACGGCGATCGCAGCCCTACTACCAGCAGAGCCTCACGCCTGAGCGGAGCCTCAAGTCTGCACCATGCCTGAGTCAAGATTGGCTCCTGCCCCTGATCTCTGCCAACACATATTATATCTCGCACAACCATTAGAGAGAGCGACAACGTACTTAGAATGTATAGCAACCTCGAGTTGTACTTATGTAAGCAATACACCTGTAATTATAGACTGCGGTAGTAGGCCTTTGGGGGGTGGATATCGCGTGGGAAATGGTGTTCCACTTTGGTTTGTGCATTACCAATATGACTCATTTCTCTGGTTATCTCAATATGGTTATTGGTGTTTACGATGACACGGCTGTAATATTATGAGTAAGGCTTCGATAAGGTGGGCAGAAGAGAATACGAGAAAGAGGTAGTAATAGTGGACACAGAGTCAATTGAGTCGATTGAGAGGTGTAAATGAGCTGGATGGAGCTGTGTGAGTATGGAAATCACGTTTTCGTCGATTTTGGAGCACTTTGTTAACCTGTGTCACTCTTCTATACAGTCTTGTTTGCACACCTCCAAGGTTATGCTTTGATGACGCTTGACGATACAGCTCTTATCGGAGATTAATGTCTTAGATAGATTGGCGAGTTTTAGCACGTGTATTTATGGGGAGGGGTTATTGTTGTGATTCAGTGAGTGGTACGAGGCTGTGGTTTGGTTCAATATCTGAATTTGGGTGTTTTTAAGGTATGTTTGGGCTTTACTTGAGATGTGTAAGTAAAGTTGCATAATACTTGGCTTTCTTAACAAAAAAAAGAATGAGTCTAGAAGTGAGAAATACAACCAAGAGTTCGCTCACGTGACAAAAATGGACGACACCGGAATCGAACCGGGGACCTCGCGCATGCTAAGCGCATGTGATAACCAACTACACCAGACGCCCTGAATGTGAGTATCGGGGCTCACCATTGTCTACTCTAGGTGAAAAAAGACGTGAAAAGCCGGCGAGAAATGGGTCAAAAGTGGTACCATTGGAACAATAGAAACAATAGGAGTTGAATGGTACTGTTTTTATTACTACATAATTATTTCTTCTCAAGTTATGATCTTGTCTATGATCACTGTGGGTGAAGGTTATGACTGTCAGTTGTATGAATACACGCGATAGGAGACCTTATATACTATCAAAAGACTTCTTAAGATATGAGAAGTCGAACGATGCAGCTCTCAGCTTAATATCAACACTCCTTCAAATGTTCAGAGGTCTACATTACCAGTAACTTATTCAAACTCCAATGCCATGCTATTATCCGTACTATATACTATATCCTACCTTCCTTACAAAAGGTCCACGTTCTTGGGCTTGAACTTCTTGCCCGATCTATCGGCAGTTCTGAACAGGAATCGAGAACCAATGATCTCAAACTCCATGTCTCCTGTCTCAACATGCACAATGAACCGGGTCCCCGATTTGTCCACAATTTTGAGTCCTCCCATATCTGTATCCTTTCCAGGGTTGTCCAGCTCCATTCCCTCCAATTTGTCCATGTTCTCAAAACACTTTCCTCCTTCACACACCATGACGAAATTCGATTTCGCTTCCCACGCCACAATACCTGTGAGACCGACTATCGACGGGTTTCTGGCCTCGATAACTGTGATTTTGGCGCCGTTGAAGTCAGCTGATGTCAACTTTTGAGCATACATCATCTTCTTTGCAGAGTTGATCTCGTTCTTGTCTCCTTCCTTGACCATCAAAAGATCCGCAATGTATCCATTCCACAGCTTATTCAGCTTGGTATACGTCGAGTACTTTGGCAGATGTTTCCATGCCTCCATTTCTTTCTTTGTAATCTTGGTATCGCAGCTTTTGCTCTGATATATTCTCTTCATCACCTCCTTGACTGTCTTTTGGTGAGTTTTTGCGTCCTTCAGAAACTGCGAAAGAGCAGCACGGGGTTTGTGTTCGTTCAAGGCACGCTGTTTACGTGTTCTCGGAGTCTTGACCACTTCCTGGGGAGCTTTCCACACATTATTAGTCGCGATCTTACCTTCATTGGGCACTAACACGAGAATCGGCTTCTGTGTACCGCCCATGGAGTATCTCTGAGCGATGGTCTCATCGATGCGACTTCCCCGGTACCCCGCCTGTTTCAGCAGCCCCTCTTCAATGCTCAGTTTTTGCTTGTTGATGTTCATGGTGATGGTCAAGAAGAAATATTTGAAATTAGCTCGGGGTGCATATAGTGAGGGTGGAATAGATAGGATGGAGTATAAACGAAGGAGTTTGTATGGACAAGATGTGAGGTGGCTATTTGAAAGATATGATGTAGTTCTAAGCTATCTTCTAGAAGTTTCAGATTTCCATTTGCTCCACTGGAAGGTCTTGTAAATTAGCTAATAACCTACTTGATGCTTCCAAGTAAGTTTGTTATAATGGTCAAGTAGCTAAAATTCACGCTAGAAGAGAGATTTACAACGGAGAATTCCATCAGGTAACTACCACACTTCAATAAACATGGCACAGCTTTTTCTGCACTTCTATCTCCCACATATCTCTCAGGTCAACACTTTCATTTCCCCTCTTGCTGCACATCAAATCTGCACAGTCAAAATAACCTCCACTCAACATCACCATTTATTCTCAACCAGGAAAAGATGATCCGACGAATACAAACACTCAGAGCTCTCAGACGACCACAAGCATGTTACACAAACAGACTCCAGACCCGCTACTACTCTGTTGCACCCAAAACCGCCCAGGAACAGGCAGAATGGGCTTCTCAACCGGGTCCTCAGATCTTCATCTCCACCAGCACTGATCCGTTCCTGAATCTCGCCATGGAGGAGTATTTATACGATAATATGCCTGTGACCGACCCCAAGAATGGAAACCCCGACCCAGACGCACTTTCAAACAACAGACTGTTCATCTATGTGAATTCTCCATGTGTGGTGATTGGACGAAATCAGAACCCCTGGAGAGAAGCTAACATTCCTGTGCTTGAAAGTCTTCGAATTCCCATGATCCGGCGGAAATCCGGAGGCGGGTGTGTTGTGCATGATCTGGGAAACGTCAATTACTGTTTCATGACGAGCAATGAGGACTTCTCCAGAGAACAGCACTCAAGAATGATTGTTGAAGGTGTTAACGCTGTCAAAGATGACCCTGAATTGGGTCCCAGTGCTGAGGTGAAGCTTAATCAGCGGTTCGATATCGTCGATATCAACGATAACAAGGTGTCTGGATCAGCATACAAGATTCAGAGACTCAAGGCGTATCATCATGGAACCATGTTGTTGAACTCGAAACTCGATGTTCTCAAGGCTTTGTTGCATAGAGGAGAGAATTTGGGTGTTGTTGAGGGCAATGGAACGGCTTCTGTGAAATCTCCAGTTACCAATATCGGTTTGCCTCAGCAAAACTTCATGAGAGTTCTGATCGAGGGCTTTTCTAGACTATATGGAGTTGATTTCGAAGATGGAAGCCCTAAATTCGTACAGGTGAACACTGTCGACAACCATCTCGATGTTCAAAAGGTGCTGGAAACTGCAGAGGAGATGAAGACTTACAACTGGGCCTACGGACTGACTCCAAAGTTCACCCATACCATCAAAAACGACGATCTGGGGGTGCAAGTGGAGTTCTACGTGGAAAAGGGAACCCTGAAGGATGTCAAGGCTGATCCTGAACATACTGAGCAGTTCAAGTACCTCAAGAGTGTGGCTCAGGATGAGGGAGTGCAGTACATTGGAGGAAAAATCGCAGCATACGTGACCGACGAACGACTGGGAGACTGGATAGCTGCTACTATCGATGGAAGTGGGAAGGAGGAAGAAGAAACCGTCATCATTGGCAAGAAGGAAAAGTCTCTGAAAGACATGTTGTAGATAGAATACTAATATAGAGTTGAACTAAACCGATACGAGACAAAGGGTACTAGGCCGAAATAAATGAACTAGAGGACAAAAACGAAAATGTAACCCTCTGTTAACCATCTTTATTGGTCCTTTTGAGATTTACGAAAAAATAATCACTTGCCCACTACCAGAATTGAACTAGTGGCCTTTGCATTACGAGTGCAACGCTCTACCCCTGAGCTAAGAGGGCGGGGTTTTTTTATTCAACTTATCACATTAATTATAAATATGAGGATTACGTAATCTCGGCCCCCTCGAGCATTACAGGGTTAAGCCGGGGCGGGAATCCTTCCACCTGCCCGGGCGTGCCCTGGAAGGACACTGGATTTTGCGACGTCTTGTCGCATGGGGCTTTCCCGTGACCTCTGGCACCAATTACCACCAGGGCAATCGTCCGAGTATCACAGTTACAGCAAACCTATGGTGAACTTTCATCACTGGAAATGGTAATCATCGTCGTCCGGCCCGGTGTTTTCAGGGCGGTAGAAGTGGGAGAACGGTTTGGTTTTGTTACCTGGTTTGAGCAAGTACTTGATGTACTGCCGAAATGCAATAAATAGTGGGCGGTTGTGGCCGTCCTTGCCTTGTCGTCGGAGTTCKCGTTCGAAATGGAAGACTCCRTAMGCGATTTTTGCTTTGTCCGGTTCYTTGATTCGTTTATGCGAAATGGCCAGTTCTGAGAGATCTCGGGTGCGRGGTAGCTGKAGGTCTTGRAGGGCTTGCAAGACTACGGGGCATTCACAGAAGAGATGTGTGAGCAGGGACATGTGTTTGTTGTCAGGGTCCAGGTCGTCGTGGTTACAGATGCCACATCCTTTGGAGAGGTTTCTGAAGTGGGGGTATTGGTCCCAGTCCGAGATGAAGACGGTGAGCTTGCAGAGAATGAGCTTTTGGATGAATGCWCCTAGTCGAGGGGCTCGGCAGTAAACCAGGTAGAGGCTCCTGCAAGAWTCTTGCCATAATTTGTGTGCCTTGTCGGGGTCGTTCTCCGAGTTGGCCAGGAAAATGTTTTTCCAGTGTTTGTTCCAGATTGGRGTGTAGTATTCCTTCCAGATCTGTTTCGCCACGGGRGGAGTGAAGGGTTTCGGGCCCCAATTGCCTTGTGAGTCAGTGACGTTGACTTTTATGA
This sequence comes from Yarrowia keelungensis, assembly GCA_001600195.1. Taxonomy (NCBI): domain Eukaryota; kingdom Fungi; phylum Ascomycota; class Dipodascomycetes; order Dipodascales; genus Yarrowia; species Yarrowia keelungensis. The sequence goes on along the minus strand of BCJD01000006.1, from coordinate 721,484 downwards.
AGGTCTTGAAATATGCCGTTTCGGCGGGGGAGGGGTAGATTGTGCCGCTGAACCTTGTTTTTTCAATATAGCCTGAGGTGGAAAAAGGTCACGTGACCATAAACCTTAATATTTAGAAGGCTTTGACAGGCGGAGGAAGAGAGGTATCACTTTCGGAGCAATACAGAAAGGTTCCGAGAAGCCGATAGTATCCGAATCTGAGCTTTAATTGAGGTGGATTCTCTCCTATCGACCTCCAGAGCAGTTCTGATTTTCACGCATTTGAACCTTATTTCAATATGTGTGAGCAGATCAAAGAACAGATAATAGCTGGGATAACTGAATGGTTTAGAAGCAGTTTTTTTTTTTTTTGTGTGTAAGACAGAATGTGCTTGTCTGATGACTTTCAAGTTTTTTTCGGTGTTATCCGGTCACTCTGTGTTGCTTCATCACCATTTTCAGTCACCCATACGAGCCATATCACTCATCCTCATATTTGCATGTCGATAAGTAAATCTATTACCTGGAAAGCATCTATACACTCTACAAGCACTAGCCTACACTCTTCAGTACGGTTCACTCGCACCAAATCAATGACACCTACGCCGAAATCGGTACTTATATTTACAATGTCTACAGAGGGAAGGGCCTTGTACACTGTACCGTTGGGAGGGTGATGCAGAGAGTGAATCCTCAGCACAGGTGTCTACTCCACGTTTCGCCACTTCCACTCGCCCCAGGTGTACTCCATGTGTCCAAACTCGTCCTTGTCGTCGACTTCTCCTCCTCGCACTCTATCGAATCCAGCTTCATCCAGCAGCTTCCAGAGCTGCTCTCTGACTTCGTCAAACTTGCGTCTTAGAGGAACACAGATGATGGCTCGAGCGTCGCTCTTCTTTCCCAGAAACTCCTCCAGCATGTCTCTAATCCACGGAGGGTGGTTCTCTGAGTACACTGGATCAGCCAGAACCACAGTCGTATACTTGTTTGGGGTTGTTTCGTCCTCCAGGAACGATCCAGGGTTAGTCCAGTCAAGTGTGCGGGTTTCAAAGTTCTCGATTTTGTTTTCTTCAAAGTTTTTCTGCAAATTTCCAACGATTTCAGGCAGATCAGTAGCTATGGTAGGGTGTCCTAGAAGCGATGTAGCAATACCACAGAGACCTGTACCGGATCCAAGCTCAAGAACCATACCTTTCAGTAGATCAGGGTTTTTGACAAAGATTTGAGACAGTACGAAACTCGAACCCCAGGTTTTCAGACCGAGAAAGTCGCCCGTCAGAGGAGGCTCCACCAGAGAAATCGTAGGAAGTCCTTCGATGTCAATCTTTCGGAGCATCTGGGGGTTGGCGGTTCGACCCGAGCGTTCGGCGATCCGCTGAGCAGCTTTTTGCCAGATTTCGTCACGTTTTTCCTCGTCTTCTATCCATGCAAGGGGAGAGGCACATAACGTGGTGAGCCACTGGTAAAAGTTGTGTGGGTCGTTTGAGACGCCGCTTTCAAAGTTGTGGATCACGTTTTGGCTGTGTTTATCGAGCAGCGTAATCAGCTCGTCCGCAGGCGGCTTTGTGTACAATTGCGGAGGGTCTGGTTCGGCCATGAGATGTGTGGAGATGTTTGGTCAAGGTGAAATATTTAGCCTTTATTGGTGCCTAAGAGACGTGAGGTGTGAGTTAGAGGTGGTTGTGAGGGGGTGATTAGAATGGCGAAAATGGAAGTCAGAGGCTTTATGGAGATTTGGGAGAGATAGGGGAAGTTCAGAGTCATATGATGATAGTTGTATATAATCATTTGGTGTTCTGGGGACAGCTCCTGAGAAAACGTTGCATTAGTTGACTTTACTTGAAGGAACGGTATTATAGTTGGAATTTTGTTGAGGTTAGGGGTAGAACAAGTTGGCCAACGAGGGGAGCTTAGAGCAGCTCAGGAAGCATAAATAGTGACTGAAAGTAGTTGAAAAGGGCTTTTAGTACATGCCACATATGCTACTAAGGAATCTTTGACTTGACTACAGGCTTCTATGACACTTCTGTCAAGCGTTAGATGGAGACACCTTGAAAGAATTGTCAGATGGTGTTTACAGCGTAAAAGAGCTCCATGAGTGAAATTCGATGCCGAAAAGCCGATCAATTATCATGAGATAATAGCTACGAAAAGCCTTCTGTTCTACTACTAGTTGTTCTCAAGAAGCGGGAAGTGCTCTGTAAAGTGTCTTCAAGACCCTGCTACCGGTACCCTGACACTCTATGACCCTGACCACCTTCCACTTTCGGTAAGTCGCTCACTCAGTAAGCCATATCTCTCCCAAAATGCTCAATTCCAGGCCCAAACTGCTTTGCTTATTTGAAGCTCAGCTCTCACCTCAAGTAGAGTCATAGTTCAGCGGCCCCTGTAAAGGCCCGATACCGATAAGACAATAGGCGGATCGACAGAGACAGAAGTTAGAGATTGGGGAGGTCGAGTGTTATTCAAGGGTGTTTTGGGCAAGAATTCTTACGCTTCTACGTCCTTCTATCTGGCGTATACAACCATTCAGGTTCTTTCACTTGCCCTTTCACCTCTTACCTTGTACTTGCAGTATTCAGCATAGATCAACATGGAGCATATACCAAGGTAACGGTTAGGTAACGGTGGTATGCAACTGGGAAGCCACAGTAACACCCTCCACTCGTAAATGTAGCCCACATTCTTTATCTCTTCACCCAGTGACTCAAAGCTACTGTTGCTATAGTGCAAGAGTGCTATCTCTGGACTCCATGATACTCTAGTTTCGGTATCCGAGTTGAGCACCATGGCATTCAGTGTATACGACAGAAACGACACGGACATACAATATGTACGCCTCATGGTACGTTCAGGTGCATCTACATACATCACTCATACCCTTTGACCTCCCTTGACTCGGCCGAACTATCTTGGTGCATCTGTCTATCGCTCCGTGGTTCCGTTTCTGTCGCCTCCTGAGCTAAAGAAAGAAGTGGAGAATAAGAGAGACTAAGCAACCCCATGAAGAGCAAGACTGAGTCAGCTGGACAGGGCCAAGTTCAGCCGGACACTCTCCTTTTGTACTCCTTACCGTCTTATCCTCCTGCTCACGGCACTAATTCAGGCATTGTCTGAAGTCAGCAGACACACTACCACTCCGAACCTTGCGACAGCTGCAGTTAGCTGGGGTAAGAAAGTAAGGCAAGAAAAGTAAAGGTGAGCATAGAGAGAATAAAGACGGTGGTGGAGGAAAAAAGCGGTCGTTTGAACGGCGGAAAAAGGGGCAAAAAAGAGCCAAGAGGGCAAGGTGGCCACCACAGACCCACCTCTTAGCCCGATCTTGCCCTGGCCCCTCTCTACCAGGCCCAATGTCACATCCATAAGGTTCGGTGGCGGACTTCCGGCCATGGTCTGGCATTGCACAAGCCAACTTTGTGACCAAGCCCTCACTTTTATTATATATTAGGTATATCCACCCACTCCACAGGGCAAGCACATGGCTCAGTAACCGCTCTTTATAACGGGAGGCTTTGAATCTTGACTTCCTGTTCCCCACACACCACACCACACTTGAATCCGGGCTACTGAAGGAGCCGCAAGAACCACCACCGTCACCGTACCCGCAATCCGGCCCAGAAATCATTCCCATGGGGTTTGTGTGCTCCCACTATTTCGATGAGCCATGCATTTACTGCTGCATCTCTTGCAAGTCCCATCTCAGCCGCAATGACGATCTCAAGAGCAAGGTGAGTAGGAGAGGTAGGGGGTCAGGAAGGGGTCAGGAGGTCATTTCCAGGAAGAATTTCTCCTCTCCCTGACACGCCAAGTGTAGTGATTTACACATGTTGGGTGCTTCAGAGGTCCCAGGTGCCAATTCTGAGTTAGAGCATGTCCAGGCTGCACTTGCACTCCTGTTCTGTGCTGCCCAACGCAATCGTGCACAATCAGAAATTAAGTTGGACGGTAAGGGGGAGGCAGCTGAGAGAGAAAGGGCTTTGTGCTGCTCATGGGGCTTGGATCATATGACTTGTGACCCATTGACCTATTTCAAGCACCGCTTTTCTCCTCACTATCTCCCTTTTCCCCAGTCACGTGGTGTCTCACCCTGTGTAGCGGTTGGCCCCATTTAGCCAACGGAAATAAGCTTGCGCCAACTCTAACTTTGGCAGGAGTCCAAGAGGGTGCTGTGGTTGCCGGGATACGACTCCAATACGATACTAACGCAGTCTTTCAAGGGCAAGTTTGGAGACGCCTTTCTGTTTGACGACGTGGTCAACGTGAAAAAGGCCGAGCCCGTGCTCAAAAACATGATCACCGGCCAGTACATTGTGCAGGACATCACCTGTGCCCAGTGTGGCTCCGATGTCGGCTGGACCTATGTCAAGAGCCTGGAGGAGGCCGAAAAGTACAAGGAGGGCATGTATATTCTCGAGGTGGAAAAGATATGTCTGTCCAAGCGCGACGGCTTTGTGCGAGACAGTGTCAAGGAGGGCACCAGGGTCCAGTCGGTCTGGGCCTATTCGAGAGAGAGGTTGTGACCGACAGCCGACTTGAGATCTTACTAACAGCAATTTTTATTTATAGACTAATGGATGGTATTTTGACAGAGGAGGGGGTGTGAGAAGAAAGAGTGGATGCCGTTTACTTCGCTTGTATTGTACTTTTGTTCGTAGTCGCACCCACTTCACCAATACGGAGTATGGGGTGCAGGATATGCAGTCAAGAGGGATATCTGACGAGGGTTTGGGAGCAATTGAGGTATGTAAACGACGCTGTACAAGTACATGTCGCCTTGCTGCTTTTTTCTCGGCGCTTTTCTCTCCCAATTTCCGCTTCTCAAACTTCAATTGTCTCACCGGTATGAATGTGACATGGTTGCTTGCCCCTTAGAGCACACCCCTTTAGGGAGATAAACTTTGACTTATCTATTATCAAGGTTCAAGAGAGAAATATTTTTTTGATAAGCTGGAGGTGGTGAGAAACTGTGGCTGTTTAAGAGGTGTTTGAGGGAAAAGGGAGAAGATGAATAACGGCTGGAATGCCATTATTTGTGGATTTGCAAGTTCCAATTTTACTTTGAGGCTTTAGACCCCTTTCTGAGAGTGCATGAAGTAGGGAGTTGGACATAATATGAGGAGCGGCTATGATAGAGCGAGGTTGCTACAAATAGAACCAAGATGTTGGACTTGGAGTATTTTATTAGTCTACTGTGGGCTGATTGTGTATTCAACTGTGACTGGCCAGGTGCTTTATGAGTCCAATGAGATCCGTATACCACCAGGACGTGATGTATACTGCACGCAGTGGTAAGTATGGATTTTGATACACATCATACACTCAAAGTAACCGAACTGTATCTACAAGTACTTGTAGGGGAAGTGCCATTTCAAGCGAGTGACTTTGGTGTACAGCATCACTTGGTCGATCTCAACATTGAAAAGTCAAGATGAGAGGTTCTGATGTAGACGAATAGCCTCCTACGTGATATGGTATACTGAGCTCCACCTTTCACTTCCATAGCCACTCTCACTCTGCTACACTATCCACCCCAATGACATTATTGATATTACATCAGCTATATATAACGAAGGGGAGCAATGCTACACCGACTCGAGCAACGCACTCGCTGCTCTACTTCTTCTGGTTGTCCTCCTTCAGAGACACAATCTGGTTGAGCACAATATCCTTATCGGTGCTGTCCTTATCCATGCAAAAGTATCCCACTCGCAGAGCCTGGAATCGGACACTCTCGGGGGATCCCTTCTTCTCCTTACCAGTGTGCTCACCGGTGACCCAAGGAGAGTTGGCCTGCACGTCGTAGAAGCCAGGCTCAACCAGAGCATGCTTGTGAACCACCTCGGACTCCTCGGCCAGATCGGCCAGGTATCCGTCGGGATGGCCCTGAGGGTTCTCAGACTTGAAGAGCTGCTTGAACACCCGAGTCTCGGCAATCTTGACGGGCGACTTCTTGGCAGCACACTCAGGAACCCACTGGATGTAGGTCTTGGGCTTCTTGAAGGGAATGTCGTTGTCGAGGTGGCAGACCAGCTCGGTGATGTTGCCGGCAGCGTCCTTCTTGACCTCCTTGAGCGAAATGTTGTGGGGCACCTTGAGCAGACCAACGGGCTGAGTGGCAGTGAGTCGGAAGAACTCCTTGCCGGCAGACTCCTCAAAGTCGGACCGGTCAATGTACAGCTCCCGGGTGAAGGGCACCTTTCGGGATCGCTCGTCGTTCTTGCCAAAGGGCATCTCGAACTCCTCAAAGTGGTCCCCAGGCAGGTTCTCAATGGTCACCTTGAGAGGATCCAGCACCATCATGAGACGAGGAGTGGTGTCCTCGAGGTACTTTCGCACGCTGTTTTCGAATCGCGAATGCTGGATGTTGGACTCGGCAGTGGTGACTCCCAGAGTGGAGACAAAGTTGAGAATGGCTCCAGGAGGAATACCTCGTCGTCGAATAGCGACCAGAGTGAAGAGACGGGGATCGTCCCAGCCTCGAACGTGGCCCTCGGACACGAGCTTGGCGATCTTTCGCTTGGAAAGCACGGTGCCGGTGATGTTGAGACGGCCGTACTCTCGCTGGGCCGGTCGGTAGACGTCCACAGCGTCACACAGCCACTCGTACGACTCTCGAGACAGGTAGAACTCGGTGGTGCACAGCGAATGCGAAATGTTCTCCAGCGAATCGACCAGACAGTGGGTGAAGTCGTAAGTGGGGTAGATCTTCCACTTGTCGGCGGTTCGGTGGTGGGGAGCGTTGAGCACTCGGTAGGCCACCAGATCCCACATCTGGGGGTTGGGGTTGTTGAGGTCCTGCTTCATTCGCAGCACGGCCTCTCCGGGCTTGTAGTGGCCGTCCCGCATCTTTCGGAACTCGGTCAGGTTCTCCTCCACGGTTCGGTTTCTCCAGGGAGAAGGAATTCGCTCTCCTCCTCGAGCTCCCTCAGAGACACCTCGAGACGCCTTCATCTCCTCGGCGGTCTGGTGGCACACAAACGCGCCTCCAGACTCAATGAGCTTCTCGGCGAGATCGTACAGCTCCTGGAAGTAGTCGGACGAGTACGTCACCTTGTAGGGCTCGAAACCCAGCCACTCAATGGTCTCTCTGATGGAGGTGAAGAACCGCTCCTCCTCGGCCTCGGGGTTGGTGTCGTCGAACCGCAGGTAGCACTTGCCCTTGTTGAACTGGGCGTAGCCAAAGTTGACGGTGATGGCCTTGGAGTGGCCAATGTGCAGGTATCCGTTGGGCTCAGGAGGGAATCGAGTGAACACCTGGCCCTTGGTGGCCTTGAGATGCTCGACCATTCGCTCCATGTTGGCCTGGGGGTTCTCTCCGGCCTTGTGCAGGTTGCCCAGGAAGCCGGAGGTGAACATGGCGGTGGCAGACACCTTTTCGGGCTCCTCGGTGGTCTTCTTGTCCGCAGCAGCCTTGGGGGCCTTGGGGGCCTTCTTCTTGACGAGGTCCCGCTCGTCCTTGGGACCCAGAAGCTCCTTGAGCTGCTCGTCGATCACAGGCTTGAAGTCGGCAGGGTTGGCCCACTTGAGAGCAGGAATCTTCTTGGCAGCCACCATGACGCCGGGAAGCGCCTTGTACCGCTCCTCCTCGAGCTGGGCCTTGTTGGCGGCAATGTAGGCGGCAATCTCGCGGCTCACGTCGTCCCGGGTGACCTCAATGCCCACTCCAGCAGCCTGATCCAGCGACTCGGCAGAGTGCAGGTCCTGGGCCCACTTCCAGGCGGCATCCAGCTGCACGTTGGTCTTGATCCGGCCATCGGCAATCGCGTGGGCAACCTCGTTTCGCTTCTTGAGCACAGCCTCGTCCTTGGCGTCCTTGGACGAGGAGGCCAGGTTGTGCAGCAGGGCCGCTCGCTTCTCGTCCTTGCCTACATTCACCTCGTTGAGAATGTCGTTGAAGGAGGCGGCGACCTTTTTGTTCTTCAGCACCTCCTTGATCTTGGGCTCGGCAAAACCCAGCTTTTCCAGCTTGGCGCTGAGCTCGGTGACGTCGGACATGGTGTGGGGTGGTGTGTGGTGTTCTGGAAAAAGAGAGATCACGATAGATTGATTTAGAGATACTGGATGGGTGACAAAAAGAAAACTTTATTTGTAGAGGTGGAGTGTGGTGTGGTGAGTCAGCGCGTCAGTTCGATTCCACTTGCCGTAGGGGGTGGAATATATATAGGTTTGCAAGTGGAGCCACAAAAGGGAGGGGAGTGGATCTTATGTCAAAAATAATGCCCTAACGAAATATGACACGTCCTACTGTATGGTGACTCACTGATGATACGATAATACCACACGACCTTATCAGGGGAAATGGGGCATAGATAGGGATGAAAATGAGAGGGGTTACATATGCCTCATGAGGGTGAGAGGGGTGTTTTGGTTATGTAGAGGGTGAGAAATTTGATAATATGAGCCTCTAGAGTCCGTCTTGTAGGGCTCCATAGAGCTCAAGACAAGTCTCATAATGTATCTGTCAACTAACTTACTTGACATTGAGAGCTATAGTCTAAGTGTGAGAGCAGAACAGAGATAGTACCATGGAAGACGAAAGTGACGAGTCCTGTTCTAAAAAACGAGCCTTGAGAGGTCGAAAAAGCACAATAAGTTACCCCCAAATACCTATAGCACTTTATCTACTTTTTTAGCAGCCTCAGTCGTTATAGCATTCTCCCCTCTTCAATGCATCATTTAGTTGAAGCTTAGTTATGACTGAAATCAACCTGAGGGTTCAAATTCGGGGTTATCGAAATGGTAGAGATGTGGCTGATACACTATCTGATAGAGAAACGCAACAAACTCAAGAATGACTCTCTTCTGTTGAAGCGCGCCACACAAAAAATCGTGTCAGTTTCCATTTCCCGCTTCTTCCACTTTGTTAAACTTACTTGGGGAAATGTATGAACCTGTCATACCTCATAACTTCTGAGCCAGACACGAATAACAAAAGCCGCTTCTTCTCACACCAACTACCCACCACCCTCTACTCTATCAAATAAATATCATTAGTATATACAAAGACAGCAGCTGTAGCTGTAGTGCAGCCGTCTGTCTGTAGATCTGTCTGTACTTAGACCGTTAGCGTACCGAATGAACGGCTAGATTCGTGGGTAGACCCCCTCCTTCATTTCACACAAAGGAGTCTTAGTTTCGGCTCGGAAACCGTCTTGAAGATCAATCCGAGGTCTAGAAAGATGAGCAGTTGGACTAGAAGGACCAGCTGGAAGAAGTTCCATTGAGGCGCGGTTTCTGTGAGCTCGGTGACCTTTTGGCGCAGTCTAGCGAGCGCGGCAGATGCGGGAAATCGCGCTTTTGGGCCCATTTTCGCAGTTTGGACGCCCAAAAAGTGGTGTTTGGAGATGTGGAGAGGTTCAAGTCTGAGTTTCAACGGTTAAATGCAGCATATTTCCGAGTCTCCGAAATATCGATGGAGATTAAAGGTTAAACGGAGAATGTGGGAGACCAAGACGGGACTGACAGGGTGCGTTACAGACGTTGGTGTGAGACAAAATCTGGTTATTCCCGATGGCGTCGGCCCCATTCTCGCACTAGCGCTCTTGGTTCTCAGATTTAGTGGCAAAAACGGCTTTTTTGAAGCATGTGATTTTTTCGGATCATTTTCGGATTATCTTAAGCGAATACCCCGAAGCGAATACGACATACCTGGGATAGGTCACCCTGCTTACTGAGTCACGCTACCACGAACGGCAAAAACAAATTCTGAACGTCCACGTTCGAAGCCAAGCCTGGTCTTAGTTTCGTAGCAAAAAGAGCTGGATGGAGACGATGGCATTTGGTCGGACATGTTAAACAGGTATAACTGAGTATTATCAAGGGACTAGTTCTACTTCGACTATAGGGAAATCCCTCAGTGACGCAATTGTGCTCTAGTGCCAGTGACTATACAAGTACCGGTATTGTGCGCCACTCGCCTGTGACGTAACATGTCTCGTATCGACACTTCTAGAAACACCTTAACGGTGAGTGCAGAGTTAGAGGTCATGAGATGAGACGGGAGAAAGAGGGCAACAAGCAGAGGGTGTCATGTAGCTGACTGAAAACGGGACGGAAGAAGGGAACTAGCAGAAGTTATGCGAGTGGCGTGAAAGACAATCTCAGGTAAGATGCAGGTATTCAGACACGGTGACTCACGTAGACTTGAGTGAGTTTGAGTGGACGGAACATGACGAGACATATTCTAGAACGAGACATTGTGATTGAGAGCAGAAAATCCGTCAAGGTCTACAAATATCACCCATGATAGCGTATCATTATTTATCCGTCCTTATTTAGATCCCTCTCATTAGTAGCACCTCTTGTTCTGCTCATCTCTTTCAGCCTCGTGATACAAGCAAAGTTTTGCGTCACAGCCTGAAAGCCAAAGATGAGGGGTTAGTGGCCGGCCGTTAGCGAGGTGGAGTGAGCCCAAGGTTCCCGCTGCTCCAGGCTATGTTCGCAATGTAACCGTGAGCTATTCTGGGCAGAAACGAGGGTCATCTTCGTCCGCAGCGTTATGCACTCTCTGCACATGACAGGTACATGTGGGGGGAGTGGCTAAGAGAATACAAGTGATAAAGTGCCTAAAGATGTAGCTAATCGCCGCTAGATATGACGTCAGGGATGTAGAGAGTACGAATGAGCCGTTTTAGTAACGATTGATCATATCTTTGGTCCGAACAGTCAGCTTTTCTGTGTCGATTTTTTTCTTTTTGTCTTTTCCACAGCGATCCACACAACCTTGGTGTAACACTAATCGACAATAACATCACAACAGACATGATAAAGGTAAAGCGCTTGTTGCTTACAAGTGAAAGTTGCATCACCACGGAGAACTCAACCTGGTGAAGAAGACACAAAAGTGACACAGAAACCGGCAGAAAGTGGTGGAAATCTCGTCCACACCCACACTACACAAACACAAGCCTCCACTGAGCTCTATCATCGCCACCTCACATTTTTGACCCACAATCCGTGTTTCACCATCACAACCCCTGTCAAAACACTGAGAAATACGACGAAAGCGTCCTAAACATCAACATCCGCCCTCATACCACCCACCACAATGATCATTGCAAAATTCTCGCGCAAAATCAACCCGCTACACCGATCGAAACGCCACGATCGAAACGCACAGTCCGATGGACGTCTACCGGGTATCTCTCTGGAAGATGTGTCTCAAGTAGCCCCCGCTCCTCCACCAAAAGACCATCGGTACTCGCGAAAGTCCATGGATGAGGACGGCAACGAACGACGACGTTTGCGACACCTCAGTCCGTTCAGATCGGCCGAAAAACGGGCGTCTGGAGAATACATGCGTCAGGCAGAGAAACCAAAGACTCGAACGGCTGACAAACGACCAGGAAGCGAGACGGTGTCCCCTAGCCCTCCGCCACAGATCCAAACCAACCCCAACCCGAACAACAGGGCTTCTCTGGATATCAACCGTCCAGACTTGCCCGATCGAGGACCGCCCAAACCCACCAGACCGGCAACGGATGACTCAGCAGTCTCCAACGCGAGCTACAGCACCGCCAGCACCACGTTCGGAGCAGGCCACAGCCCTAACAGCTGCAACCCCAACCCAGGCAGTCCCAATCGACAGAGCCCTAACCAGAGCCACAGAAGTCCCCTGGGCAGTCCCAAGATGGGAAGCCCTACCCTTGGCCAACACCACCCGCAGCTGGTGCACCCTAACCCCGGGTACCCTCCCCCAGCTCCGGGCCACCCTATCCCTATCCCTGGCCAGCAGCATTACCCCCAACCCCAGCACCCTAGCCCTGGCCAGGTTCCCTCTCCTGGTGCTGCTGGTGCTAAGACAACCGTCAAGTCGCCCCTCATGCGTCCTGACTCCCCTAACCAGCCAGTTCCCGATATGACCGAGTTCAACCGTTCGTTCCATGTCCAGAACCCGGGTAAGGTGACTTGTGGTTTCGAGGATATCTTCCTGCCAGTCGATGTGGAGAAACAGGAGCACCACAGACTCGAGCATCTGCAGTTCCGACACGAGGACTCGCTCAAATTGCATCACACGCTCCAGAAGCAGCTCTACAACAAGCCTGGAGACGTTGTTCTCGAGTTCTACGATGTCACAGTCTACAAGGAGGATATTGACAATCTCCAGCCTGGCTACTGGCTCAACGATAACAACATCTCTTTCGTTTACGAGTACCTTGAGCGTCTGGAGATTATGAGAGCTGGTTTCCAGTCCCAGATCTTCCTTCTGCGACCCTCAATGGCTTTCCTGCTTGGTCAGGGAGACCCCAGAGAAGTCGCCGAGTTCCTGCCTGATTTCAAGCACGCCTCGTTCATCTTCCTGCCCATCAACGACAACAACAATGTGGAAATCGTGTCCGGTAACCATTGGTCTTTGCTCGTGGTGTCTGTGGAGGACGGCAAGGCCATTTACTACGATACTGTTGGTGAGTGCAACATTTCTGCCGCCAGAAACGTTGCCGATAAGCTTGGAGTTGTGCTGAACCAGAAACTCAACTTCCTGGTGGCTCCTACTCCCCAGCAGAGCAACGGAAGTGACTGTGGAGTGTACGTCTGTGAAATCACCTCCCTGCTGCTCAGACGACTGCTGTATACCGAGGGATTCATCGACCTGGGCATTTCGAACCTCACATTCGTTGCTGACGCAGGTCGAACGTTCATTCTGACTGCCATTTTGCAGCTGATTTCCATGTTTGGACCCAAGATTAGAGAGAGACCGGAATAGTTGGGCGAAGGAACTTTGATAAGAGTGACCTACAGGTCGAGTAAAGCATTTATGTGGCATCGAGGTTTGAGCTAGGAGTGTTATTTGCATGTAGTTACAACGAATATATTTATGATAGACAGGTTGTGGTTGTAGAGTGTTTTGAGGTTCTGTTGAGCTTAGTTCTGTAGCTCATTAGTACATACGAGAGATCAAACTACAGATACTGGTATCTACGTCATGTTAGACCTCAATCGTATAAATACAATGCATATTAAATTAAATGTCTGGTCCATCTATAATACAACCACCAGCTAATGCAACTGCTGACAGTAATAGTAGTTCAGGTTGGGAACATGTCTTCCTTCTGAACATTTGAAACCCACGCCGAACTCCACATTGAATGCCTCGCCTTGATTGGTGTGTGCGAAATGACACATGGAATCCAGCAAGCCCTTGTTCAGAAACTCTGGTCTCAAATCGTACCACTTGACCTTTTGCCAGGCAGTAGCAGCCTGCTGAGTAAGCCAGGAAGCGTCCTCAAAGGGGTACTGTTTCATGCTAATGTCAGCTCCATACATGACTTTGCCCATCAAAACCACATCCTCGGGTTTAGGAGCACACTGGTCTCCAAAGAAACGAGCGTCATTGTGAGGGAACGAGTAGAGAGTGTCGTGAGACTCATCCACAGGTTTATGATCGTCAATGTACCCAGGGTACTTGACAGTGACTCTTCCAGATCTTTGACCTCCTCTGAGGACAGGTTCGAATGTGAAATCTTCCCATAATGAACCGTCTTCGAAAGAAAGACTGATTTTGATAGGATCAAAGTCGAATGTCTTTCGCAGCATGAAAGCAGCATGTCCAGGACCGAGTTGGGGGACCTGAATGTGCCGAATCTTTTCAACATCGCCGTTTTTGTACGTATGATCGGTGGTGAAGGGTTTGTTAGAGGTGTACTGTTCACGTGACTCGACGAACGATGAGTAGTCCATGTCGTTGAACTTGACGTGACTCAACAGTGAGGGGTACTTGTTGAGCAGATGTCGAGCACGTAAATTCACGAGTTGGCGCTTCTCATTGTCATATGTCTCTTCAGTATCTTCTTCAGTGTCTTCTTCTTCGTCATCTTGAGCCACACTCGTTGCCTGGGCAGCACCCACCCCCGATCTGACACGTGACAAGACCAGCTTCTCACGTGGGTCGTTTTCGTAATCACGTGACTCCTCTACCAACCCCCACGATGCAAAGTACCCTAGTTCCATAACCAACATCATCTGGCTGAATTTGGTGGCTATACACTGATGACCGGAGATGTGGTCTTCTGTGTAACTTGTCAACTCCTCCGCCAATGGTGACACTGGCAATTGAGTCACATAGTCCACAATTTCCTCCTTAACACTCGTTTCCCCCTCCCTCAACTGAACATCAGGAACGATCAGTTTCTCCGACAAATGGCACAATGCTTCGGTGTAATTAGCGTGTCCAGCTACCGGGCCCTGGTCCCTTGGCACTGTGAAGTAGTGGGCTCCGTTTTTGTGTCTCAGATCAATGGTATCATCATACAGATTATGAGAGGCTCCTAATCTTGTGATGTAGTTTGTGAGTCTCCAGTTGTCGACAAAGTGCCGTTTTTTCGGCGGTAAGCTGAGCCACGTTCCGAATATGACTAGGAAGACGATAAATGGCAATAACTTGCGTTTTGAGATCATCACAGGTGGTGTTGTACAGTTTCACAAGGTCTCAGTGTTGAAATCACGATAGATTCGCCGAAACACGTCCTAGAGCCGAGAGAAAACAATAAATAGATTCCCCGGAGAGATTCGCAGCTACTAGTCGCCCGAACCAAGGTCTAGACTAAAGCGTAGGTGTCTATAAGACTAGTTTATGCGACCAGTGGAAAGAGAATGGCAGGGGGTGTAGAATGTGATCTAGAGAAGATGGTGCAAATCTGAAGCAAGGGTTGTGATCTCTGAGCCGGGTTGATTCGATTGGTGTTGTTACTGAGGCGAGAGTTCGGTATTTGGCGCCTGATAGAGTGTCCTGTTGTGCTGGTGATAAGAATGCGTGGGTCTGAAAAAAATGAGCTAATCTAAACCCAACTATTTTGTTGGACATTCCACCGCACACCAGGACAGCGAGGAATTGGTGATGAGGAATGGTACTTATGGAAGTCACGTGACCAGATGGCTTCAATTTAGCTTACTAAGCATTAAATGGTACCCCTTCCTCCTTAATTCCTTCGCAACCGATATTACTGCTATCTGATTAGGCAACCATGCAGTGTTATGGCAACGTCAATGAACTGTCACAGAATCAGCCACAGCAAATTGAGAGCGAAGTAGAGTATATCAGTGTGAAGCTCTCGGCGAGTCGAACAGATTAGTACAATTCTTATATGTATCATCCGTCGCACCTGCAATAAAACGACATTTCAGTATAAAAAGGTACAACTCGATCAAATCACTTCAGAATGGAACAAAAGTGGTACGATTCGATCCAGCACAAAAAGAGGAGTCGGTTGGTACCAAGAATGACATATAAAAGATGCAGTTTCCCCCTACAAGTCGTTACCACCCTCCATCTCCACTTCAGTATTAGCCTCCAAACACACTCAACATACACCTCAAAATCGAGTCACGTTACACACCTCCATACACGTGCTGGTATCCCACGTGGATAATGCTCCCCATGAGACCTAAATATGGCAGTATTATGGAGAGTGGCAAACCCTAACCCCGGAGAGGAGGTGCAGCTGAAAATGGTACTGTTGAGCGTATAGGGGTGATGGAGAAGTGGTATGGCTCGGGGTTTGTAGAGCTCTTCTTTAGCTACATTTTGGTATACTAAACGTCATACGTTGCCACTAAAGTATTCGCTCAAATTAGTCATCAGCTTTTCTTAGTTCAAGCTGAGATGAGGGTATAACTGTTAGCATTATGGGAATTTGAGAAAGTGTCTAGAATGGTCAAAAGTGGAGATATTTTAAAATTGAAAGTACCAGAATACTCAGTGAGAGACGCTGACTAAAAAGGTGCCCTTATAATTGCTCTATCATCAACACTCCTTCTCTACTATTGCACTTACCTCCCCCTCAAACAGATTAAACCTTTATCTGCAAAAGTCTATCTCGGAAGGTTAAAATAGGGAGGTGCAGTATCACAACATGAGAGGCATAACATTCGACATCTGACGTTGACATCTTGCGTGTGAGGCGGTTTGCGATTTTCGAGCGATTTTTTGGCGATATTCTTCGGCTACCGGCGGCACCTAACGACAATAACCGACAATAGCCGTACCCAGAAACGTAATTAGTGACACAAACGCAACAAGCGACACAAACACACACACAACACACGCAAACACACAAACACACACAAACACACACACAAGCACACACACACACTCAGGTTCGATTCTCCGATTCCCCTGCATTGATAATTATTTGTCATTAACTATCGCAATTAACCTATTTCAATTGTGATATACACCCAGCAGCTTTCAACAGCTTTCAACAGCATACCGGTACTTGTAGCAAAGTCCCCGTTTCAAAATGGACATTGTTGCAACGACACAAAAAGAGCTGTACGGATGGTACGCGTATGCATGGGCCGCAGAGCCGTTCATGGTCGTCGCCGTGGCAACGTATATCCCCCAATTGTTGCAATCATACGCCCGTCTGAACGCCGTTTTGGCCGACGATCACACCCAGCCCTGTGATTCGCCTCCAGTTCCGTTTCCTGGCGACCCTGGAGTTCCCACGGATCCAGGCATCCCTCCCAACAGCAGTCTTTCCACTGAAGTGCCCTGGTTCCTGAGATCCAATGAGATTCAGCTGTTTGAGAGCCCCGATACCGTGCATACTTTCAAGGACCACAAGGCGAAACCCACTCAACCGACTTGTGTCATCAAGTTCTTTGGCTTCTACATCGACACCGCATCTTTCCCGCTGTACACGTTTTCGTTGTCTGTGTTGCTGCAGGTGGTCGTGGTCATCTCCATGTCCGGTGCTGCTGATCGAGGACGGTTCAGAAAGCAGCTTCTGCTGTTTTTCGGCATTGCCGGTGCTCTGACTACAGGTCTGTTTGTGTTCATCACTCCCAAACGGTACTATCTCGGTTCTTTCCTGGCCATCGTCTCGAATGCCGCCTTTGGAGCTGCTACAGTATGCGGAAACGCGTATCTGCCTGTTCTCGCAGCAGGTATGAAGGACGGAAACACATCCGAGGAGCCCAGTGAGCCCTCCACACCTTCAGATACGTCGAAGCCCGCTTCCAGAAGCGAAAACACGCCTCTTTTGACGTCCACCAGCCCTGATTACGAGGCTGGAGAGTCTTCCACGGCTGAAATCGTCAAAATCGACACTCGAGCCAACGTTTCTGCCCGCATCTCGGGAACAGGTGTGGCTCTGGGATACCTGGCTGGTTTCATTGTCCAGATCATTTCCATCTATCTGGTCATCTCCACCGGTTCCACCACCTGGTCCCTTCGGCTGGCTCTTCTCATTGTGGGTTTCTGGTGGCTCATTTTCCAGATCCCCGTAGTCCTCTGGCTCAAGCCTCGGCCCGGACCTCCTCTCCCTGTCAAGCATGACCCCCAGAACCACCCCTGGACCGCTGCTCTTGATCGAGTGACGAATGGAGGATGGTCATACGTCACTTATGGATGGAAGACTCTGCTGGTGACGTTCAAGGAGGCCCGTCAGATGAAGGACGTTGCCCTGTTCCTTGTTGGCTGGTTTCTGGTGTCGGACGGAATCACCACCATCAACTCCACGGCTGTCCTCTTTGCTCAGGGAGAACTGCGAATGTCTCCTGCCAATCTGGCTGTCATGGGCATGCTGGTGGTCATCAGTGGCATCTCTGGAGCCAAGCTGACCCCTCTGATTGGCGGAACTCGAGCTTCTCCCATCAAATCCATCGTTGTGGTGGTTTCTCTGGCAGCTGCTGTTCCTGCTTACGGCATTCTGGGCTTCTTCTTCACCAACATTGGCCTGAAGAACCCCTGGGAGCTCTACGTGCTTGCTGTATGGTACGGCTTTGCTCTTGGAGGTCTGAACACTGTGTGTCGATCGACGTTCAGTATGCTCATTCCTCGAGGCAAGGAGGCTGTCTTCTTCTCGCTCTTCTCAGTCACCGACAAGGGATCCTCTGTTCTGGGCCCTCTTCTTGTCGGTCTGATTGTCGACAAGACCCACAACCTGCGGCATGCATTTTACCTGCTCTTGGTCTTGCTGATCACACCCATCGGCTTGTTCCTGATGATTGACATGGAGCGAGGACGAAAGGAGGCCGAGTACCTGGAGACCGTGGAGGATAACTGACGAATTTGGCATATATTGGAATATAACGTAGCAGGAAATATTGCGGTACAAGTAGACATACAAAGGGGCCCGTGAAGTGTGACACGGCTGATTAACCATGAGTAGACTCTAAGCAAGTCTAGAATCAAAGATGCTTTCACTAGTGAAAGTGGCAACTCGATTATTATATTAATAACGCTCCAAGTGGGGAGAAGACGTCAACAAACATTTCATCTTCTAACATGTTTCCAGTTGAAATTCTCACCCAGATATGCCAGTACTTGTATCTTTCTCTTGAAGATATCATTGCTTTTGGACAAGTCAACAGAATAACACGAAATGCCATTCCCGGCCACCTTGTCGAAGAACTGCTTCTGAAAAAGTGCCCCTTTTACTCTCTTCAACAGAGCCAATGGTGTTGAGTGCTGCTACCCACTACCTTGCGGTTAAACCAAAGAGAAGATCGTACTTTTCTCACAAAGCGCGATATCCTACTTTTATCGATGAGCCTCTTCCTCAAGACTTTTACTGTCTTTGCAAAGACGTCGAAAAAGTCGAGAACGGCTTTCGGTGGGATTATCACGACAAAGGTGTTGTTTTTGACGGGAAACTGATGAATTTAACTGCTTCAGGAGAGACAATGAGTGTCAGTATCAGGCATGAAGAGCCACTCTCTGCAGGAGGAATCAGACGTCAAAGTAGACACTCTTCCCAGGTAGCAGCGCTCTTGTATTTCCAAAGAGGAACTCCCTATTTGAAAGTCAAGTATCGTGGAAAAGACCCAGTTACACATACACTATTGCCCTATGAAGAGCCTTACTTTTTGCAAGTGACAGGACATGTTGCTGCTGTTCACAGTCACTGCATTATGGAAAGCACTATATCGTGTATCTCCTATACAACTCCTGAAGGTGGTATCGAAATACAGGAGTGTGTTTCTCGAAGAGAATGTCCTCTAGGGCTTGCAATCTACAATGGTGAGTTCTATAATATTGACATGCCTGCCAGACACCGTCTACAAGTCTGCAGATCGATTACAGGCCTTGGTAGCAAACGTGAGAGTCGGTATTTGGCCTATCAAGACGAAAAACACTCTAGATACTGTCTGGTACACAAGCCTACGGGGATTGTCACTGGGATAGTTGATTTGGAGTCTGAGAAGGCCTCTATTCTGTCTGAAAAAGTGCAATGTCTCTTCAAGGACGTGCACGAACATATGGTCAGTGAAGAGTATCTTTTGATGATTGGCGTTTCAAACGGAAAACTGGGGGTCTGGAAGTACTCGAAACAGTATCTGGTTGACAAATTCCAGACTCAACATGGTCTAGATCTCCCTGAACCGTTCCTTAAAGCTGTTGGTAAAGCTCTCACCATGGTAGGTGAGAGTAAAGAGGCACTAAAGGAAGTGTTAGGAGAGGAAGAGTACGAAAGACAGAAGAAGGCAGTGTTAGCTGACCGTGAGTGGCTCAGGACCAACTACTGGGTAGAGAGGACTGAATAAGATAGTATTGTAAGTGTGAAGAGACGAAGACGTCTGCCTAATTGGAATATACATTATGACAACTTCGAGGGGTTGGAACAGAGAAACAGTAAGAGGTATTTACTTAGCTACAAGTAACACATAAACTAATGCACTCGACAGTTGAATCTATAGTCGGAAGTTTATGGTGACCAATACATCAAACGGCAGTTGTTCTACAGATTGATTGATAGCGAAAGTGCTTTATTGACTTGAGTGTAGTTTTATTACTTATTAAATAAGAAGTTGCTTTTTGTAAAGTGTTTTGTTCTGAAATGTGTAACCGTTTTTTATTTTATCGTATTATCTTAATTAATGCTGCTGTCATGTTGTGCAAGATGTTGAAAAAACAATACCACACGACTTCACTGAAATAGACAGAATCATCACACATTCGGGCTCTTTCGTCATCTCCAATCACGTGACATTTCCTCATTACCACTTCTCACCTTTTACACCACACCACACCTGCCATACACCTTGTGGCATAAACTATGGATTCAGATTATGGAACTTGCAATATAGATGGCTTGGAGTAGCCGTTTTTCAAGGAGAACAAGCGACTCTCTCGAAACTCCCGCCAGGTACCCTTTTCTATCCTCTTTTTCAAAATGAGACGTTTCAGTGAAGGTGATGGTGGTCACCTAGATGACAACAGTGACTTGAACGAAGACAGTTACTCAGAATACAGCTTTGAGGCGTCTTCATCTACTTCCGACACCCCGTCTTTCAACTTCAAGCCGACTCTCAAGCTCAGTGATACTCTCAAGCTCCCCAGTATCTCCAAATGTCGTTCTGAAACCAACATTCGGTACCAGAAGCGGTCTGTTTCTTCTGGAAAATCGATCCTCAAGTCCAAATCAGAGACCCAGCTGGTGTCTATTCTCAAGGAGTCCACTTCTCGAGAGTCTGAAGAGGACAGGTATCTTTCTGGAGGGTATTCTGAGATGCTCGATGAAGAAGAGGTCAAATTGAGACGACCTACTCTGAAATACACAAAGACAGAGTCCAAAAACGGCACCTATGGGTTCGATTCGTGCAGATACACCTCTGGTGGTACTTCTTACAGCTACAAGTCGTCTTCTGTGAGGGAAACTGCATCTCTCGGAGATAACGGAGATAAGGAAAAGTCGACCAACAGATTGTCCAGATCGAAATCTGTGGGTGGATACGGTCTTGGGGAGTCTTCCACAACATCCTACACTCCTTCTATTGACCACTTTACTCTCAATGTTGTGGATAGAGGAGAGGACAAGACTCCCAAACGGAGACTGTCTCTAGCAGATACTCTGACGTTTCCAAAGGAGTATGAACACTTTACTCTTCACGGAGAGTTGCTAGGTGAGTACCAGAGCGGCGAATCATCGAGATTTCACAGTCAAGAAGACTCCAAACCTCTATCTTTCTCCTCTAACACAGTCAAATCAAGACTTGAGGCTGCAGCTAATGAACCTCCTCCATCTCGACCATCTTCCAGAGGATCAACTTCAAGTTCTAGATCCAGCTCAAGTAGCTCGTCAGAAGAGCTTCTGTGGAGTCCCCGAGTCAGTAACGTCAGAGCTGAGCCTATGACACGGTCTCATTCGACTTCCAGACCTGCCACTCGAAGCCAGCCTAGAAGTACGCCAGTTAGACCTACAGCTACGAAACCTGCCAATGTGTCTTACGCAAGCCGCTCTACTGGACCCAGACCCTCTGCTGTATCAAGATCTCTGACAGCTTCGCGACAAATCAACGGAGTCCAAAAGGCGACCTACACTCTGTCCGAAAACTCGACCAGTGTCATCAGATCGGTTGCTAGAAGTCACGTGACTTCGCAGACTCACATTACGTCTCCAAACCACTACGCTCTCAGCAAATCGGTCACGTGCTCAACGGCTGACACCCACTTCAACAGCCCTCTCACTCCTCAGAAGACCCAAAAGAGACCCGAAACTGTGACTCTGAGCCAGGCTGCTCACGTGACTCAACCGGTGAGCGCCAAGCACGTGACCAAACCAGCTGCTTCCCCGCAAAACTCGCCTCCTAGAGCAGATCTGCTGGCTTCGATCGCCCATATCGTGCCGCTGATCCAGTCTAACGAGACGACCCCTCCAGCTGTTCAGAGTCACGTGACCCAGAAACACGTGCCTCCTCCTCCTCCTCCACGTGACCCCTCAACTTCTTACCAAAACTCCAAGTCACGTGCAGTCGCTAATCTGCGAAACAGACAGCTGCTTCAGGCCAGAGGTATCCGGGTCCTGCCTCCCAGTCCTCTCAGATGGGTGTGTTACGTGAGAGAAGAGGAGGAAGAGGAAGAGATCACGGGACCCGAGTCGGTTATATCACGTGATCCGCTGACTAATGAGCCCGATCTGAGCATCATGCCTCGAAATCTCACCCCTCAGGCTGACCCCCCTGTGCCTACCAAAAGAGGATCCCTGTTTCGACCGCAGAAACTGGGGACTATTATGGAGTCACGTGACTCGGTGTTCAAGACGCAGACCGAGACGTCGCTGTTCAAGTCACGTGACCTGCTCGAGAAGTTCAAGTTCCGCAAACCGACCTCTTTCTCTCTTGCCAAGAATCTGGTGGACGAGATTCTCCTTTTCCCGGTTAGATATTTGCTTATTAAGCAGGAAAAGCTGAGAAAGTACGCCCTTTTGCACTCGGCCGTGACCAACTGTTATATCCACAATACTGGGTGGTCACGTGATGAGAAATCCCGTCTTTTCAGCAAAGCCGAGGGTCCTTTTATTCACAAGAAGAGGAGGTAAAAATGTTTATGTAATCACTATCAGTCGTCATCATATCATAGTTCAATAATAAAGCCGTGCGCAATTATGCCGTATCACCTGTTTAATACCTCAAGTGGCTCTAGACATATATCTCCATTCATAATCTCAGCTTTGATCGATGTACACTTTTGCCGTGCGGAAGACGATCCAGAACGAGATCCAGAGGAGATGCGAAGAAATAATGTATGAGAAAGTTGCTCTAAAAGAAGGGGAGAAGGAGATGGTGGAGATTGCGGAAAAATCGGGAGACTGGATTTTGACATGCGACTAAAAGCACTCCAGCGCCTCCAAAACTCATCAGAAATGGAAACCGACAACTCCGCCGCACTCTCCTGACTCACGTGATCAAAATGAGCCCAAGAACGCCCCCAATATCCCCCGATTTATCACTCCTTCAAGTTGTGCCCACCTCCACATCTAGCTTTTTGCGTGCCCACCAAGGTGGCACGTGACGCGTTCTCCACAGCCTATCCCGCAGTGTGTGTGCCCACGTGCGTTATCAAACAAAGCCGCGCTGAGGTTTTAGCTTGGCTCGTGTGCGCAAAAAAGCTTAAGCTTAAAATCCGGACGCTGACCAAACTGTCGTGTGAGTCTTCCCCACAATGACTCGGATCTACATATTCAGGGCGGAAAAAAGGAGAAAGGGGAAAAGCGATTTGCGAGTGTATTATGGATTTGCGACTGAGCGTGAATAACAAGCGAAAAAATAGTACAAGTAGCTTCTGAGCTGGTTTCGCTCTTAAGGTGAGGTTCATTAGTGTGCGATTTATGAAGACCAAATGCCATACCGTATTCAAAGGTGTGGAGAATAGGAGGGTACGAGTACTCGTACATATGTTATCTCTCTGCCGAATTTCCACCAAATGCGTCAGCTTGCATCGCTCCAGCGTCGCAGGTGGCTGACTGCTTAGCTTCGAATTTGAGTGATGCAACAGATGCTTAGGTGGCAGTGCTAAGATGTGATACAGTATGTACGAGTAAATAGAAGTGAGTCATATGAGAAAGAATCAGAACTTGTTTTTCTCTGAACTCGTTTGCTGCTTTCTTCATCTCTACTTGTACAACCGCTTCTTTGTCTCATACTCAGTTCTGTCGTTGTATCTCCAGAATACGAAATATAACTCACGATTAAGAACAACAAAGACAAGAACCCGCTTTGTAACTCGAATCTTGCTGGAAGCTCGGAGTCACAGACATACTGCTTTTCCATAAGCCACACCTTATGAAGTGTCGTCTGAGATAGAGGGCTTCTAAGTCGGCCAAAAACCATTCGAACTGGCTGAAAACCTGGAAATCCCCCTGAATCACCCCCAGAAACCCCCACAACCACTCTCAACCCTCCACACCTCTCTTAACGCTTTTTTTTACGTCCCCATGTTTTGCCCGGATCAGAAACCTCTAGCCAAACGTTAACCAAATGTTATTTGCAATCGACAATGAGACTGGCATGGCTGTCGATCCATAGAAGACACGGCAAAGAGAAAAAACAAGCCCGAGGTCGTGTGAGAAGTTGGGGGGTTAAAAACGAGGCAACAAGGGAACGCCGACAACTTCAGAAGTAAGACAGCTATAACTATAGCTTTTACAGCTCTTGAATTACCCAAGAAACCCGCTTCTAACGCATCTACCCCGTGTCTCTAGCCTTTTTTTTATTCTCACAGTTGTGTTGCATTCTGTTCCTGCTCATACTCAGCACTTTCCGTACTCAAGCATAGCATATCGCTGTGGCTAAATGGCCCGTAAAGTGGAGGCTTTGAAAACGTGTCTCACCCGGTATTATTCAATAACGGATAATTATCGATATTATTGAGATTACTGAAATGTCGGTGTCTAAACTGGGACTGAGACAGAAACAGACATAATACGCCTGAACGTAGACACAAAGCCGAGTGATGAAAATTCTTCCTCTCGTACACCCTCTTGGCCATCTCCGTGGACATTTTTTTTCCACTTTGCGCTTTGTACAACTTTCCACAATCATTTTTTTCGTCGGTTTTGTGCACAAGACATTTAGACTTTCCGTTTCTGCACAAATCTAAACTGGGTCACACTACCACCTCGCGTGCCAGGGTGGGGGGGGAGGAGGCAATTGTGGTCTAAAAAGGCGAATAATACGTCAAATTGGATTCTGAAAGGTGGATATTAGTCACCTGACGTCAAGGAGTACGACTGTACCCTCGGATACTCTCTACCACCCCTATTCGATCCACCTCGTCTTCTCACGGTTTTCCGCCCTGGAACCTTGTTTCTGCACGGCAACTTGCAGCAACGTTATTTCGCATGGCCACGTGCGTAGATCAAGCCTGGTAGTGGGCGTCGATGCATGTGGTCATGCGAGGGGAAAAGTTGAAGTTGGAGGATTTGTGGAGGAACCTGGTAAGAAAAGCGGAAAAACGGGAATATTTCGGGCAGAAAAAAACACAGCAGCAATCTCCCGCTCCCAGTTTACCCCCAGCATGCTCCTCACACCTCCACAACATCCCCCTACGTCACATGATGTAACTCTAATAAAACGTGGTTAATCGATGACCATGATTGGAAGAGTCTATCGTGCATTAGCCTCCACACTCTTATCAGACTTGGGTCTCTGAACCATGGGACTTATATGGGTGTGTGGACGGGGTGTAGAATTTCTCTGGAAGCGTTTGCCACTTTTGTTCAAGCTCCGCAACCTCTTGTTGTGTGTATCGAGCCGCTAAAGACCGTTTTTCGCCGCGCCAAAAAAAAAGAATGGCCGTCATCTCTGCCGTCCCTCCCCCAGCGCCTCCATCGGGGGTCGCACAACAACACCATCTTGCTCCAAACACAAACAGCGGCCCTCACACGACTAACTTTACCCACGTGCGCTCGTGTCCACGTGTGGAGGTTTTGGGTCGTCAGCGTAGCAATATATATGGCTTTGAGGGTCAAGGTAGGCCGTCCAGTCAGGGGAACCAACTGAACCAGACAACCCAACCAGTTCACAGCCAACCAGTCAGCCAACAACCACCTCACAGCCAACCACCTCACAGCCAACAGCCCTTCCCACCGCCTCCTCCTCCCAGATACCACTACTCTCCGACTACCCCGAATTACCCCAGGCCTCACATGTCGTCGCCCCATATCCCGTCGCCCCCCCACAGCGGCACTCTGCACGAGTACAAGAAGACGCTGCCGTCGATTGGCAACATGGTGCCTCCCATGAGTCTTCCGCCGCCGCTGATTGAGGCCAACAGCGCTGTGGACGGCCAGAATGCCCAGAACAAGTTTCCTCCGCCTCCCGGGCGTCGACGAACCATCATCCACATGAGCCCCCACGTCACCACGGCGCCCAACAGCCGCAACAACTCGATGTCGCGGACCAATTCCATGAGCCGCAGCAACTCGATGAGCGCCATGAGCTCGCCGGGGCTTCCTCCGATCAACCAGCATCAGCAGGTCTTCTCAGACTCCTCCGACGAGGACAAGAAGGGAGCCGAAGAACAGCAGCAGCAGCAGCAGCAGAATGAGGCACCTAAACGAAAGCTATCCAGTCTCGATCCTCTTGAGGAGGAAAGCCCGATGATGAACGCCACAAACAGCCATGTCACCCATATGCCTGGCCATGTCAACAAGAAGCCCCGACCCGACAAGGAGCTCAAGAAGAGTGCCAGAAAGACGGCCCACAGTGCCATCGAGCGACGACGACGGTCCAAGATGAACGAGGAGTTCGACTCCCTGAAACAGCTCGTGCCTGCTTGTCGACAGTCGATAGCTGCCGAAGGGGGCGACGCTGGACTCCACAAGCTCACCATTCTACAGGCTACAGTCGAGTACGTCAGATACCTCCAGGCGTGTCTGGATTCCGTCGAAAACGGCCAGCAAATCTACCTCAACGGTCCCGAGCTGCCCGGCAAAAAGGCCCGAGGTAGTATGAGCTACTCCGGAGGCTCCAATCCTCCCTCCAACCTCTGCTCTCCTGCTTCTTCCATTTCGGGCACTCCCATGATGCTCCCTGTGGGCAGCATGAGCCCCCTGGATCGGTTCTCGTTTGGAACTCCCCAGGTGAGCGGCCAGTCGGGTTCTACGCCTAGTATGACGCCCAGCATGACGCCCAGCATGGGTCCCACGGCCTCCAACTTTGCGCTGCCGGAAAGCGCCATCAAGATTGAAGACACAAAGTCGTTTGAGGCCAGCAGGACGCTGCTCATGCTTGGCCAGAAGGACAAGGAGAAGGACCGGGGTTTTCTGAAAGTGAGTGACTTGCTGAGTTGAGAAAGTAACGAGCTTCAAGTAACGAGCTTGCGAGTTACTTGCAAGTCAGACCTAACAGCTATTCAGAACTATTGAAACAACCACAAACATGGAGCCGCCTCCACAATATCCAGTATATTAGTTAATTTATTATAGAGATTTAGAGACAGTAATTGTAGAATGCGACAGAGTCAATTGACTGGGGAATGAAGGAGACGGCGTTTCTTCGTTTGCCCCTCCTCCGGTCCAATAGAACGCCACATTTCTCCACGCGACGGTATGGGCACGTTGGTTTCCGCACGTGCACCCCCACGTGCTCTTTATCTCGATAAGCATTGACGCATCCTTGCACCGGATAGTGCACGTGGTATGCGAGCGGATGCAGGGCTAGAGTTAATTGGGCCGTTTGGGGAAGCCGAGGACAAGTGATTGGTTGTTTTCCGAGTCCAGGAAATCATTTTCCGTCGCTTTAGGAGCCTTGTTGGGTGGGCATGTTGTGCTCCGTTTTTAGGTGGGCCTGAAAATGAGGTGTGGTGTTTAAGGTGGCTCAATTGAGAGGTCTGAGATTGGACTTTGACAGTGTCTCGTCTCACCCTCCTAGACTGTCTTAGAATGTATACTTCAATTGGCTTCACTGATAATCGCCCGTGTCCAAAGGCTGAGTGTGTGGAGCGTAACCCAGAGAAGGGTGAGCGTTTGAAGCGTAACCGTGTCTCTGAGAGCGTGTGCCATGAGGGGAAGTCCAACGTGTTCAAACTGACGTTTTCATTTGTCAGCTGAGCTGAGGCTGGAGGTTCGTCGTTTCTGGAATGGACAATGAGACTGTAGGAGGAGGTAAGCTACATCCGGACATGCAACATTGATGGGGCTAACGATGGGAGGAGTGAAGCCGTTTGCACGGATAGATAAATTCTGATAGACATTATCAGTTCTTTTCTCATTAACTTGCAAGTGCTTGCAGTACTACTTTCTATTGACAGCTATCGACTCGTAGTACTCATGGTCATCCTTTTGCCACTGCCGTCTATATCTCCAGCGTCGACTGAGACATGAGCAAGTGATCCAAGACAGGACAAGACAGGAACAGGCTTCATGGAAGGCAGTGATGTCACCTTCCGTGTCTGCAAGTGGTCATACTAAATGTCTTGTTAGTGACAGTCCAATGAGACGACTAAAGATGTAGGCGTTTTCTAAAGTCATTGGTTGTAAAGAGCTCGCCAAACTGATTCAATTCTTGAAGTCCACTTCTCTCAAGTGACCACGGTTCGTGTTTTGGGCACGTGGGCGTTCTGTATTTAGATCTGCGACGTGACGAACACTATAAAACGAGCAGTATTTGAGAGAAAAGGCAAGGCACTTGAGATTTGCGGTTTTCCGCCCCGAAAGAGACTGATAATTACATTTGGTTATCAATATGATCTTCATGAGAGAATGGAGTCATTGTCGATGGGGCAGTGACACGAATAAGTTGTATATGTGAAGTAGCCTATTGTCAATCTGGGGCAAAGTTACAATAATTGAGATTGACGTCACGGTGTTAGTTGAACGGTGTTTAAGCGGTGGTCGTAGTGTCAAAACCACTGGATTCAGAGGTGAAGTCTTGAATCTACTTTTTTCCTATTTGGGTGTTGTCCAGCTTCATAGTGCAATGAGAATACAATAGGAGGCATTGACTAAATACCATATCTGTCACTTCAATTGACCCTCAAATAACCAATGGACTACTACTCAGGTTTGCTGCTGTTCTACACATCAATCTGTTGTATCTGTTTGCTGATGTATGCTGTTATGACGGAAGGTGTTCTTAGGATACATTGTTTAGTCAGAGTGCACACGACCAGCTGCATCCATTGCAGATTTATAGATGCTCACCATCAGTCTTTGTCAATGGGTGAAAGAGGACTCCATATTGTCGGTGTGTGTTAAGGAGAAAAGTATCAAATGGCATCAGATGGACTCAAAAAACCTTCATAAAAGTTCAATAATGATTTCCATTCATTTATTCCGCTGCACCCCCTATATTGAGCCATCTCTCAACTTCAGCTGCTAGTTGAGATAATGCAGGCTACCCCAACTAACATGTAATTTTAGTGAGCTTATAGTTGAGGACAATGATGCCATTCAAACCCCCCCTGCCTATCACAAAAGCGCAATTAACCACAAATAAACCAACAATACACCACCTTGGCCCCTCTAGTACAAACCCCAGCCCCCCCTACCTACCACCCCCTTCCCAAACTCACACCCAGTTCAACACCCCATCTACAGGTCCTCTAAATAATATCCCATTTATGCAATCTTATTACGCCCACCATTCTACCAGTCGATAGACGAGGTAAGTACCCTTCAAACACAACAAATATCAATCATTTTCACTCACCGTTTACACCACCACCATCACCACACCCTCAAAATCGCATCCCCACCTCTACCTACTTCAGCCACACCTCATTACATAAGCACCCAACTGACCCAAGCTAATTTCCTTATCCACACGATACACTTTGACTTGCCAATTGTTGATAGACCCAGTGTCAACGGCAACCACAGTACACCTTACACCCGGTACACCAAAGATCGCTGCTATACAAGCACCAACCCGCACTCATCCCCCCCTCTTACTAATCAGTCCTATCTGCCAAATAAACTTTGGCCACTACTTTATCACTCGACATCTATCAACCGTGCCTCCTCGCAAAAAACACAAGGGCTTACGCCACAGAAGCGCAACTGGACTGGCTAAAATGAACGGAAATGGACGGCAACCGGTCACGTACCGCGGCTACAACACCACCGAGATGACCCGGCTGCTGTTGCAGGCGCTGGGCGACCTGGGGTACAAGTCGACCGCCGAAATGTTGGAATCCGAAAGCAACATTTCCCTGGAGTCGCCTCACGTGGCCCAGCTTCGTCAGGCCGTCACGTCGGGCCAATGGGACGAGGCCGAGCGTTACTTTGACGGCGTGACGCTCAGAAGTGGCACCAATCCGGCAGAGTACCGTTTTCTGATTCGCAAACAGCACTGTCTGGAGCTGTTGGCCCAGGGAGACGATAAGGGAGGATTGAGGGTGCTACGAGAAGAGCTGGCACCGCTGGGGGTCAATACACACGAGCTGGCAGTCCTGTCCAACCACGTGTTTGAAACCAGAGAGGCAGTGCTTCGACTGCTGGATGGAGACGCTGCCAAGTCCCGTGTGGCGCTACTAACACAGCTGCAGACGTTCATTGCGCCCTCGGAAATGATCCCCGAGTACCGTTTGGCCACGCTGTTGTCCCAGGCCCAGCAGCATCAGGTCGCCCAGGCTGCTCCGTATCACATGGTCTCGCAGCAGCAAATGTCGCTGTTTGAGGACTACAATGGCCAACCGGACCTGTTTCCCGATCGAGTCAGCCGTGTGCTTGAAGGACATTCGAACGAGGTCTGGAACATCAAGTTTTCTAACTGCGGAAAGTACCTGGCGTCTGTTTCGTGCGACAAAACCATCATCATCTGGAATCTGGACACATATACCGCGGAGAAACGGCTTCAAGGCCATACTTCGGCTCCCGTCATGGCTCTATGGTCTCCTGACGACTCGATGATTCTTTCTGGAGGCCAGGACAAGACTGCTCGTTTGTGGAACGCCAAAACCGGCGAGCAGATCCATGTGTTTGAGGGAATCCACGTCCACACGGTTTCATGTGCCTGGTTGCCCGATGGAAAGCGGTTCATCACGTCGTGTGCAGACGACGCAACCATGATTCTGTGGTCTGCAGAGGACTGTACCGAGGTGCATCGATGGAAGTACAAGGCTATTCATGCTGCTGTTTCGCCCGACGGAAAGCGATTGGTGGCAGTGGGAGGACCCGGACCGGCGCACAACTTTGTCGTCTACGATCTGACGACCTACGAGGAGATTGCCGAGGTGGCCACGTCACAGAAAACCACGTCTGTGTGCATTTCTGCCGACTCGCGGTACGCGCTCATCAACTTCATGGGCCCCAAAACCAGCGACGGCGTGCATGAGCTGCAGCTGTGGGACATTTGCAAGCTGCGGCTGTGCCAGCGGTACATTGGAAACAGCCCCAGTGGCTGTGTGATCCGTTCGTGTTTCGGAGGAATCGACGACTCGCTGGTTCTCAGCGGATCGGAGGACTCGAGAGTGTACGTGTGGAACCGCGCAGACGCAAACCTGATTGCCATTCTGCAGGGCCACTCGTCGCTGGTGAACTGTGTGCAGTGGCATCCAACTAGACCCATGTTTGCTTCTGCGGGAGACGATCATACTGTGAGGATCTGGGACAAGGAGCAGCACAACGAGGCGTAGCACAACGAGGCTACGCCTCGTTGTGTTTGTGGGTGCAGGACCTATAGGGCAACTGTCCCTGACCTTACAGTGGGTGTATACCCAAGAGTGCATGAGTAATGAATAAATGAGTATTGACGATGTGGTGTAGAGGTGATGGGGGTACTATCGGCGAGATCAAGACGATCATTTTGATACCATGAAACATGCTGTTCATGTTGACTCTATGGTGAACTATCTTGCCTTATCCGTGTGAGATAAAGCATGAGGTTATTTGAGCATACTGGGGAATGACATGGTCAGTAATGTGGCTATGGAAATAGAAATTGCCAACAAAGAATCTAATACTTACTCAAACGTGTGTTATCTCTCATTTTACAGCATCTAAACAACTCCAAATGCTATGATGATATTTACTTCTGATAGGTTCACGGTTTGCTCTCAGTGCTGTTTCCATACAGCAGATAGATCAATTCTAAAACGTCATAGTACGTCTACCTTTCGGTTCCTGTGACATGTCTTACCACCTGAAAATCTAGCCTCGAGTTCAGAGTTCACACAAGAAGCAAACTAGTCAGCTGCTCTTCTACCCCTTCCAATCATAAATCTATTCCTTCTAATAATAGTACATCACTCGGCATCTTACTCCTTTTCAATGCTGACTTTCTTGGGGTCTGGTTTACCCTCAATCTTGGGGATGACCACTTCCAGAACACCGTTGGTCAGCTTGGCTGTAATGTGCTCCGGGTCAATGTTCTCGCCCTGGGGGATTCTGATTCGTCTCTCAAACTCTCCACACTGTCTTTCGTTGATCACCAGTCCCAGACTGTCTTTATCTGTCTCAGAACAG
This sequence comes from Yarrowia keelungensis, assembly GCA_001600195.1. Classification (NCBI taxonomy): domain Eukaryota; kingdom Fungi; phylum Ascomycota; class Dipodascomycetes; order Dipodascales; genus Yarrowia; species Yarrowia keelungensis. The sequence continues at coordinate 689,877 of BCJD01000006.1, read as the reverse complement.
GTTTCTCCACTGACAGACAGAACTCTGCTTTCGTCTTCAAACTCCACAATGATATCGTCCATCTTGACGCCTGGAAGCGAAAGAGAGACTCGGATTCGGTCAGGTTTGTTGTACAGATCCATCTGAGGCACAAACTTGAAAGAGGTCCCAAGTTGTGGTGCCTGAGAAGATGTGGGAGATCGAGTCAGAGAATTGTCCAAAAATGGAGAAGACATGGTCAAATCGCCAACTCCTCGGAATGGATGGTCAATGTAATCAATGATATGGCGCATTGCTGTTTGTGTTGTTGTGTTGGTTGTGTATGGTTGTTTTGCTTGGTCTTTGTGTTGATAAAACGACTTTCTGATGCTGAAAACTTCTTACTGAACAAATCTCCACAACGCCTCCCTTGTACACTCTTTATACCGTCTCAACAAGGTTGCGAAACATGAGGGTGGATTAGATTAGACCTCTGAGAGCATCATGACGTAGGCTTAGCTTCTTGGCAGAAAGAGACCGTTACAAAAGAAGTAATCTCTCCACAAAGTCTCCGAGTGGATCAACGTTCCAGGGAAGACCCGGATCAGTCACTTGGGGGGCTCTACAGTGTTATAAATTCAGTATTTCCCCAGATCCACCATTTTAGTCAAAGTCTATCACAAGGTTGTTTCGTTGGTTGTTTTAAAAGAACACTGGAAGATTGAATAAGACAGATATAGCAACCAAAAGTCGATAGCTGTAAATATTCTCTGGTGTTCTATTTATCTCCAAAAAATTTCACCAACCGCCTAAGAATTGCACTTTTTACAACAATCAGAGTAATGCATGGATTCCTTCTGGAACTTTTGACTAAACTTTATCCCCCACGCTAACTCGAATAATATAGCTCAAAAATGGGATTTATTTATACCGTTCGAATTGTAATGACGTGAAGAGCACGAACCTAGTGTTTTTGAAGCTCTATCTCCTCTACATAAGCCACAACAGCACATCTCCTCCTCACAACTCAAACCTCAGACCACCTTAAAGTTATGGGGTGATATCACCACGTGCGGAGTCAACAGAGACAGTGGGAGGCTGGGTCATCTCTGTGAGGCGGTGGGGGTCACGTGATCACGTGATGGTTCCGGTATCATTGCGCTCAACTGTCCACAGTGCTTTTTGACCGTTGCACAATGGTAAAAGCAATTCACTTGGAAATGAGTGAAAAATAGTCTATTTTTGGTTGAGCTAGTTGAGGGTGTTCCAACTACACCACTTGGGCTCACGTGACCACAGTAACTGGGAAATAATAGCGCCCTGTTATCGCCTCTGTCTCCGGCAATAATCTCCGACTTCCGAGGCTCCAAATCAGGTGGTGTTTGTGTATCACATAAGTTGCCTGAACCTTGGTACATTATCAGCCCACATATGCATGGCTGTGCATACGAGATTTGGGGAAAATGTAGGAAACTGTTGGGTTCGAGATTGTGGGAGATGTGGAGGTGGTGGAAAGAAATGGAGTTCAGATTCAAAGTCACCCGAGTGAGAGTCTTCGATTGATATATTAAAATGTCATATTGCTTATTTTTAAGATGCCTGAATAGGTCTTGAGATGTTCCGGAATGATCCATAAGGTTACAATTCTAGAAGGTGCGGCGGGAGGCTAGAAGGCTGTGCAATGGTAAAGTGGGAATATTGGAGGATTCAGTCGGAATGTGTAAAATATTAATTCAGATTTGAAATCTCCTCAGTCAGCTGACTAATCCGGTGAACTCCGTTTTCTTCTAGCACGATTTCTCCCCTTCCTGTCTTTGTTCAAATCTCCGACCCTCGGCACGGAGTTAACGCTATTAGACGTTATCCTACGCATTAGGTATGAACACAGATCCGGTTTGAAATAGATATAAAGAGGAGAGATTTCCTTGGAGAGTTGTCCATTCAAACACACAAACACAACCACCACAATGCACCGACTCGACAACTTTTTCGCTGAGCGACCTTACCTTCCTCATCTGCGATCTCACGATAACAGCTTGACCCAGGACGCCAAGCCCACTGGAGCTCCCTTTGCTCCTCCCATGGATCTGTACGACAACGATAAGCAGTATCTGATCCACCTTTCTCTTCCTGGCGTTTTCCCCGAGGACTTGGAGGTTGAGACTGATGCCGATCTCAGACTCATCACTGTCAAGGGCGTCTTCCGAAACCCCTACGAGGACATGAAGGAGAACCTGCGGATCAACGAGCGACGAAACGGCGCTTTTGAGCGACAGATCAAGTTCCCCAAGGGCACGGTCGTTGAGGAGGACAACATTTCTGCCAAGCTGACAAACGGAGTGCTGGAGATTAGTCTGAAGAAGGTGGAGGGTAAGGAGAGAGAGGTTAGAAGAATCAAGGTGGAGTGCTGCTGATCGAACTAATGCGAAGCATTAGTGAGTGACGCACCAGTTCTCACTTGACATTGCTCTACAGTCTTGCTACCGCTAAAAGCCAAGGTGTTATCACACCGTAATATGTATATTGAATGAATTATGACCAAATGGATATGGAGAGTATTAAGACCCTCAAGGTTCTATACGAGTGCATGATCTTGAACATCACTTCGGAAGATCTGAGACAGACTGGTATATGAGATGTATTGATGCAAGTTGTAAGGCGTTTGATAGCTCAATTTGCTCGAACAAGCCTTGCATTCAATACTATGGCCGAATACGGTGTACCGAGGTTTCCAGTGTTTACAGTGACAGCTATGGTCTGGAAGCATTCAATTTTGAGATGGTACTTGTATGTCTTTGGCTAAAGTATTGACGTCTTAGACAACTACAACAACTACGATGCAAGACAACTATTACTCAACTGATCAACCATCTCTTTCTCAAACTCCTCCATACCATACAGATCAATCATACACACCATATTGACTTGACCACTCAATTGAGGCTGGTCACAAGTTCCTCATACTAGTACATTCCAAAACCCCTTTATATTATAATCCGACTCGTCAGCCTCAACTCATGGATATATATTCCCTTGCAAAACCTCATCCAAATGACACCATCAAATCCATTTTTATTTTTTTTGAGGTCAACAGCCCTCATATCGCACCATGAACAGACCACGAGAACGCCGATTTCTGTGCCGAGGATGCAACATGGTCATGTCTGCTGCCGAGGCCCGCGTTCATTATTCTTGTCGAGGCAGCGAGTTTTTGCCCGTCTGAGAGTGTGCTTACTAAGCCAATATTATGATTTTACTTAAGATTCGGTGTAGCTCAACAAATGGATCAAGTGTGGTCAACAAAGTCAATGGGCGTGAAAATGAGACGAATTTAGCAATTACAAGGTCGTAGCTATTCAATACCACTGTATTGCACATAAACGTCACTTTGGTCACTCAGAACCACATATTTCCACCCCCATTCTTCCCTCTCCTTTTCCCCATTTCTGATGACATAATCCTATTTGCCTCATTTGGGAGTTTGCTGGGAGAAGAGGGTATCTCTCAAAAACAGTCTTCCAAAGCTCCGATTTCAAATCTGACAGCGGCAAATGTTTTCTCGCACCCACTTTACAGTACAAAAGTGTGCTCAAATTCTCCATATCTCCCCCCTAGCGCTTACTAATCACTACCGCTGCGTGACGCCAGTTTTAGCTTAACTTTGACGTCGATAAATTCACCCACTCTGCAACAACACGGAGGACCAGCAACAGTGATTGTGACGATACAGGCACGATAGGAGGTTTCCCGAGCGACAGAGTGACGTCCAAGCAGTGCAAAAACAACTGAAAAAAAGGATACTTGATATCTGACCGAAAAACGACCCGAAATTCACCAAACTCAGACACCACAACGTTACACACCACACACACACACACACACCACACAAGACCCTTCACAATGACAGATAGATGCGAAGTGGAAGACGTGCCCAACGACATGCAACCCCGTTCGCCCGAGCAGGTCTCGCACCTGTCCGCTTCGCCCGAAGACGTGACGATTGAGCAGGTGGTGGCCTCCAACTCGCCGTCCAACAAGACCACGCTGACCCCCCTGGCAGACTCGACCTCAGGTGCCACGCACACGCCACCGTCGTCGGTGCACATTGTCAACGAGCAGAAACAGGCGGTGCGGTCGATCCGCCAGTTTCTGCAATCCAAATCTGCATACGATGTTCTGCCCGTGTCGTTCCGGCTCATTGTGCTGGACACGGCGCTGCTGGTGCGAAAGTCGCTCACCATACTGCTGCAAAACAACATTGTCAGCGCGCCCCTGTGGAACAGTAAGACGTCCAAGTTTGCGGGTCTCCTGACAGCAGCAGACTACATCAACGTGATCCAGTACTACTTCCAGAACCCGGACAAGATGGAGGAGATTGACAAAATCACGCTGGACGGGTTCCGCGACGTGGAGAAGGCGGTGGGCGCCAAACCGATCGAAACCATCTCGATCCACCCCATGAAGTCCATTTTCGAGGCATGCAAAAAGATGATTGAGAGCAAGGCCAAGCGAATCCCGCTCATTGACCGAGACGAGGAGACGGGCCGCGAGATTGTCGTGTCGGTGCTCACCCAGTACCGAATTCTCAAGTTTGTGGCGCTCAACTGCAAGGAAACCCGGGGACTCATGATGCCCATCTGCTCGCTCCCCAAGCTGGGCGTTTTCAAGGGCCTGGCCACCGCCCACATGGACACGCCCGTGGTGCAGGTCATCAAGCTGCTGGTGGACGCGCGCGTGAGCTCGATCCCCATCATCGACGCCCACAACCGGCTCATGAACGTGTACGAGGCCGTGGACGTGCTGGCACTCATCAAGGGCGGCATCTACACGGATCTGACGCTGTCGGTCGGCGAGGCGCTCATGCGACGGCCCGAGGACTTTGAGGGCGTGTACACATGCACCAACCAGGACCGGCTCGACACAATCATGAACACGATCCGACGGTCCCGGCTGCATCGGCTCTACGTGGTGGACGGCGACGGCAAGCTCGAGGGCGTGGTGACGCTGTCGGACATTCTCAGATACTTGTTGTTTGACGAGGATGTCGAGCAGGTGGAGGTCAAGTAGAGGGCGGGAGTGAATCAAGAGTCAAGAGTGTACTCGGCCATTCAGCTTCCCCTTCCAGTTATATACGCAGTCATTAGGTAATCATATTCATTTGGAGTAATAGAGAGAGGGGTGTAGACTGGAGAGTTGGAGTGGATGGTGTTCATTGAGGTGTACTTACTGTAACTACAGTACTTCATAATTTGAGCTGTGGATTGAGGATGATTTGGCTGTACTTGTAGGTGAGAAAAGACTCTGAGATATTAACAGTCACTGACCAGGTTGAATATCAAAAAGCTCATTCGCGAGTCCGAATGACATACTGTACTATCGTGAACAAGATTTGTCTCGTAAGCTCAGTGATATAACGAGCTTCACTTGTGAAGAACACACCACTGCTTTTCATTTCTGTGATTACGTAAGCCAACAGTAAGCCTGATTTGCAAATGACACCACTTCTGATTGTCTCCATCCCTCTAATACGACGTTGAACTACAAACCAGTGACTAATACAACTGACGTCTTAGGTTATTATTTACCACCCCTTCTCCTCTAGCTTAATAAATTACATTAATATAAATACTGCCCGATGGGGCTTATTTTCTCTCCTTTCTTGGAGCTCTAGATGTGCTACCAGTGTGTGTAGCTTTGTTGCCAATGTGGCAGATTGTTGGTTTATCAGGATATCGAATCCCGATTGAATTCTCAGGAGAGACGTGTCTTTGAACCGTGGAGCAGGTGACTGATGTGGTGAGGAGCATGTCCTAGCTGGACACTGAAAGACCGCTCCTTGGACCCTTCTCTGGAGTTGCTTCCTGAGCCTCCCTTGTCAGGACAAGGAATGGCGACTGAGTTGCTCTTCTTGTGGCTGTGGTGTTCAGGGAAGAAACCTCCAATGTGCGAGTGTCTCAATCCACTGGCTGCTGAAGCTGCTCCTGTCAGATGATGACTGGCAACGTGGGCCTTGTCTCGCAGTTCTCTCTGCAGAGAGATGAACGACTGGGAAGCAGAAGGAGTACCTGAGGGAGTGTTAGACGCCGAGTTGGACGAGTTTGAGCCGTCAAAGTCCCGCTCTTCCTTGTCAAACGACGATCTTCGAGGCTCAAACGAAATGTTCTCCAGCGCTCGAGACATCTTTCTCGCAGGTCTGGAGTTGTTGAACATGCTAGTGAACCGCTCAGCGACAGTATCGTCGTCAATAGTGGCTGAAGAAGAGGCCGTGGAAGCTGTGGAATGGGTTCGAGCGACTTCCAGGGTCGAAGCTGACGATCGCTGGCTTCGTGTAGAGCTGGCGAAAAGCACCTTTTTGTTTCTGGGCAGTTCCAGCTGAGTGTCCACTTCTTCAAGCACCTCATCGTCGTCTTCTTCAATGGCAGACTCGGTGTCAGTGATGGCTCTCAGGTCTCCAGGTTGAGCCAGACCAGAGTAGTTGACGCTTCTGAGTCGGTCCAGTTCCTCCATTTCCTCCAGCTGCTCAAACGTGGCAATACCAGACACTTGAGACCGAGATCGCATGTACTGAGACCGTCTGTTGAAGGAAGAGCCAGAGGATGAAGAGGAGGAGATGGAAGGTCGTTTGGCCATGGAGGTGGCAGGAGTGGTAGACTCGTCGTCTGAGTAAGTCAGAGAAGATCTGGGTGAACACGAAGACACGGTGCCCATACTGACGATGCTGTTCATTCTGTCGGAAGACATTCGCTCTGACATTCGGTCGGAAGAAGTGGAAACCAGAGGTCCCACTCGTCCTCGCAGCTTGAGGGACATTTCAGCAGCCGCCATGATGACGTTGTAGTTCTCAGGGTTGTCGAAAATGGCATCGTGAGTTCGGGTCAGGGTCTCGAACATTGTGAATCGCGAAACTCGATCATGGACTCGTTTGGACTCGTTCAGAGTCGCCAAACCAGGGCCAGGAATGTATCCTGACTGAGAAAAGGCTCGTCGAGTGGACAAAAGACGTCTGTTTTCACCTTCAGAGGACATGATCGAGGTGGTTTCGCCTAGCTGAGAAGGATACTCTCTGCACATGTCTGAGGACACAAAACGGACAACGACCACTGTCACGTTATCGGCTGCTCCGTGCTTCAGAGCGTACGACACCAGAGTGTCGGAGGCCACCTTACAGTCGTCGATATGTCGAATGAGATCCACACAAGTCTGGTCATCCACCACGTCCCAGAGACCGTTGGAGGCGAGAATCAGAAACTCGTCAGCTGCTCCGAGCACTGTATCAGACACAAACGGCCGCGAAGAAATGTACCGCTTGAAGCTCTTGTCTCCCAGCGATCGTGTGACTCGGTAAAGACCGTCCACCTTCTTGTGGGTGATCAGCCCTCCACTAGCCACCACTCGTTCTCGTTCCGAAGGCGCAGAAAGCGTATGGTCGGCTGTCATTCGTTGAGCTCGGCCCTTGTGGCTCATGACACACACACAGTCTCCTACATTGGCCACCACCAGCCGTGTGATCATGCTTCCATCGTGGTTGTTGGACGATTGAGCCAGCGATTCCCGTCGGGTATGCTCAATGTACGCCACCGTGGCACACGCGCCTCCTAGAGAATATCCCGATCGCGAAACGATCCACTCGTTGAGCTTGTAGAAGGCTGCTGAGATTCTGAGGGACAGATCAGGCGTGTAGTACCGTGGTTGGCTCTGGCTGGTTGAATTGGGCACCTGGAGGTTGTTGCTCGACGTGTTTGACGTGGTGTTCGTGTTTCCTCCACTGGTATTTGCGCTATCTGTCACCACAGACTGAGACACACTCATGGCTCGAGCGTACATGCTAGGTCTGGGCTTGTTGCCCACTGGCCGTTCATGGACGGCACCCAGAGCGGCGTAAATGAGCGGTCTGAGCTTGGCTTTGCACCACAGAGCCGTCGCGTCGCCGCCATGGCCGTCGTACACGCCGAAAAACGCCCTGCTTTCGCTCACGTGGATGTCGTGGCAGTCGTTCATCCGAGACCGGAAGTCGGCGTTTTGAATTGCCGACGATGCATACGAGAGGTTGAGGTGCGTGTGGTTTACGGGCGTGTCTGGCACCGGGTGTGTGGACACTGTGGGCAGCTGCAGTTTTGTTGCCGAGTTGCTGTGGTTGCTGTGGCTGCTGTTTTCCGAGTTTCTGTGACTGGTGCTGTTGTGCACGGAGTTGTCCGAGTTTCTGTGACTTGCGCGGCTGCCGTGACTTCCATGGCTGCCGTGACGCTCAGCAACGTTCGTTTGACTGTTGGAAGCGCTGGTACTGGGACTCCTGCGTACCAGAAGATCCGATGTGGAGACTCCGCGCATATTGGCGGACTGTGGACTGTAGTAGACGAGGGAGTGAATTTTGGGTGAAAGACCTGGCCTGAAAAGACGCGGTCTTGAGAGAACGAAGGAAAAGAGGAGATTAGGACTGTTTTCAGTCGGTCAGGTCGCAAGGGTTATTAAGTGAAAGACGCTAGTGTTATTGTGGGTCTATGTTAGTATAGTTAAGGTAAGATCAGCTGGTAGAGAGTCAGGTGAATGAGGAGCATGGCGAGTTCTAGAAAGAGTCTTGGATGTTGTTTGAGGGGGTTTTTGTATGTTGTTTGAGGTGGTTTTGGGGTATGATGAAATGATACAGAGATCACCTGTCCTGTAGAGAGACTGTGTTTTTTGAGAGCTCCAGACTGTGCAGGCTATAACTACACAAAGACTAGAACACTTGAGGAGCACTAGCACGACACTTGCTAACCACCAGTGGTCCAGAACATTTGTAATCTCTGCAAAACGTCTGATTCTGTCATTTCGCAGACTCCACCATGACATGTGTCAATGAGCAAGGCAAGTGGTAGGTGAAGAACCAATAAACAGCAACCAAATGAGAAGCTGAGAATAAGAACCATCGCTAGAGCACCCTCGCAACCACACTCCACCTCCCCACCCCTCAAAGCTGTTTTTCCACTCCCTTCTCCTACCACCTTCCTCTATTGCCCATTTCAGCCGCTTGCATTATGACTGGTAAAAGTCCATCGCTCTTGCATCTGAGGTATCATTTATCGTCGGATATGAATTTGTCCTGGCCAAATGTCCGTCAGACATCGCCAAGAACAAACAGACAGCGTGCAAAACGGTCGCATACCGTTGCACTTGCCTCTTGTTGCCGTAGTACTCACTGTAAACGCTGAGGTCCGTGTAGTGGAGACGTTGTCGCCTTTTTCGCCTTTTGGTCGCCTTTAGTGTCACCTTTTGTACCGCAGATATGGAGCCGTCGTGGGGTTCTTCTCAGTCTCCCGCAAGTCGTGTTGCAAACGTGAGTCCAAGCCGGTATAATTCTGTCTATCGCTCTTTTGCCAGACTTTCTTTTCATGCACAAGGTACTTTAGAGGCGTTAAAACGCGCATTACTACAGGCGGTGATTAAAATATCGTCTAAACCGAGGGAAATTCGGCCAAACTCGAGCGGTGGGGAAATAATATTTCTGGGCAGGTGACACGGCCAACGCTCGGAAGCACAGCAGCCAAACGGCTTACTACAACACCAGAGCCCTCACAACACTCCCAATTTATACACTCGATTGATTTTCACTCATATACAAACAAGGTTGCCGAGACGTAAAAGGTCAAGAGCCGTACGACAGAAGCGACGGTGGGACATGTGGGGGAGTTTGACGGGAGGGGGTGGGTCACGTGACCGACCTAGTCTGATTCCACCCCCCTTTTCCGCCTGAAACACCGCTCAAAAACCCGCCAATCGCCCCTTCATTTAAGAACAAGGTTGACGGTTTTACGTGTTGAAAAGTGTGACAAGCGTGTAATGTAAAGCTGGTTCATTGTATCCAAACTGAATGTGACAAAGTGGGAGACGAATACAACACCTTTGAGGAAGGAAGATGAGACCATCACAAAGAGACTATTGGAGGTCCACTTTTTCACCACCTGTCTTTTTACCCCACGTATGACCCCCACCTCTCCTCTCTCCTCTTCCCTCAATATCCCTCCAAAATCAAATCGACGAGAGGCTACTCCACATTGCTCCATTTGCTACATCTGGGCTGCACCACTTCAGACATTAAATAGGTCATAAACGTAATGTGGGACTAACTCCGTTATCTCCGGAACGTTGCAGCGGCTATTCTGAGAGAACCAGGCAGTTTCAGTGGCGAATTTTCAGCTGCATCAAGTGAAATAGTGCCGTTCAACCACTCAACGGAACCAGAGGATTTTCCGTAAGCCGTTTTAAGCCAAGTGGTTAGCCGTTTAAAGCGGTGGACCTAACAGTAGACCCAAACCTTATTTACGTATATGATACAAAACAGCCCTAACCCGGGCCTAAAGCGTTCAAAGCGTGCTAAAATGAAGACGAACGTCAACGGTTTGAGGATGTGTGCAGTGGGGTTGGAGGAGACTGGTCTGGAGTCAAGGGTTTTGTGCTAGGGTTAGGGTTGGTATTTTGGGTGTATCAACTCTGTAGCGTATTCCAGCCGAACCTCAGACTCACTTCACTCCTCACCTCACTCCATCAAGGCACACGAGAAGATCCTACGAACCTTAACTAAATCCACAACTAAAAGTTTGCGAGCCAACTAAAACTCAGTATGCCAACCAAAAAGCATAACCACGTTAAGTCCAATAAAAGGCATCTATTCATAAGACGTTGGGGTGATAAAACAGAGGCAAAGTGTATGCTGAGATGCTGCGGCAGTATGTATAGTTGCTTTTGGACTTCATTACTCTCGATTCCAACCTCGATGGCATTTTTTTCGACATTCTCAGTTTTACCATTTTCAGCTTTTTAGCCGAGCAAGATACTTGTAGAATGTACAGTGTTGGCAAGGGGTAAGACGTATATGAGCCGTGCGGCCGTATTTCTGTGTGCCACAGCGGCGTCACGTGACCCTGCGGGCCGATCTTGCGTCTTTTTCACCAACTTTTCATCTGATAAACATCTCAACTCATTGTTTCAGCATGATAAGGTGCAATAGAGTGGAGACGTGTCTGACAACAGGTGGAGATACTTTGAGGGGTTATGGAGGTCCACAGTGGGGCGAAAAAGAAGGAGAAAAGAGGTGGAGAGTGTTTGAGGGGTTAACAGAGTTGGTGAACTGGTTTTGCCATATTCCAGCTACCACAGGGTGAGCTAGAACACCCTTGGTCTGCTTACCATTTCTTACGTTAAAGTTGTAACACATCACCTCCTTAGTTCGATGACATGCACACTGAGACAGAACGTGATACAACTTCACGCCACCAAGCCATGAGGTGCGACTAAGCGAGGTTTGACAAGACCAAGCTGCGCCTCACATCCCATCCTCAAAAATAGTGTCAACTGCTCACTGCCGCCTTGGACGCCACCTCTATAGCAGTTTCAGTAAAACTGCGACATAGATAGCGTCAGAAGCCGGTAGTGTAAGGGCAACGACACAGTGCGGGTCTCCATGAGCAAGCCCAGAGAGAGACCCACCTGTTGCAAAAATAGTTGTAACATTAAAAGACCCAAATTGGGCCGTTTCAGTTGTTACACTGAAAAGAACAGATACTACACTTGATCTAAGCCAAAAGGCAAAGAGATTTGTAAGGAGCAAAAAGGGGTACGGGGGAGAAGGTGTTTATATACTGTTGGGAGTTCTAAACGTTATTCAGGTAGGGTAAGCCAAATGGGATGGAAACTGTGCATGCCTTAATATACGCAGGGATTGGGTGTGAGCTATAACTGGAAATAGAGCGTAGATAAAATCACAGAAAATAGTACGTTTTGTTCCTTGTTTGTGTAGTGGTATTTTGTACCAGTTTTCTGAGTATCTGATAACTTTTAGAGACATTAACAGCTTATTCAGAGCCTAACTATATTAGTTGGGACCCTTAGGGAAAATGGTGGACACTCCGATGAGCTTAGTTGACAAAAGTGAGCATCACCAAGAGTGTCGAAACGCAGGAAAAAACGTAAAAACTAAGATGATTTGTATCCAGGTCGTATTTAAGAGTGTTCTGATTTATTCAACTGCTCCTTTCCACCTCTCAAAGGCACAATAGACGACTATTAGTCTCTCATCTCGCATGCTGGATAAAGTTCCGTCACTGTACAGTGTTGAGATGACCTCTCCGATATCATGCGATAAGATAACAAAAGTATATAAGCGAGTATATATAGCAAGTCTGAAAGACATTGAGAGTATTCTAAATCTTTACCCACCCCGTTATCTCACTTCTAACCACAATATTCCACCCTCCACTTCTAGATTAACTTCTTATCGTATAAAGCTTATGCATGATCGAGGTCTGAAAATGGGAAGTGTCAACAACCGTTTAATTAGCAGCTTATACACTCTCGATGGTGTTCTAGAAGCAAGAACGGGATGAGTGACGATCGCGGGCGGCATTAACAAGCTTGTTTTTGAGTGCGGAAAAAGCACACGTTGAAAACTAGACGATAGTCACTTGTATACCGGTACTGTCTTGAAGTCTTTCTGGTAGAGAAGATCTAGTCATACTTCAATCAGATCTCTCATAACACACATATGACACTTCTGCCACATAGATGACACTGTATCCATGTGGCATCTTGACGTAATATCTTTGGCCATCTTTCACTGTATCCGAGTGTTTTTCTCACACGCATTGTCTTTTGGGCAACAATAATCGAAACTATAATGTGTCCACAACTCGATCGAAAATGGTCCGAATCGAACCAAAATTAAAGCAATCGACTGATAAGGGATTGTAAACCAGCTCTAAGTAGTCCCTGCTGTTATAGCTCTCCTCGTTTTCACAGCGTAGAGACCTATCTGTCCCAAACACCTCTCTCTGTAAGGAGTTGTATATATGAAGTGTCTTCTCTCTGTAGACGCTCGAATCGCCAAAAATTACCTCACACGAGTCGTGCCGTCTCCCGACACTTCCTTCACCTTGCCGAATGTCTTGAATCTTGTCTCGAAGACTTTTATCCGCCCTATCACTCTGTACCCCACAGACCAGCTCATCGCGTGTTAGAGTTTGGAAGGAGGAATTGGAGGATTTAATATATCAGAGAATTGACATGTGATAGAGCTATATAATTTAGAGCTTCTGATAGCCTGACGCTTGGAGAGTTTTCCAGATTTTCTTCCACTCTGATATCTCTATTATTGGCCTTATAACACCTCACTTTCTTCTGTACCTAAGGTTTCATCACACTACAGCCTACCAGCCACACGATTTTTCATGACCCTGATTTTACCCCCAAAAAGACAAAAGAATACCTGAATAATATTATCATTACCTCACTTGACTTCCTATATACTCTTTTCCCCGTTTCAATACCCCCATTATCCATTTTTTTCGTCTCTCAAACCCCCATTTACTTACTCCCCAAATAAGGTTAAAGTGTATCTTCCGAATCGGGCAATCAATAACAACCTCCTTATAACATCTAGTGCTCACAACTGGTCAAGCCAATTCTTCGCTTCCAACATTTCATCGACATCTGACAACTCACACAATGTCAGCAAAATCGCCAGTCACCCCCAGATATGGCTCTGCATTCACCCTCACCTCTCCAAACTCGCATCCTCCTCAACCAAACTTCAACAAGGACTACTTGAAGGACTACAAGGACTCTCTTTCCAGCACCTCATGCTCGATCAAAAACTCGCTGGCGGACTATTCCTCGGCAGACTACTCGAGTTTCTCCATCAAGAGCGATTTCTCCAAGCCGAAATCGCTCTTCAAGTCGCCCAAGAAGCCCCAGAGTGTCATTGACTCCACTCCTTCCAACATTCTCCAGCTCAACGTGGTCACTAACGATTGGTCGTCGAAAACCAACATCTCCAACAACTCCAGCCAGCTGAGCCCGAAGAAAAAGAAGGCTGTCACCGACAGATTCATTCCCAAAGTCGTGGGAGTCACCAAACTCGACGAACGACCCGAACAAAGAGATACCACCGAGAGAGACCCTCAGAGCAGCGAAAGTGCCGTCAAGAAGTCGGCCAACAGCTCACGTGAGACGCTCAGAACCTCGCATGACCGAGAAATTGCAGACGCCTGTGGAATTTCGCTTTCCCACAGAATTCTCGAGTTCCAACCTGCTCCTCCCAGCAGAACCCATGATCTCAGATCCGTCTACAACCGGCCTGTGAAACCCGCTGTGGCCGCTGTTAACCGACGAAAGGTGCCCACGTGCCCCGAACGAGTCCTCGACGCTCCAGGAATCCTCGACGACTACTACCTCAACCTCCTGGACTGGTCGTGTGGAAACCAGGTGGCTGTGGCCCTCGAAAAGGCCGTCTACGTCTGGAACGCCGAAACGGGAAGCGTGGGCGAGCTGCTCGAGTCACGTGACTACATCTCGTCCGTCAAGTGGTCCTGTGACGGCGCCTATCTGTCTGTGGGTCTGGGATCGGGCGAGGTCCAGATTTGGGACGTGGAGGAGCAGACCAAACTGAGAAGCATGTTTGGCCAAAACTCGCGGGTGGGAGTCACGTGCTGGGACAGACACATCCTGTCGTCTGGATCACGTGACGGCAGCATTTTCAACCACGACGTTCGAATTGCTCAGCACAAGGTCTCCGAGATGAACCATCATCAGGGCGAGGTTTGTGGTCTTGACTGGCGTTCTGACTCCTCTCAGCTCGCCTCTGGAGGCAACGACAACACCGTGTGTATCTGGGACGCACGTTCAAACGTCCCCAAGTTCACCAAGACCAACCACAAGGCTGCCGTCAAGGCCGTGGCTTGGTGTCCGTGGCAAATGAACCTCCTGGCCACCGGAGGAGGAACTTACGACAAGTACATTCATTTCTGGAACTCGACGACCGGCGCGCGAGTGAATTCCATTGATACGGGCTCCCAGGTGACCTCGATCAAGTGGTCTCAGCATTACAAGGAGCTAGTCTCCACGCATGGTTTCCCCAACAACAACCTGTCCATCTGGTCCTACCCTTCGTGTACCAAGATTGTCGACGTTGTGGCCCACGATTCTCGAGTTTTGCATGCCACTCTGAGTCCTGACGGCCAGACGCTGGCTACCTGTGCCTCGGACGAGAATCTCAAGTTCTGGAAGATTTTCGAGTCCGCCAAAAAGAGCGCCGGAAAGGAAGGCGTGATCCAGAGCAAGGAAATCTCCACCATGGGCATTAGATAGTGGAAGGTGTATATATAGCTTTAATCAAGTCGCATTTAACGGAGACAGTGTAGAGAGTGCAGAGGGAGTGTAGTGGTATATCAAGTATCTAAGATGCAGCTGTTCATGTCTTACCACGTTGAGAAGTGGTATCCAATTTTTTCACTACGATACAAAGTGTTAATAGGTT
Organism: Yarrowia keelungensis; assembly: GCA_001600195.1. Classification (NCBI taxonomy): domain Eukaryota; kingdom Fungi; phylum Ascomycota; class Dipodascomycetes; order Dipodascales; genus Yarrowia; species Yarrowia keelungensis. The sequence continues at coordinate 674,633 of BCJD01000006.1, read as the reverse complement.
TTGCTGGTTATGTTCTCCCATTTTCACTACGTACGATACGAGTTACTAATAAGTTGCCTGGTTAAGGTCCCAGATTTTCACTGCGATACGATGGACCCTATTAGCTGGGAAGCTCTCGTGTCTCTCTTGTCTATCTTTAATAGGCCTTGTGACGCACTCTATTGTAGCCATGTCTCGTAGCGGTGCTGCCTAGAATATATGGTCAAGACCCAGCATCAGTAAGAACCTATTTGAGTCAATATGATGAGACAGCTGAGCATTTCTCTATACTCTACCAGCTTGCAGCAACACTTTTTTCTTATCTAAATAGCGTCATTATAAGATAGCCTGTTGCTGCTGATCCTCATTCAGTCTCCGTATTCTACGCTCAACTACTTCTCCTTGCTGTTTACCTCAACCATACATTTCTATCTATGACCAAGTTGTCAACTTCTTCTTTGACTAGGAACAAGAGTCCCTTCTTTAACATCGTACTATACCGGCTTTCTAGCCAACTCGCTCGTTGTCTAGATTGTCAAATCAACTCGCTACGCTCGTTGATTAGTTCTTTCCAGCACCGGCTCGGAAGTAGATCACGTCACCGTCCTCGACAACGTAATCCTTACCCTTTTGTTGCAGCTTTCCGGCAGCCTTGACGGAGTTGTCATCGCCGTACTCGACCAGATCCTCGTACTTGGTCACCTGGGCCAGAATGAAGGTGTTCATGAGATCGTTGTGGATGACTCCGGCAGCCTGGGGGGCCTTGGTTCCGTTTCGGATGGTCCATTCTCGCACCTCGTCGGATCCCGAGGTGAAGAAGGAGATCAGACCCAGGGTCTGTCGCATTGTGGTGATGATCTTGGGCAGAGAAGAGGTGGCGCCAATCTCCTTGAGGTAGGCCTCGGCCTCCTCGTCGGACTCCATGTGGGAGAGCTTCTCCTCCAGGCAGACGGAGAAGGGGATGATGATGTCACCGGGAGAGTTCTCGTCGACCCACTGCTTGATCTTCAGCAGGTACTTGTTCTTCTTTCGAACGTAGTCCTTCTCAGACAGGTTGATGAGGTAGATGGCGGGCTTGGCGGTCAGCAGCAGCATCTCGTTGATGACCAGCACCTCCTTTCCGGTCCAGTTCTGGTTGGCGATTCGGTGGCCGTCCTCCAGCAGCTTGATGATCTTCTCGCAGGTGGCGGCCTCCTCCTTCTTCTGCTTGACCTCCATGGACTGGCCTCCTCGCTTGACAATCTTCTCAACGCCCTCGAGGTGCTTCTTGGCAAACTCGATATCCTTGAGACGCAGCTCGTCCTTGATGATCTGGAGATCTCGCACGGGGTCCACGTCGCCCTCAATGTGGATGATCTCGGCGTCGTCGAAACATCGCACAACCTGGAAAATGGCATCGACAGCTCGAATGTTGGAAAGGAAGGCGTTTCCAAGACCCTCACCAGCGTGGGCTCCCTTGGTCAGACCAGCAATATCGTAGACGGTGATATGAGCAGGCACCTTGGAGGCGGGCTTGTACATCTCGCAGAGCTTGTCGAATCGAGGAGAGGGGACGGTCACTCGGGCCTCCTCAGGCTCAATGGTAGCAAAGGGGTAGTTGGCGGGGTTACCAAGAGGACATCGGGTGATGGCCTGGAAAAAAGTCGACTTTCCGACGTTGGCCAGACCGACGATACCGGACTTGAGGTTGTTGCCGGGCCGACCGAGCAGAATCTTCTCTTCCTTGACGTTCTTCTTGGGGGGCATGTTGGTGTGTTGTACGAGTTTGGCACGGGTGCTGGATTTTGCTGGAAATTGAAATTTTTCACCACTCAGCGACCCTAGCCCTGAGCTAAACGAGGTGAGTTTATACGAGGAGGTGAGAGGTGAGATTATTGGCGTGTTTGGCTTATTGTATTGCTTACTGTGAGTTCAATTCTTGTGTTATCTCATCTTTTCTATGTCTTTTACACATCCTCTCTGTTTAAGGTGATGGCATTCATACGTGTCTTTGGTGAGCTTGGAACTCCAAAGAACAGTGGTTGGGGGTTAGGGTTGGGGGAAGAGGAAGGTGTAGCAAGCTGTCTGAGATTACTAAGCAGTAGATGGGAGTAAGTGAAGTGGGTGCGTTGAGTGTGTGATTAGTAAGCATGATAGTGAGTGGTGCTCCATATTGTTTTTGTTTGTTTGTCAAGGCTCGAATAAAGTAGACCTTGTCGACCTCACCCGTTTAGTTGAGAAATAGTGAAGTGGAAAAGTAACCTGGGGGTTCATTTTCGGTGTTCCAGATGTGCTAGAGAGGTAATAAAAGTCGCATTTTGTAGTTTTCAGTGCTTTTGTTAGATCTAGTAGCAGACAGTGCTACTTTGTCTACTTGGTTGTCCGGCTATAACGGCCCTTCTCTGTATTCCTCACTCTCTCTTACTTGGCTTATTAGTTGGGATCATGGTGCCCTCAAACTCCCAACAAAATAAGGTTACTTACATTTGTGACAAGAGCTGACGGTAGTAGAACAGAAGGTCTATAGTACACCCTGGAAGTGAGATATACACGTTCCAAACATGTAGGCAACTTGCTTAGTCTTGTTGTATCATATTCTTTTTCTAATTTCCAGTTTTTATTAGCACAAGTATATTTCAGACTTCATCAAGTAGGTACATTCCTCCCGCTTACTAATGCAGTCCCAACATGGAACCTAATTTTGGTCACCACCAAGACTCATATCACCGTCCACACGACACGCCTTCTTTGATTCCACGCTTGCACGATGAATCAAGGCCAGGGCCAGCAGAATCCGAACGCCGGCAACGCGCAGGGCCAGCAGGGCCAGGGCCAGGGCCAGCAGCAGGGTCAGGGGAACGCCCAGAACAGGCCCAGACTCAACCCTCAGCAGCAACTCAGAGCTCTGTACCAAAACTACCACCAGGCGCTCGAAATGTCTCGTCAGAGCGGTGGGCAGCAGCATTTTGTGCACGCGCAGCGGTTGCGTGAGCTGATCACCCAGGTGGAGGGCCGGATGCGGCAACAGATGGCTCGTCAGGGTCAGGGCCAGCAGCAGGGCCAACAACAGGGCCAAGGTCAGCAGGGTCAAGCCCAGGGCCAGGGTCAGCAGGGCCAGGTGCCCCAGGGGAACGTCCAGGGTATGGGCATGGGCATGAACCAGGGTCAGGCTCAGCAGCAGGGTCAGGGTCGCATGACTCCTAACCAGGGAGGTACACCCAACCCCGGCAACACGCCCAATCCTGCCAACGCGACTCCTAACGCTGCGAATCCCACAAACAACCCGCGGATGAACCAGCAGCTGCTGCAGGCGCAGACGTTTCTGTTGCGACGGCAACCGGCCAACTTCAACGAAATGTCGTACGAGCAGCAGCAGACGTTCCGGGTCAAGAACCTCGAGTCGTCGCGACGAACACAGCACGAGTGGCAGCAGTCCATGGAGCAGATGCAGCAGGTCATCAGCGACCCTAATACCACGGACGATCGTAGACAGCAGCTTCAGCAGCAGTTGGACCAGATCAGACTCAAAAAAGAGGGGCTTCGGGCCATTGAGATTGTTCTGGGCCAACAACACGCGGCTGCTGCTCGGGCTCATGGCGACGTGAGCGTCACAGGTGCTCAAGGTCAGCAGGGTCAACAGGGAACCCCTAACCAGGCCCAGGCACAGGTTCCTCAGGGTCAGGGAATGAGACCCATGGGCCAAATGCAGGGCCAAGGTCAGATGCAGGGCCAAAACCAGATGCAGGGCCAGGGCCAGATGCAAGGCCAGGGCCAGATGCAAGGCCAGGCTATGGGCCAGGGTCAGGCACAGGGCCAGGGACAGAGACCCATGATGCAAATGCGTCAGGGACAGGGACAAGGGCCCCAGGGACAGGGCATGCCTCAGGGACAGGGTATGCCTCAGGGCCAGGGCATGCCTCAAGGTCAGGGTATGCCCCAGGGCCAAATGCGACCCGGACAGCCCGGGCAAGGGCAGCAGGGTCCTCAGGGCCAGGGCCAGGGCCAGATGAGACCCGGACAGGCTCCCGGCCAACAGGGAATGCCCCAGGGTCAGGGCCAGGGCCAGATGCGACCTGGGCAACCCCAACCCCAGGCTCCTCAGGCTGCCCAAGCCCAGGCTGCTCAAGGACAGCAGGGCCAGGGTCAGGGACAAGGTCCGTCGTCGCGTCCTAACCCTGCCCAGCAGCAGCAGCCCTCGGCCATGGTTTCGCCCACCCGAGCAGCCGTCAACCCTTTCCCTATTCCTCAGCAGCTCCAGGCTCGTCAGGGTCAGGTTCCTCCCATGGCTGCTCGTCCTCGAGCTACCCTAACCGGTGGAAACGGTGCCCCCCTGCCTTCTCTTAACCATCCTCCACATACCAGAGCTCCTCCTGTCGATATGATGGGCGACCGGGTGCTGAGTAAGCGAAAGCTCTCTGAGCTGGTGCGTTCAGTGGCTGGAGAAGACGCGGAAGCTACGGTTGACGGAGACGTGGAGGAGCTGCTGCTTGATCTGGCTGACGAGTTTGTCTCCTCGGTCACAGCCTTCTCCTGCAGACTGGCCAAGCACAGAAAGAGCGATACCCTCGAGTCCAAGGATCTGCAGCTGCATCTGGAACGAAACTGGAACATTCGAATTCCAGGATACAGTGGAGACGAGGTTCGAAGTGTGCGGCGACTGGCTCCCACTCAGGGCCACGTCCAGAAACTGGCCGGTATCACCATGAGTAAGGCGGTGGCTAAGTAGCCAAGGATGGCATAGGATAAAAGGTTGTGTATAAAGAATGTATATGTATTATAGAATGTTGGGCAAGTGGCGAGGAAGGTGCAAGGTAGAGATTGTAGTTGACATAAAGAATAGGAACAAGGAACATACTGGCGATTTGGACACAGTAGTGTGTGTCTAGAAGATCCTGATCCAAATGGTCGAGTGGTGCAAGTTGGAACATAGAGTAACTGGAATATACGTATTAGGCAGCTACAAGTGATTGGGATTCTTACAGTAGAGATTTGTTTTGCTCTATATGTCGGCAAAAGAAACTACTTTTAAGGGATGACTTCGACACCAATACAGCCTGTACCTGCTTCAGGCACAGAACCCACCAACATTCTGTACCAACCAAAAAAGTGCAAAAATATATCCACTCAGGTGGACATGACAACCGAGAGATTCGAACTCTCGCCTCCGAAGAGACCAGGAAATTTGTCAAGGTGTTAGCCTTAACCTGGCGCCTTAGACCGCTCGGCCAGGTTGCCCGTTTTTTTGATTACTAAGAACGGGTCCCGCGGGTGTGTGACAGTTGGCATAATAATCGGCCGAAAATGATATTAGAAGTGTTTCCAGTCATCCTATATGGCTATTGGATCATATTCAATCTAGTTCAATGTGTCTATCATGACTTTCCAGTGATTTCCAAGACTTTCTGTTTTGTTGAGCCTCCTAAGTATCACCCAAGTGCCATTCTTGAAATCGAGGTTTTCTGAGAACATGCCAACAAGTTTCTTACAATTCTTTTGACAAAAGCTAAACCAAATCAAACTTTGACAGTGAAAAATTCAAGAAAAATCCATAGCACCTCAGTTCCATCAGAATTAAAGATTTTGGCTCAAATGCTTTGTTAATCAAGTCTCACCGATGTCTAAACCACCCCCATCAACTCTCCTCCTGCTTATCTCTCTTTAGACTCTCATTGGCGAGTGATAAAGTTGAGGTCCACCTGATGCATGTACTTGGCGAAGATTGAAGAAACTCACTCTTCTTCAGATCACCAATCACCATGTCTGACCTAGATATCTCCTACTACACCTGCTCGGATCTGCTCGAGTCGCCGAATCTGCAGCAGTACATGGATTTCATCAACTCATGCTACCTGCCTCTGCATCTCAACTACCACACCTTCACCACAGCTCGGTTTGCTGATCTGGACGAGTTCAAGACTTATGTGAAGGACGGAAACATCACTATAGCCATTGCTCGTGATATTTCGACGCAGGATATCGTTGCTGCTGGAGGATACAAAAAAATGAACGAGACTGAAGCCGAACTCACATGCATGTCTACCGATCCTAGACTCGGAGGAAAGGGCATTGGAACTCATATGGACAAAGAGCTGGAGAACCACGCACGCAAGAGTGGTTTCAAAAAGATGCACGCCATGGTTATCAGAGAACACGGTCGAGTAGCCGAGTTTTACGAGCGGTTGGGCTATGTCAAGAAGAGTGAAGAGCTCATCAAGCCTGGAGGTTCATTTCCTAACATTGTCGAGGTCAATGTTTGGTACATGGATAAAGATTTGTAGGTGGAAGGACCTATTAAGAGGTAAATTGACACTGATAGAAGTGATATATGAGGCTCTTGTTCTTGAGAAAAAGATATAGAGAATAGACATGTTTAGAAAGCAATCGTAGTTGGTTTCACTGTTGATAAGTCACTGTTCTGGAATTCAAGTATACCTCTACTAGCGCTTTTTGTCTGATGACCATGACACAGAATTGTCATGGGCTCTACATTTCCCCCACTTATCATTCACCAATGGCATTACAGTACATACATCTTCTTTTCTACGTCCCCTTTTTCTACGTCCCCATAGTCCGTCATTCAATGTTAGTATACAGTGTTGTGTCTCTCTTAGTCTTCCGAGGACCATTTTGCATCCAGAGAAGTGGACAGCTTGGGTTGTGAGTCGGAGCTTGTGGAGTCGACGGAATCGTTTCCTGCTTCAACTGTAGCCTCCTCCTTGCCGCCCTCGACAACCCCCTCTACCCTTGATTCAGTCTCGGTATGAACACTTTCACTGTCACTGCCATTTTCTCCGCCGTCGTTGTCACTCAACCGACACTCGCCCGTCTCGGTCGTCACTCTATCGATATCCTCCTCAGTCACGTCTCCCTCGGTACCCTCGTCCTCGTTGTTGTTGCCCTGGCCCATCATGGACCCCACAATGGGCTGCAGATGGTCCTTTTCAATCTCGCCAAACGGGTCTCCAGACTCCTCAATCAGCTCGTCCAGTCCCCCACCTGACCAGCCCTTCCGAGCCACACCTTCATGGATCTCGACTTCAGCTCGTACAGCCGAAGACACGTTTCCTAGAAGCGTGTTACCTGCCAAGGAATGAGCCTCCCACATGTCCTGGTAGTATTTGCCCTTGAGAGCGTCCAGACCGTCGATTTCAGCTGCCACGTCCATCAGAGACTGCCGGTAAGCAGCCAGATCACGTGCCCGCTTCTGCTTGGCAAACCCTCGCTGCTGCTGCTCCTTTTTGCGCAGCTCGGCAGACTTGCTCACGTGACTGGACCGGTACTCGGAGTGAATCTCCGCAGATCGTTGCTGGAGACCCTTGCCGAGCGCCGTTACCGGGACAACAAAGTTCTTGTCGATTGTGTCGCCCAGAATCTGCTGGTGGTTGGAAACCAAAAGGTACAGACCTGCAGCAGCCTGGAGTCCGTCAGGAACACCCTTGCAGTGCGACAGCTGCTCGAGAGCTCCTCCAAACTCGGCAGACGCACGTGACACGAGATCCAGGGCGTCTCTGTACTTTTGCGCGGCCTCAATCACGTGGTTGTATGCTTCTCGCGACTCCTTGATGTGCTTGGTGCCGATAATCTGGCTTTTGTCCATATCTTCGGGAAGTGAAGAAGGAGGCATCATGGAAGCTATGGAGTCGCCTGTTTGTGCCGTTGCCGCAGAGAAATGCGACAGCCGAGACGTGGTCGACGCATCGCTAGGGCGGCGTTTTCGTGTAAACGAGTAGAATTCGGAAAGGTGAGAGTTTTCTGTGTTAGCAAAGAAGTGAGGCTATGAGAGAAAGTGAAAACAGAGTGTAGGACAACGAATCGGAACATGATGGGGGTCATAGGTGAGATTCAAGCCGCTGAGAAGGATTGAATGGGCTATGATGTTGTGAAATGGGCAATAATGGGACTCCATACTGAACACCATAGAGATACTGTATCGAAGAGGATAGAGAGGAAACCTCGAGGGAGAGGCATAATTGGTGTAACCTGAATTGCTGAAGTGCACCAATGAAGACCCTGAAGCATTTCATGGTCCTGTGGCGTAACGCCTTATCATTGAATGATATGATGGGAGTCAACAGAACATGACATGAGAAGTGTAGGTGGTAGAGCTCATGAAGAGGCATCTCAATGACTTGAACACGTCACATCGTGAAGTCTCATGCCGTGACAATCAGTAAACATCACATCAAGCACGCCTCCAACATCTTATCTAATAATAGATATCAGATAGATACCAGATAAGACACTGAATCTCAGTCACGTGATCATGACCATCAGGCCCGATATCTTTCAACTGTCTCATCCCCTCCACCTCCACCTCCATATCGCCAATCATAACCCCTTCCTTCATCGATGTAACATCGTCGAGCATGTCATAACCCTTGGTTCAGAACATGTCCATATCAGCCCAATAACACTGTCCGCACTCAGCGTCAAACACACAGTGCACTCCATTATGATCCGTTTGTGTCACGGCTCGGAAATTTTTTATTATTTGTCGTCTCGTCGACTTTCAGCTCATCGCTCGTCGCATATCTGTACAAGACATGTTGGTGAAGTAGTTGTCGTACAAGAGTGCCGAAAGCACGTGTCGTGTCACGTGACCGGCCGTTTCATCCATCCACGTGATGTCACGTGACCCACGCTCTCGCTTCACCCGCTTTTCGTCGTCGCTTTACTCACCCATCGCTTGATCAACAGTAGAGGTTGTACATGACAATGCTTGATGGACATGCAGGTTAATTAAGCCTGAGTCTGTCACGTGAAGCCGGAGAATGAGAAGCGGAATAACGCGTGATCCAGAGGTGGTAGAGAGAAATGGGAAACGCACGTATATTCGAAATCACGTGATAAATAATCTCCAATTTTCAGAACACAGAAATATTCATTTCTGACCTCTCATCAAAGGTCCTTCCGTTCTCGTCGAAGGATCCTCTCGCTAAGAGCTTAATTGCAACTTTATGGGCAGCGGACTCCGATTGGAAGCGTTGATTTGGACGGTTTGAACAGGTTTATTGAGGTGATTTTTACATATAGATGGACTCCTGACAATGAGGAAGCGAATAGTACTCTCAGATTTGAAATCGAGTAACTTTTGGAGGTACACCATGCCTTCCAAATTATGACTGAATAATAGCAAGAATCAGCCTGAGACGTAATAAAATATGATCCAGAGGTGCTAGAAGAATTTTAAAGATAGGTCTGGAATCGGCAGAGTGAGGAGATTCCAGATCTGACTTCAAATATTTAACATCTCTGCTCTCTCCACCTCTACACCCCTGTGTGGCAAATGACGCTAACAAGGAATGCACTAATTAGACGCAACCCTTGCAACACCCTTTCGGAATGTGTTTCAGCCCGGGTCACGGGACGCTCGGGAGATAAGATCTGTGACGTCATCGATGGGTGCTGACTAAGCGGGTGAGGGGAGACCTCGAGGTCTAGACTGTTACTTGTGAGGAGCTTGAGAGGGTGGAGGGGTGGGAGGGTGGTAATTCAGTTGTCTACTGGTTGGAGTGTTTTGTTAAGAGTTTGTTAAAGAAAGTGGGAGAGCTTTTGGCGGTCATTGAGGAAGTTGTGGAGCTTTGAAAGCTGAGACGTTTGATGGAAAGTCTTTATTAGCTAGTCGTTGCCCAAATTTGAGCTTCTGTATCTCTGGAGCATCCTTGTATCTCGTATTAAACACTCTTATCTCAGCTATTGATCATAGCTTATCAACCAGTTGCAAGGAAGAGATAGAGGAGAAGTCATATCAAAGGACTACGTAGAGTTCGTTAATGACTCAACCGTTTGCAGGCTTCGTTGTACTCTTTGGACTTTACCGGTATGTACACCCGTCTCTTAGTCATCAAGACCCTTGTTCAAAAACCTACATACTGTAGAGTCCTCAGTGTCATTGAACTACTTACTGACTCAGAAAGTCTTGGTTGACGTACATTTACAGATATCGCTTAGTCTTTACTCGTCATGGATCGAACTCACTGACTATATAACCCTCACTGTCTTACACCTTCCAATATGAGATCTGCATGGATACTCTCAAGTCGGAAGGCTACAGACGACTTCTTATCACCAATTGAGACTAGATCTCATCATCAATCATCTGCAAATACTCCCGTCGTCTCCTCTACAATGTCGCTTCTCACTTATGAAGCCACATCTACGTTAATACACGACCCTCAATCCAAACAAAATCAATTACCATCTATCACGCCTTGGCGCGAGTCTACCTGAGACACAATGTCCCAGTTACCTGTCTGCGGTTCCCCGCCAACAGTCGTGCAATCCTTCAATCTATCCTTCGAGTCTAAGCCTTGACCTCCTTCTTGTCGGCCTCGTGCTTGGCCCACATGTCCTTGAAGGTGGCTCCGAACACGGTGGTCTGCACGGCCTGGGAGGTGGTCAGACCCAGAGACTTCTGGTACATGATGATTCGGCCCAGCTGGACGGAAGCGGTGCAGCCCAGGAAAAAGTTGACCGACGCCAGCAGGTAGTTCTTGGGCTTGATGATCAGACACCATCGGGTCCAGATGAAGCCGGTGGCAAACAGAGCGGCGTTCTGGGTGCCGGAGAGAGTCTCGACGGGCCGGGCAAAGTCAGAGATACCGGCAATGACCAGAGCCCACTTCATGACGGGGGCCCAGAAATGGACCGTCTTGGGGCCGGTCTCGGAGTTGAGGTACCGGGTGAATTTCGAGGCGTGTGCTGCAGACATGTGTGTATGTGATGGGGTTGACGTAGGAAGCTGATTCTAAAAGAACTGCTTGGTTTTTTTTGGGATGGTGTGTAGGATGGAGATGTTCTGTTCTGTCTTCTGCACGGAGTTACAATGCGTCAGTCACTGAGGGTCAAATTAGCTTTTCCAGACCTTAATTGTTGAGCGTTGTGGGTGAAGCCAGAGAGTTTGAGCTGTTTGAGGTATATGTGGGGGTCAGTAGCCGAGAGTCACAGGAGGGTGTACAAGTACGAGTACGAGTACTGGAAGTTGGGAGAGAAGAATGGTGCGGAAAATCACGCCTATATATATTCCACACCCTCTGTTTGTGTCACAACACCCCAAACACACAATACTAATACCTCAACCATGTCCGGGTAAGTTCGTATTTAGTGTGGATGGATTTTGAGTGATTCAACCGTGACTAAGCGAGAGACTAAAGGAGCGAGAGAGGGTGTTTTGCGGCTGGAAAATACGTCCCTAAAGTCCACAGTGCGTCTTTGCGCGTCTAATTATGCCTTTTGAGGGGTTGTGTGTGTGGAATTGAGGGTTCTCACCGAAAATGTCGAAAAATAACACCCACACACGCAATTGTGCTGCGATTAGAAATTTAGAGACGGGATTGAGATATTCATGCCTTTACTAGTAATTGTCAGCTCTCATATTCTCAATTGTCTTGTTATTCATCGAGTTATGCTCTCTCTACTTTTTCCCTCTGACTTTCCTCCAATATCAACCTTCTTCACCACCCAGACTCGAACCCACAACCGCGCCCTGGCACTGTCCAATCACAAACTTTAGGATCCGGATATTGTCATAGAGAGCATCACCAAGCAAAGGTTTGAGAATCTCACATTCATACCACACACAAAAATGTCCGCAGCACTCCGAGAAATCCGATTCCACCTGTGCCAGAACGGCTCCTCGTCGGCTCCCCTGCGACAGTTTGTCAAGAACCAGATTGGTGCCTTCCAGAAGGCCAACCCTTCCACCAAGGTTCTGGTTCGAGAGGCCAACGGAGTCAAGCCCATTGTTTTTGCCCGGTTTGGTGAGTACAACAACTGAGAGCGGAGCGAACAGTTGTGATTGGATATTTGCTGAAGAATACGACTAGTCGTAACTTGGTAACCAGGTTATGAGTGAATGCTTTGTCCAAACAAAGGAAGGATGTTATGGAAAGATGGAAAAGAGACAGATGAGATACCCACACAATGTGAAGGAGGAAGAGAGGGATTCAAAGAGATTAAAAGAAAAGAAATCTGGCATGAGAGATACCCAGGATGAGAAGTCATTGAGAAAACGCGATCTGTTATGCAGTGCCATTGACGTGTACAACAGTTGATTCACATCCCAAGAGTTGGTGGTTGAAGTGTTCTAACGAGATCCTGCTGCTAAGCTTGGTGTTATCTTCGAGGCCTGCTCATTGAAGAACGTCAGTGGTTAAAGAGAGGCTGATTTGAGAAGAAGCTGCAAGACGAATGTCTCTAAGGGTACCTAGTGACAGCTGGGTTTCACTGGCAAGACTTGATGGTTGTGTTTCGTGTTCATGGTGTGTCGTAAGTGAGTGTTCTAAGGCTATCGATACTCATGTGCAGTCTTAATGTCTATGAACTCATCCACGCTACGCTACAATGTCCAGTGTTGCATCTTGGAGGTTGAACCGTTAAGTGGCTTTGAAGTCTGATTACCTCCAAGAAGCACCCTCGTTTGCTCAATTGTGCTTTAAGATGATGTGGGCTACCTAATAATGTCATTCAACGCTGTCCGTTCACCTTCTCTTCTTGTTCTTTCTTCTTGTTCTTTCTTCTTGTTCTTTCTTCTTGTTCTTTAGTCTTGGTGTCCGTTCATCTCCCTTTTTTTTTCTTTCAGCACATCACCATCCCCTCCTTACATCGCATTTCCACATACTAACACAGACCACGGCCACGAGTCCAAGGTCGGTCTCGACGTGTCTTCCGAGCAGGAGGTCGCCGAGCGAGTCAAGTCTCTGATCGAGGCTAAGTAGAGCATGTCAATGAAATTTATGGGATAGCCTGTTGGATGTTGCAATGTAGGAGTGTAGAAGAAAGATTGGTGTGTTCAGATCGCTAGTGTCTGTAGTGACCGCGTCGTATTTCTGAGACACTCAAGGTGTATCTCTATTGAACCAGACTCTATGTTGAGCTTTGAATCAGCCTTAAGGTGAGCTAGCGATAAGACAGACACACTCTTCAAATCCTCAATGCCGGAACACCACGCACTTCTGACATACTGCGATCCGTTACTAACGCCGTAAAAGCCGATGCATGGTGTCACAAGTTAGCGATCCCGATGTTCATTTTGCTGAGGACTGTTTGACAGCAAAAGTTTGTGTTTTTTTCGTGTTTCCTTGTCATCTCATCTCTTCATTTTCAACGGTCTTTATTGCTTCCCTCTATACAAGTAGACACTCTTTCCTTCCTTTCGTCTTCTCTATGCATCTTGATTCACCAGTGCATATGACTCCATTTTGGACAACGCTCAGATTCGCTCAAAACGGGAGATATAGAGGATTCAAGGACACCTCCGTATGTACAAGTAGACACTCTCAATCTTCTCTGTGTTCAAATTTCGGCTGCTTTTCTCCAATATTCGGCCCACTACTGATTTTCGGCTCAATACCACCCTGCTGACTAATACGTTTTTCCCTCTCCAGAACGCTCAATAATGACGATGTGAAAAAACGGAGAGTTTCGCTGCACTTGACAAGACATGTGAAACATGATTAAGCATCTCTCGATAAAAATCCTTATAAGCCGTTTATCGTGAAGAGTTCATTCACAAGGGGCTAAATGGCGCGTATAGAAGGTTAAGTTGATTAAGGTTTTGAACCTTGGATAGAAGTGTTCTCATATAACTGGATTGGAAGGAGTGTTTGTGTGGATGAACAGCTTCAGATGTTTTGCTAATGCTTCAAGTACCTTTTAGTTCAAACCCCAACTTTCTAGCACCTCTACTGACCGAGTTATACACTTTTCAATTTACTTGAACTTATCAACCAACTCTATGCTATTTGTTGAATCAAATCGAGTCTTCACCTTAGCACTTGGAAAAACACATTCGGAAAGACTCTAGATGACGTCGTATCTGTGATGATCCACTGACACATCTCCTTCTCGTATCTCTACTCAGCCCCAGTCTTTTTTTTACGTCACAGTTACACTTTCCACATTGAGTGGTGTGAGACTTGGAGGGGAGTTCAAATGAGCGGGAATTGTTGCAAAAAGACGCTGAGAAGCAGGAAATCAGCTAAATCAAGCTCCCTGACCAACTTCCAACACTCTTTTTCACCTCCTCACCTCTCCTACACCCCCTACTCCACCTCCCGTTCTCCACTCATGCGGAACTCTAATACACGTCTCCCCTAAAGTTTGCACCACATACGTGACAGCCTCTCTCTCACCTCTCAACTCTCACCACTCTTCAACCCTACTCAAGTCACCACCACACAACTTGTCAACTCCGGTGAGCTGCAGTTGTTACGAGAGTGTCCACACATCCATCCCCGCAACACAACATGGAAACCGTAGTGACGACAGCGACGATTGCCGCCGCGGCAGTGTCTCCTTCCCCGACCCCCTTCACCACCCAGCATCTGGCCGGCGAGCAGATTCTGTCCAAGTTGCATGCCATAGCGTCCCAGGCCGCGTATTGGGGCGAGAAGCTGCCCGGCTCGGCCGTGGTCAAGCGGTACATTGTGTCGTCGCACCAGAACGACCCCGTGCGAACCATCTTCGAGCTGCTCTTCTTTCTGTTTGCAGTGCGGTACTTTGTGGCGTCGCGGTACTCGACGTCCAACCCCCACCACGTCAAGTTCACCGAGGCCGACATTGACGAGCTGGTGGCCGAGTGGGAGCCCGAGCCGCTCGTGCCCAAAACCACCCAGCTGGAGGAGCTGGACCTCGGCTCCATCCCCCTGATTCACGGCGAATCAGGCCCCGTGGTCGACGTGGAGTCCGCCCGAGTGGGCCACGTCAAGCGGGCCACCAACCTGGCCTCCACCGACTTCCTCGGCTGGGCCAAGGACCCCGTCATCAAGGAGCGGGCCGTCCAGATTGTGCGGGAGTACGGCGTCGGCTCCTGCGGACCCCCCGGCTTCTACGGAAACCAGGACATTCACGTCAAGTGCGAGAAGGACCTTGCGCGGTTCTGCAACGCCGAGTCGGCCATTCTGTACGCCCAGGCCTTCAACACCATGTCCTCGGTCATTCCTTCGTTCATGAAGCGAGGCGATATCGTCATTGCCGACGACCGGGTCGCTACGTCCACCCAGAAGGGTCTCCAGGTCTCGCGAGTCACTCTGCGATGGTACAAGCACAACGACATGGAGGATCTGGCCCGAGTGCTGGCCAAGACCAACCACGAGTTCCGAAAGGCGCCTCTCACCAAGCGGTTCATTGTCACCGAGGGGCTGTTTGAGAACACCGGCGACCTCTGCAACCTGCCCAAGATCATCGAGCTCAAGTACAAGTTCAAGTACCGTCTGCTGCTCGACGAGTCGCTGTCTTTCGGTCTCGTAGGATCCACTGGCCGAGGAGTGCTGGAGCACTTCCAGGAGAACGGACACCCCGAGCTCAGCCGACAGCAGATCGAGCTGACGGCCGGCTCCATGGCCACCACGTTCTCTGCCGCTGGAGGCTTTGTGGCTGGATCTGACGCTGCCGTCGAGCATCAGCGAATCGGTTCCAACGCCGTCACCTTCTCGGCCTCCATGCCCGGTTACCTCGCTGCTGCCTCCTCTCAGGCCATTGAGCGACTGGAGGAGGACAACTCGCGAGTGGTCAAGCTGCGGGAAAACACGGCCCACTTCCGAAGCGTCCTGGAGAAGCAGCTTAAGTCTGCTCGAGTGCTGGGCTCCGTGGTCGAGTTTGTGTCGTCCCCTCTGTCCCCCCACATTCTCATCAAGCTGAGCGATGACTTCCGACCCGAGACCCTGACGTCGTTTGTGGCTGCCGAGGAGCTGCTGCAGCAGATTGTCGACCTGTCTCTGGCCGAGGGCGTGCTCATCACCCGACACAAGCGGGTGCCCACGCACGAGATCATTGCGTTGGAGAGCATGCTGCGAATCGAGGTTTCTGCCTCGCTCAGTACACAGCAGCTTGACGAAGCGGCAAGCGTCATTGCCGGCGTTGTCAAGAGCATTGCCAGTGCGTAAACCACTTACAATCTAGAGCACGACGAAGCATGTTAGCAGTGGGTCTGACCTCTGGAGAGATCGGCCCGTGCGATAGAAATTTCAGCACCACAGAAGAAGAATAAAAGAAGAGACAGTCGGTGCAAATTAGGAATAGATCATTAATATATCACTAAGGAAAAAATTGTTTACTTGTAGTCACGGGAAGTTGTGTGGATGGTGTGAAGAACTTGGGACATGCCCAATATGTTAACGTTGGGAGAATGGAAAATGCTTAGACTATAGAAGCAAAAAAGGAGGGCAAAAAAAAAAGGAGCATTCCCAAAACACATCAAAGCTGTTCCAGGTGAAAGAAAAAAATTGGACGACACCGGAATCGAACCGGGGACCTCGCGCATGCTAAGCGCATGTGATAACCAACTACACCAGACGCCCAAGAAAATTTTCTGAAATTCTTGAAAAAGTGGCCACTACTCTCTAATGTCTGCTGACTAAGCCGGATTTTAGAAAATGGGCTCTGGAGGCTGTAAAATTTGCCAAAAACGTAACAAAAGTGTTTCAAAAGACCCAAGATACTCACAAGAGCAATAAAGAAATGTTGCTCGTTCCTTGGAGTTCATTTAATGCACCACTCGAATTTGTGATTCTTTGTATGGTGATCTGAGACTCAAGGCGTTTGAACAAGCGAGTGTGTAATAATATCTGTATGGAATTACGCCACCTCATAGAACCGCATTAGGTGACTCCATTTTTCTCATTATTATGAGGAGATATTATCCACAAGACCGTTTGGAGACACTCAACAACTTTGGTCTAATCCAGCGACAAAGAGATGGGGATAATTAGCCCCACAGAATAAATCCGATGAGGAGAAAATAAAGGAAAATATCTGACTGCTCAGCCCACACGGTCGTATAGGTTGTAATTGGTGTATTTCTGGTAACATCTCTCTTCTCCACTTAGCTCAGATGACGTGCATTTGAGATGCGTTTTGTGGGGTAATTACAGTATAGAAGGTGATGTGTTTCAGTTCACAAGTCGTAAGTTTATACCACCATGATCATCATCAATACCCTGGTAGTTGCAATCAGTTTTTTGATTGGAGCAACGTTGTACCTTGATCGGTCCGTGTTTGAGCTGCTCAATCGAGTCAATTGGCCCGACAAGGACGCGTACAATGGTGTGGCTGAGTTTCAGACTGATCAGTGTCGTTTGGTGACTGACATCTCAGGTGCTTGTGAAGATGGGGTTGTTGATGAGTCAACTGGACTGGTATACTTTGCTTGTGGAGATATGAACAAGCGTAAGCTGTGGTACCCCCCTTGTAATTGGTGGAATGGAGATGGAGTGACTCAAGATACGTTTCATGTCTATGATCCAGAGACGAAGACGTTTGAGGAGATGGATCTGAACTACTCTGGTGAGTTTGTTTCCCATGGTATTTCCATTCTGGAGGATCCCAGGGACTCCACTAAACGACTAATGTTTGCTGTCAACCACAAGAGTTCAGGCAGTGTCGTTTCTGTCTTCTCTTTTGGAGCTCACAACAAGACAATGGCCCATATTGGAGACATTGAGGACTCGCGCATCTACACTCCCAATTCAGTTGACGCCTTTGTTGAGTCTGACGGGTCAATTGGTCTAATGTATACCAACGATCATCTGTTCAGAAAAGGAATAATGAGGACAGCTGAGGAGCTTTATGGGCCGTTTCTGTGGGGTGATGTGGGGTATTGCACGTTGAAATACGATGGAGATAATATCGTGAAAGAATCGTGTTCTAGAGTTGAAGTGGATACGTCATGCCCTAATGGACTGACCAAGATTTCGGAGACAAACGAGTTCTTGGTGACTGACACAAGAATGGGCACCCTGAGACGGTACCTGTGGAACCATGGAATCAAACAGTTGCATCTCATGTCTGTTATTCCACTTGGAGTTGGTCTAGATAATGTGAGAATCATTCCTGGAACTCAGGATGCTGTGTTGGCTGGGTTTCCTAATATGAGTCAGCTGGCTTATCAGTTTCAGAACATGGACGATGAGGAGTACCAGGTAGAAACAGTTGCTCTTAGAGTGAACAGAAACGAGAATTATACGGTTCCCCATGTTCTGCACAAATCAGACGGGCTGTTTGGAGTTCAGGTTCTTACCACATTCAATTATCTTCCTAAATACGGCACCTTGTTAGGAGGAAGTGTTTCTTCAGGGGGTCTTCTCTTGTGTGATTTGAGCAATTTAGACAAATGATAATATCGTGCTGCTTCTGTAGATCAATGAGACCATACGATATGTACACATGCAACAAAAGAGCAATTGAGACATTGTCGGGTGACAGCAGGTGACAAGGTGTTTGCTGTCAATTAATTGTACTCGTCAAGACGTTTTTGCCTATCGAAGTGAACAAGACTCACTCGAGAATAAACCAATGCCACTAGAGTTGAAAGCCCCTGATCTAGCGAGCCTAACCATCCAACTATCTTCTCTATAGCTACTCTACATCCTTAGTATATAGGGCCCTTCTACTTCAAGCCTTCTTGACCAGTCGAACCACTCTACATCGTCTACACTCTGTCATCATCAATCATAATTAAATAAGCCACGGCTAGAGAATGACGCTCGTGGTAAGTTACATGGTTAGCTAGTTGTTTTTTTCTTAGGCCTTGGGGACAGGCACGCCAGGAACCCGGCTACTTGCCTGCGAAAGGGCGTGCCAGCCAGGAAGCTGGCCGTTGTAGACGTTTTTGGTCATTTTTCGCACTGCAGGCTCCTTGACCAGTTGCTGCAGAGACACGGGAGGGGCTAGAGTGATGGAGGAGACGGACTGGCGTCGCTTGAGCCACAAACGGGCTGCTTCCGAACTGATCTTGTTCATCTTGTCGGCCTCGTCTGTAGCGTCAATGAGGCATGGGTTCGAGACCGTCTTGTGCAATTGGGGCCGAACATGGGGGTTTTTGAGCTGGAATTCTCGAGATTTCAGAGAAACCACATCATTGCACGATCTGTCTCGGGTGAGAGTCAGCAGATCGGCTGTAGAAGCTGCGGGAGTGACAGGAGTGCTGCTGCCTCCTCGATCTCTAGCCAGAGCAGCTCGAATATCACTCTTGGCCTTGCTATGACCAGGAAGCCATAGAGGAGTCTTGAGAGGTGGAACATGGTTGGAGTTGTCCGAGTAGCCCATGTGATCCGAGTACGTCATGTGGTGATGGTTAGGCACGGTCTTGACAGTAGAAACATTGCTAGGAACAGTGTGAAGCATGTTGATAGGAGGCGTGGTGTTGGCAGAGAAGGCAATGACGGGGCTCACGTGATTCACGTCTGGAACGGGAGTCACAGGCGTGATCGGACAGCTCGAGTTGGTGGTGTTGAGAGTGTACTGAGACAGACGGGTCCACTCATCTTGGGGGCTCTCGAGAGGTGGCCCGTCACGTGACTCAGTGGACAATGGGTCACGTGATAGGGGGTCGATGCTAGGCAGGTCCAGGTGTTGCGGTTGTTGCACCGTTGTGTCTCCCTCTCTTACAGTCCCCTCACTCACCTCTCTTGTCATACTGATGCCCTGGGGTCTTCGTCTCAATGTAGCGTCACGTGACAGATCCACTTCGAGGGGACCTCCACCTGTGGAATGCGACCCTCGCGAATCTGTATCCCTTGACCCAGAAGATGCCACTGACCGTCGGTAAAAGTCGTCGTGTCGGAACATGTCGTTGATTGTAGTCTGCTCATCGGCAGAGGAGTGTGTCAAAGAAGGCAGAGGCGAAACCCCTTCTTGAGGTGCCACATTCTCCAAGGGGGTGGAGAATCGCTCCTCCTGCCCATCTTCTATAGACGTTCGAGCCTTCTCATCGTCTATCACTTCATCAGCACTAGTCTCGTTTTTAGGCGCCCCTGTACTCTTAGTGTCATCCCTTGCATCAAGTGTGGAGACTGCTGGCTCGTCCATCTCCACATTTTTGGAGGAATAAAAGCTCTCTCTGAAGTTTTTAAAGCTGCGCGACTTTCGCAGCGATCCAGCACTTTTATTCTCTCGCTTCTCTCCGCTCTCAACAAGACTGTCTCTCTTTCTGACAAGCTTACTCCATCCTCCAACATCCATGTAATTCCGCAACTTGTCTCTGTCGACCTTGAAGCCCAACGCATCGTCCTGAGGGGGAGTGTGAGGTCTATGGCGAGTCATTTCAGGAGACAGACGGTTCTGAGCGTACCCTTCAAGCATATACCCCAGTTTTTCCTTCCACATTTGCTGCGACGCCTTGGAGTCAAACAAGAGGACAAGAGAGTACTCGGGCTTGTCACGTGACGAGGGAGCGTACGGCCTGGTCACAATCTCCTTATCCTTCTTTCTGAGCAGACTCTTGAGTCGTCCAAAACTGCTGCTTCGTCGCTTATTGTCAGACTCATCCATGGAGATGATCGACATGCGAGATGAAGACTCGAGAGAAACACGTGACACAGTTCTAGAGAGGTTGGGGAGACCGGAGACGGGAATGGGGATAGCCACCAGCGCATATTTGAGCTTGTGACGGCTCAAGTACGGATTACTCAGCTTCTGGTCCACCAAAGTCCAGGTGTAGAGACAGGTGGGATAGGTCATGTGATTCGAACCGGTGCTGACGACCACGTGATCGGGCGAGCACGTGACCATAGTGTCGTGGATAACAGGGTCACGTGATTCGCCTCCGGTGACTGTCTCGATAGCAACCGTCTTGAACTGTTGTTTCAGTAGGACTGTTTCTGAATCCGTTTCAGTCATGGAGACTGTCAATGAATGGCGTCTAGAGATGGGGTTTTCTCTGAGCAGTGCGTTTGTCGAGTCGTTGTGTGCCATTTCAGCAGATGTCAGCATATCTCCCATGCTATAGCTTCTTGGTTCCTCTGGAGCAGATACAAACGAGTCCATGGAGGTGTCCTCAGGAGGAGGAGTATGCATATGAGTTGGTAACCTCTCGAAACGAGGCTGTACGGGGACCTCTTTTGGTTCCTTTGCCTCCCGTACCTCCGGCTTGTTTACAACTGGAACGTCCAGCTTTTTCACTTCCTCCTCTGTATGCTCTGTATAACCTCTCTCGACTTCACTGTTTGGCCTCGTGGGCAGAGAGAAGCTCCGCCCCGACTTTAGCGTCACCCGTCCTCCTCCTTTTCTAACGCCAGCGCCGGGTCTGAATTCTCCAGGACGAGTCATGGCCATGGGAGTGGGAGCTCTTGCAGGTCTGCCAGCTTTCACTCCAGCCAGCGTCAAACTGGACGCCCGACTAGCTGCCCGACTAGCCACCCGCTCAGCATCTCTCGTATCGACTCTATACGGAATTCCACTGCCCTTGCTGGGTACAGGCGTAATTCGTCCCGAAGGGGTATTTCGACCTGTCGAGACAGACGAAGTAGATGCAGGTACCGCGCCCGGTTTGCCCTGGATGCGAATAGGAGTGGGAATGCGGGTTCTGCGAGCTCCAGGCGCCGGGGTAGCGGTCCGAGTCTTTGGATGAGTCAAGACCCGTTCAGAGTCCATGGTGGAAGAAATGGTGATGTGTATAGCGTTAGTGGGAGGGTCGGAGATGCGTTAGTAGGATGCTGAATGCTGAAAAAAGAGATACTGTGAAGAGAGAAATGCAGGTAAAGAAGAATCCAGGCCCAATCGTCAAAAAAGAACAACCAAACATGTTTCATTCAAACCCACACAAGCCTAGCCCCATAATATTCTGCACATGGCTCCAAAGTAGGAGCCCCTTAAACCATCGCCGGCATAGAGTTATCGTTTAGTTTAGGCACCTGCACCCCGAGGTTATGTTCAATAACACGATTAGCGAGGTGGAGGGGGCTTGTGGGGGATGAAGGAGCGTGATTAGTCAGGTGAGCAGCATATTAAAGTGGAGCCAAGAGCGAGGGTATCATTATTCTGTTGTCAAAGCTCAGACTTTATCGTTTCGACCCTTTTTAACCACTTTTCCCACCTCAATAAAGTTCAAATAATAACATTCAACCAATGACCTTGACCGGCTAAAACAACGTCAGTGTGGAAGGTCGCGAAGAGTGGGTCAGAATGAAGACGGACGTTTGGGCGCGTCACGTGACCACCAAGACCACATTCCCCCGTCCATTCCTCCGCTTCCGTCTGTTTTCGCCTACTTTCGGCGGCCTACTACGTGGTATCCATTAGCTCGATCGGAACCTGAAATATGCAGGTCTTGGAGCAATTAGAGCAGGGACTCAAAACAAACGAAAAAAGTGGGAAAAAAAAAAGTCGAATTTTTTTCGGCGTGACTGTGGGCCGTGGAAACGAGACAGGAGCAATGAGACACATTCTGCCGGGTTCACGTGTCGGTGTCAGTGTCACGCCTAAATGCTGGGGTGTCACCGAACGGCAAGACTCACCCACACCTCCCATCTTAAGACTTCCACTTTGGGAGAATAAGAGCTGCAATGGAGATCAGAAACGTATAGATAGGGTTGCGGTACTTGATCTTGATCTTGCAGGAAAGAAGGAGTGGGGGAATGTCGGCGTTTTGTATTTGTCATCATTCTTGTACACTGGTTCCCCAGCGTCTGTTTTCCTGAAAGGGCTGGCTGTCTACGAGTACCCTGTCAACCTGTCTATCTGTCCAACTATGTTTCCTATCTATGTCTGACACCCTCCGTGCAGACTCGCTTCAATCTCCTCCTTCTATGTCATGTGTCAAAAGCAAATAACCGACCCAAGACACAATTGAAAGACACCCTGAAGGGGCCAAATGTCCGTCGACGTTGGCGCAGTGAGACATACGGTGGGTCACGGTGGAGACGCAATACAGCAGAATAGAACAGTCTGCACAAGGTGGCTGGACGACACTGCTCAATCAAGACTTGCATCCCCTGCTAACTAACACACACTAGGCTCGTACGCTAGTCGTTTTCAACGTCTACTCGTCGTTTCCATTCTATGATCGACATCCACACTGTCTCACATCTGAAACAAGACTACGTGGTAGAGTTTGAGTGCCGAGAGAAAAGTGGCTGCTAGGCTGCCGGTCCGAAGAGCAGCCATCGCTATCACACCACTTTTCGGCCCACTTCCATGTATGGAACAGACTATGTCTCGTGCTTAGTCAGAGCTAGCTTCTCCTGCTTCCTGTGCACCTTGCGATAGTGGTTCTACGAGTACTCGTACGACGCACTGTACTGGCACTGTACTGGCACTGTAACCGCCCATTGTCATCTCCCATTGTCTTCACGTCTTCTCGTTGACCGTTAAAACCGATAATATTACGAAGATCAGTCAAGGGTGTGAGCAAGGGTGTCTTGGTCATCTCTGCCAAAGCAGCACCCGGCAGCCAGACAGGGTTGTATCCGCGGCGTAATAAGTCCTGAAACACCTATGAGGCCACGTGCATGTGGGGATCCCGTCGCCTCCAGCTTCTAGCCGCTCTAGCCGGGCTCTGGATCTCTTCCACGGCTGCGGGGGCTGGTGAAAGTTTTCCTCATGTGCACCTCCCATATCACAGACCCCTGGTACGATACAGTGTGAACGAAGCGGTTAAATGGTGCAAGTGGCGCGGTAGAATCTGCTGTTGGCGCCCCTATCTCCTGATCGCCACACTAACTACTGGCACTGTAGTGCTTAGGCACTGTTTCATGAGCACTATCACGGGCACATTTTTACCCCCTAGTGCTACCTGATACACACTCCTGAACGCGTCACACCATTAGAAGGAAAATTTTATCCACACCGATTGTCGACCTAAGTAATTATGGGCTAAGTTGGCTCTAGAATAACCACAAGCTCATCAAAAGACACACACACGGAGAGTGAGGGGTGTCGTAATATCGACTAATGAGAATCTAAGACACCAAATAATACAAGGTTTCTCGCTTATGCCTCGGCATTTCGAACCACGCCATTTTCACACTGCTAGAAGCGGCTAGTGCGGAAAATGCAGCCGCTGGAGTGTTCCAAACACACCTTACAGTGCACTTGCTCACTGTTGTAACCCCAGGAGCTCTAGGACGGATTTTACAGCGTCTCCAGTTTCGGCGTTCAAAACTTTATCACGCGTCTATTTCGAAAAAGGAGACTCCCAATTTTAGAATACGACCTCGAAGAGTTTGAAAGGACTGTCAAATAACACACGATTGGCAAAAATGTAACCATCAGCTACGTGAATGAAAAAAAGGATTACAGCACCCAGGATTCTCGTATGGTCTCCCACTACAATACTAACTAGGCTCTCTGGTGCTTGACTATGGCTGATCGGACGGGAAGCCGTATTTTCACCAGGATATGGCCGTAACCAAATTGCGCCGACCCGGAATCGAACCGGGGGCCCATCGATGGCAACGATGGATTTTACCACTAAACCATCGGCGCGCTGTGGATGTCTGGAAAAAGTGGACTTTCAATAAGTACCCAAGAAAGGCCTATCTCGCCGGCGTTTGTATTTTTAGCCATACGACTACTACCAGTCTTATGAGCTGGTTCTGGGATTTCCTGAAACCAGCTTATGTACGGATTCATCTTCTATGCGTTCAGTTGTGAGCTCTTGAAATTCTCATTTTTCGACCGTTTCCGGACAAATATGCATAGGGGTCCGAAAACATCATTAGTGGGAATGTTAACTGCTTCGAGAGGTTGCTGAAACGTCAGAATGTATGAATATGAACTGTTTGCGTCTTAAGTATTGTTTTTATAGCTTCTTTTTATCTACTTTATGTCGGCCACCGGAACTGTCACTACACCATTCCTCGAAAAAGACATATAGTACCTACAAAAACTTTTGCTCACTTCATAAATCAATTTCTATATACCATGTTTGTTTCCCTGTAGATCAAATACCCCACAGGTTGCACTCTCGCTTGCTCTGGATACCAAGAGCCTGTCGGATACGAGAGTATCCTCCAGAGTCACCATAAGTGTTGACAAAGTTGAGAGTATGTTTGTCAAAGTAGTTTTTGGACGAGACGACAGTAACAGCGTCGCTCTCAACCTCAACCACCTCCTCAATGACCTGAGGCTCGGGCTCGACAGTCTCCTGTTTCTTCAGAGCAAGCTTCTTCTTCTTGAGCTTCTCGAGTCGAGCCTCAGACTTTCGCTCACGTCGGAACAAAGGCAAATCGAGGTCGGGAGGATTGGTGGAAGACTCAGTAGACTGTCGGGACATGTACTTCTGGACCATCTGAAGATGAGAGTCGTCAATAGACTGGGTCTCCTCGTTAAGTTCCTGTTCAAGCATTTCTCTAAGTTGGTGTTCGATCTTGTGTAGTTTGCGGTTGAGAAGAAAGGTCTCGTAGTGGTCTCTTTGCTTTTGGTATTTGTTGATAGCGGAAATCTGAACGTCGTAAAGCCAATTGAGTATCTTCACTGTTGTTGACATATCTTGCCTTCAAAGAGATGGGGAAAGGGGGTCTATTTAACTGATTCTGGCGGGCTCTAGACAAGTAGTATGCCTGGGTGACTAGAGAGACACCTGAGTACTTCATGTACTTCTGATTGGCCAGCAGCTCTTTGCGTTATGGAATCAGGGTGTTTATGGGTGCCTAAACTATGGGGGTCGTACATACTGTATGCGTCGAAAGAAAAGTAACAAGGAGCTGATAGTTTGATTAAGTAAGATAAGGCAGTAATATTAAATGTAATCAGTAACAGGAAGACGTTGTATCGGCTTCAGGTACAGTTCTGTAGGTACCATCAGTGTCTCGTAGTTGAAAGGCTACTCGCAATAGAAGCTTGGGTGAGTATCACCAGATCAGTGAGTAATACTATGGCTTCTAAATATAGGTCACCGTATCTGATTATCTCCTAGCCAATGAACATTCAAGTCTAGACCCCAATGTCTCAATGAGGTATCATAAAGTCTCGAGATGATGGATAGTCAGGAGAGTTAGTGGTGTGATTGAGCCATAGTTTTTGAAAGACATCAAAAATACTCTCTAGAAGCTACTGCAAAGCTCAGGGGTCTGCCAAAGTTCTTGTGCTCATTCAGGAACACTTCAATATGAGCTTCACCTCCAATATCATTTCCAGGCACACTTTCACTGTCAAAGAGGCATGAACAGGGACTCTTGGACGTCAGAATGCTGTCATCATACTTTATCTGTCCATAGTTTCCACGACCTTCCCTCCATAGCATTCCTCTCTACTCTATGCCCCATACTCTCTGCATCCATACTTGACTACTCCATAGTTTACTTGGCTTCCAGGCTGTTACCCTAAACTGTCAACTAAGGTACTACACATTCCCAACTAAGGTCCAACTAAGCCCTAACAAGCTCAACTAAACACCCAAACACCCCGCCGGCTCTCGACGCAGGAGTTTCTACTGAAATACCCAGGGTGAAACACCTCCTAGAATCCGTAGCCCCCACTCTCCCCTCTCACTAAGTCGTCGTATCGATCAGATAAACGGCACTGCCTCACCTAATTCGGGTTCATGTGGGGAACTTTAAATGAAAGACTATTTGCAACCCCGAAACGGCAACATCTCTACCGGTAGGGTAACTCAGGAGCCTGAGGCGAAGACTTTCCATGACGGTGAGTAGAGCAGCTGTAGGAAATTTGAAACCGTCATTTTGGTCATGGCGACGAGGGGAATACGGTCCCGATGTCAGATTTCAAATCGGCCAACTCCAAGGGCGCAAAAAATAGCCTGTTGTGGAATCACCCGATGGCCCACACTCCATCCACATTAATCTGGGGCTAGGTTGCAGCATGCATTGTTGAGGAGATTTGTACAAGGATTGGCAAGCCATATGACGAGGATGCAAATGGGGCAAACGAGCTATTCTAGCCGTGTTGACTAAGACTTTCCCCGTGGCTCGTCTGCTCCTGCCTCTACTTGCCTTATAATAATGTTCCACAAGTTTCCAAGGTGTGGCATTTTACGAGACACTTGAGAGAGACTTGGCTTGTGTTGGGAGCTAATTTACAATTCACAAAAGTGTCAAGTGTGGATGGGAGACTGTAGGTCCAAGGACGGGGTAGAAGCACAGGTATTTATATCTACAGGTGTGGAAGGGTCACAAAGCTCGTGTGGTGACCAGCGCACATATAACTTATATAACTTGGCACTTCCCCCTCCGTCCCAACTTGCACTGTGGCACTCCACCACTCTCTTAGTAACACACTCTAACTCTGTTGTTTCACCACCTCCAGCAAGACTATCGCCAACACGACACTCCACACCCTAAAAAAAGGAACCCTCCGTCACACACAAACACACGTTCACGTTGCAACATGGACCAGCCCCGCAAACTGTCGAATCTGTCGTCGGCTCTGGCCAGCATCTCTCTACACAATGGCGACGACTACGCCCCACAAAACAACAACAACAACAACCAGCAGCAACAGGCTTACGGAGGCCAGCCCATGAGCCAGTACGGAGGACAGCAGCAGGACGACGACATCAGCATGAGCGTGTCTGCCCCACGCCACGCCATGCCCCAGATGCAGCAGATGCCCATGGAGGAGCTGGACAAGATTGCACAGTACAAGCTGAATTACCCCGACGACGGAATCACGCTCTTCAGCCATCGGTCGGCTCCCAACGGGTTCAAGATTGCCGTCGTGCTGAGCGAGCTGGGGCTCAAATACCGCACGGTCTTTCTGGACTTCAAAAAGAACGAACAGCGGTCTCCAGCCTACATTTCCGTCAACCCCAACGCCCGGGTGCCCTCCATCATTGACCACGACAACGAGCATGTCAGTGTGTGGGAGTCCGGCGCCATCCTCATATACCTGTGCCAAAAGGCCGGCCCGGACTGCCCCCTGTGGTCCGAAGACGTGATTGAACAGTCGCAAATCAACTCGTGGCTCTTCTTCCAAACGTCCGGCCATGCGCCCATGGTCGGCCAGGCCCTGCATTTCCGATACTTCCACCCGGAGCTCATCCCATCGGCCATTGAGCGATACACCAACGAGGTGCGGCGTATCTATGGCGTGGTGGAGATGCGGCTGGCCGAAAAGCGAGAACAGCTGATTCTGGAGATGGACGACGAGAGCTTTGCGCTGGGAACGTCGGCGCTGTCGGAATCGAAATACTTTGACGAGCCCGTGTGGCTGGTCGGCAACCGCATGACCATTGCCGATCTGGCGTTTGTCACCTGGAATAACGTGGTGGATAGAATCGGCATCGATCTCAAGGGCGAGCTGCCGGAGGTGTACAAGTGGACGAGATTCATGATGGGCCGTCCGGCCGTTATCCGGGCTCTCAAGGGACAGGATAATGTCTAATATATGGGTGGAGACTTGGTACGGCGAGGAGTGTCCAAGTGGTTCTCGACTGCAGTACTAAGAGGAGTACCTGGCTACAAGAGTTCTTCTTTGGTCGGGTACCGCTATGGACGGTTGATTCAACAGCAACCGCTCCGATTATAACACAGCTACCGGCCATGTCTGGTGGTAGTATGATGATGGCTAATACCAAGAGCAGCGCATGCTGGAAAAAAAGGTGTATATATGAATGAATGACTCAAGCGATGAAGGGTGAAGTGAAATCCATAAAGTAGACGATATGCGTGCATTTCCGGTTTAGCTATAGAGCTGAGCGGCGTATAGACGTTCATATACAATCAGTGTAAGACAGTGGGGCGAACTGAAGAGTGAGTTCTAATTTACAATCTTACAATTAGTGTTGAGAGTCATCTATAGCTGTAACAGCAATCATAGGTGATACGAGATAGCAATAAACGCCTGAGGTTGTGGGGTGAGACATGTTCATAGAACGGTGTTATGTTGGTGGTAATACAGATAACAGTGTTGTATGTGTTTATCGGTACAGTTAAAGGCGTGTCTCTGACTGTAAATGTCTCACCATGAGGGGTGCGAATAGAGTGTTTAGTAAGTAGGCCACGTTTGACTAGAGTGTAGTTGGTGAGATTTGTCATATTGAGGTCAAGTGAGTTCATTCGTATCATGAGTTTCACTGGCTCAGTACAAAACTGATCACTTTCAGTGGTATCTTTCTATTACAAGTAACAAAACCAGCAACTATTCCATGAGCAACACTTGCTTACATGTATGAAAGGAATCGTGCCAAGTAGAGTAGCTAGCAGATATTAGTAAAAATTCATCTAGAGCCTCTTTTTACACTCACATACTCTTTCAAACTTCTAACCCTTTGATTACCTGCCAGTTCATATCATCGTGTCACTTCGAACCCGACACTGCTGTCCTACACAATAACTACTGACCACTCGTCTTCTATACCACCCCAGTTTCTTAGTTACTCAATAATTTATCACTACTTTTGTGTCCTCCACGCATTTACATACCGGTACCCTCTTTCCTCTCCTTTTTTTTCTTGCCCAAGTCACTCTCGTCCATGCATAAGAGAGACTCGGGATTGTCCTTTACGGCAGGCTAGCAAGAGGTTTGCTACTCTCAACCCCCACCCTAATGCCTCCTCATCTCCTGCAAGTCAGCGAGGGCGTCTGCAGGCTTCACCTGAGTCAGACCAGCAACAGCACTCTCCTTGCCCTTGTGACCTCGGCCAGTATGACCATCGACATGGTCACTATCGTCTCCCCGACCTCGTCGTCCGGTTCTCTCTGATCCGGAAAGCGCCGCCTTGTCCGAGTCGGTCCAGACAATGCCGAGCATATCGAATCTGTCCGAGTCCGAGTCTCGATGCGAATTGGGCGTCTCTCGGGCCTCACGTGACACTCGTGCCAGCAGTCCTGCTCCCCGGACTCGCCCAGATCGTCGGCCGGTGCTGCCAGACTCTTCCCCGGACTCTTCTCCGGAATGGGGAGTGCTTCCGTCTCGAGAGCCTCCCTCTCCATCCTCCTGCTTGACCATCACATGACTGAACCCCTTGAGAAACCCTAGACTTGCTCTGTCGTTGGAAATGTCGGTGAGTTCGCGAATCTCCGACGACAGCTTCTTGTTCTGGATTTCCAGGTGGTTGAGAAACCGAGACTGCAAGCTCTTGGTCTTGAGCTCATGGTTGGCTCTCAGAGACTCCAGATCTCGAGACTCGTCTGCGTGTACCCGCGAAATGCGGTACTCCTGGTTGAACTTGAGACTGACCAGGTTGATGTCGCGAGTTTCCGCCAGATCCTCCAGTTCCTCCAACAGATCCACGTCTGTTTCCTCCTCCACTGCGGCGATTTTGCCCTGGATGCTTTCGATGTATTTGATGAGATGCTGTCCTCGGTTAGAGTGGAACCGCCGGGTGATGAGCGACTGGTAGTCCGTCATTTGACGACTTCTTCGAGTGGTCTTTTTAGCCATGTTGATGTGTCTGTTGTGGTTGTGGGTTTTGTGGTTTTTGTGGTTTTGTTGTGCTTCTTTTTTAGTTGTAAGTGTTTTGTGCTGTTTGTGTCGTTTATGTCGTCAACAACGTATGTCTTCACCACTCCTGATCCCTATTCCGCCCTGTGTAGCAGCTAGCAGAGTGTCGTAGTCTTTTGGCCTCTCTCTGATGTTGATTGCGATATCACCTCTCAGACACAATAGAGGTTTATGACACAGGAGGTCTGCAGTGTATGCAGATATTTAGGTTAAGGTTCAATGAGGTAGGGTAAATCTGGCCAATAGAAGGGCGTTTTGAGTAGGAAGAGGAACTCGTGGGGGGATTTTGAAGACTGTTGAGACGTATTGGGCATATTTCTGACCGGTATATCACCTCTCCACCTCATAACCTCTCTTATACCGCCCATTCTGAGTTCTTGCACATACTTTTCCCAAGTGCCACACACGCCAACCTAAATTGAGATGTTTAAGTGAAAAAGAAAAGCCGAGCGACAGGACAGATGGTGAGTGATCAAGTGTGTGAGAAAATGTGATAAATGTGCCAAGGATCACGTAAGCCGTTATCGGGTGTCGTTTATCTACTTTGTTCCAGCGCATCACCTCTCCTTTTGACTGCCCATAATAGCCGTTTGGCTTCTAGCCATGAGGCTAACATAGACTACGGTTACAACGGGTAGTAGGGTCTTGGTACAGGTTAAGAGGTGCTATCGGATGGGTTGATTAACATGTGTCGTTTGGTGGACTTTCAGCTTTTGCTGTTGAAGTCATTGCTGTGAATGTTAGATTTATCGTACAAAGGGAAGGTATATATCAGAGGGGTAACTGAGATACCGGTGCTCAAAAAATCAGCTGAAGGCTCTCTAATGTTTTCAAGTTCTGGACAGCAGCTGGGTGTTTGCTCAGCTACATGCCTTTTATCTCGCTTACATAACCAATGGTCCTCAGAATCTTCTAAAAGAGCGGCTTCATCCAATTCATCCGATCCGATATCTAGGTACATAACCGATGTTTGGTCTACTATAGAAATTTCTCGGGGTTCACCGTACATTAGTTCCTTCAGGGGTCTCTTAGCGTGTCCACAGCCTGCTTAGACCCTGAAGCCACGCTGATTATCAGTTGCAAGCCCTCTAGTAGACCCTAAGTATGATCCAAAGCTACTGTAGCTTCCCAAGTGCGGTCTACTTGTGGCTAATACACCTTATGAGAATGTTGGGGGAGATATGCATTTGTGTCTGCTAGTGATGTTGCTGATGATACAATGCTTTCAGTCGCTGTAGCTGATGATACAATGCTTCCAGTCATTCGCAATTGTATGACCAGCACTTCTCCTCCTCACAAACTCTTGTGCTTAGTAAACCTGTACCCACAGCCAAGACAGGAAATAATAAGACAATCCCTAAAGTGCCGTCTGGTGGGTCTTGGCATAGAGCACTAAACGTGCTTCTTGGCTGTGACGTTTGTAGTTGTTGGGATCGTCATTGAGATGTTGATGCTTGTAGATCAGCGAATGAGATCTGAATCTGTTTCTCAAAAGTAATCCGACTTTGTAGCCGAAAATCGATCTCTTGAGCTTTGCCAATACCACAGCCCTCTATCAAACTAATTATAGCCGTCATTTATTATGCTAAGACGGAGCTCTGAACGAGAGGGGCAAGCGGTGTACAAGAGACAGACAGGTGCTTCATCTGATAGAGTTATGTGGGGATCTTGAAATTGTGGATCTGTGAGAAAAGACATAAAAAAAAACAAAAAAACAAACAAAAAAACAAACAAACAGAACCGCACAGCTGGACAACCACCTGCTTACTAGCCTGAATCTCAAAATCACCCCATGTTCACTGCACCCTGTTTTAGTAGCCCTTGAAAGGATCGTCAAGCTCATTTTAGTATGGCTCATTAAGCTCTCGCTTAAGTGGAATAAGCTTTCGGCCGAAGCGGGGTGTATGAAAGTGATGGAGTTTCTCAGTCCTCAGAGTGGTGAATGTCATGGAAGGGTTACAAGTCACGTGAACACTACAATTTGGTCACGTGCTCCGAATCGTTTGAGCAAGTCCTGATTTCCGCTTTTTTTCACTCAATTGCTTCTCCTCATTCTCTGCCTTATTACCAGCTCATTATCCCTTTCTATAATACAGACATCACTAATCACTAGTGTATATAAGATGACGTTTCCCCGAGCAGTCTCGCCATCTAACCATGTCTCTTTCCACCAAACTCACCCTAGCCAACGGCCTCGAAGTCGACCAGCCCACTGGTCTGTTCATCAACGGCGAGTTCGTCGCTGCCAAGTCCGGCAAGACCTTTGAAACCGTCAACCCTACCACCGAGGAGGTGATTTGTGCTGTTTCCGAAGCCGATGAAGCCGATGTGGATGCTGCTGTTGAGGCCGCTGCTGCTGCTTTCAAGACCTGGGGCTTCAAGACTGCTCCCAGCGCTCGAGCCGCTGTGCTCTTCAAACTGGCTGATCTCATTGAGCGAGATCTCGATATCATTGCTGCCATTGAGACCACCGACAATGGAAAAGTGTACGCTCACGCCAAGGGAGACGTTGCTCTTGTTGTCAAGGTGATTCGATTCTACGCCGGTTACGCGGATAAGATCTACGGAGACGTTATCCACGGCAATGACGGTCACTTTTCGTACACTCGAAAGGAGCCCATTGGAGTCTGTGGACAGATCATTCCCTGGAACTTCCCCCTGGTCATGTGGTCCTGGAAGATTGCCCCTGCTCTGGCTACCGGAAACACTGTTGTTCTCAAGAGTGCCGAGTCCACTCCTCTGTCTGCTCTCTACGCTGCCAAGCTCGCCCAGGAAGCTGGAGTTCCCGCTGGTGTGCTCAACATTGTGTCTGGCTACGGCAAGGTTGGAGCGTTTATGACCAATCACCCCAAGATTCGAAAGGTGGCCTTCACTGGCTCTACTGCTACTGGAAAGCAGGTTCTCAAGAGTGCCGCTCTGTCCAACCTTAAGAAGATTTCCCTCGAGCTCGGTGGAAAGTCGCCCAATATCATTTTCGACGACGCCAACCTGCCCAACGCCATCTCTTGGGCTGCTCTCGGAATCTTCTTCAACTCTGGAGAAGTCTGTGCTGCTGCTTCTCGACTCTACGTTCAGGAAGGCGTCTACGAAGAGGTGGTAGCTGCTCTCAAACAGCGAGCCGAGGCTCTGGTTGTTGGAGACCCCTTTGACCAGCAGACGTTCCAGGGTGCCCAGACTTCCAAGATCCAGTTTGACCGGGTCATGAGCTTCATTGAAGCCGGTAAGGCGGAGGGAGCTACCCTTCTCACTGGAGGATGCCGAGCTCAGGACAAGGGCTACTTCATTCGACCTACAGTCTTCACCGACGTCAAGAAGGACATGAAGATTGTCCAGGAGGAGATTTTCGGGCCTGTTGTCGTGGTGACGAAGTTCAAGACTCTCGAGGAGGTTATTGAGCTGGCCAACGACTCCGAGTACGGTCTTGCTGCCGGAGTCCATACCCAGGACATTTCTCGAGCTCACTATCTCGCCGAGAACCTCCATGCTGGAACCGTGTGGGTCAACACCTACAACTCGTTCCACATTTCTCTGCCCTTTGGAGGCTTCAACCAGAGTGGTTTCGGCAAAGAGATGGGCAAGGATGGTCTCGACTCTTATATCCAGACCAAGGCGGTGAGAATCATGTTTGATCAGGCCAAGCTGTCCTAATTAGTAGGTAATGATTGAGATGCGTGAAGAAGAGGTCGTATGTAATTGAGTAGACTAAACTACTTGTAAGCTGATAGAGCAGATGACTAGATCTTATCAAATTATGGAACGCTATAAATCATCTGTCGGTGTCTGTCACTACCGGTAGTTTTTTATCAATTGATCTCCCACATGTTGCGTTGAAGAGCTGCTAACAGCCACTAACGACATCTATCGCCATTATAGTCCCTTACTGGCATTATCCCTGCACCCTCTACTCTCTACACACCAACTCCTATTAAGTAACCATTAAATAATCTATATGCAATCCTTTTAGCATGGGAGTCTCAAAGTCTCAGAAAACTGATAACCAAAAGAGTGAACAGTTCTCATCATCCCATCCTCTCCATCCTCCTTTTTACAAATGAGCGTCACTGTCGGTAAGCTCATTGACCAATACTATCCTTTGAATGAGACTGAAGAAGTATAGTGAACTTGTTCAAATGTTCACAGTCTTTCTCGGTGTACAAACACGAGCTCCTATTCGATGACCAAACACTCGCACTTCGTGCTCCTGTTTGTGCTCATATTTGGTTCGTCCTACAAACACTCGCACTACGTGCTCGTATTTGTTAGACCTCCTCAGCACCCCCTCTAACCTGCCCCTTTCCCACATCCTCCGTAGCCGTCAACGTCTCACAAATATCCGAACTCTCTCCCTCCAGACCATCCTTAGGTCCCTCCTCGATATCGTTAGCCACAGTGAGCTCACTGTTGAGCTTTCTCTCCTTTCTGGTTCGCAACAACCAAATGATATGCGACGTCATGATACCCAGCTCAAGAGCCAGAACAATCAGATACAGAACACATCCCAGCACGTCAAAGTCGCCCTTCTGGAACAGCAGCGACAGGAACGAAAACAGCGCTCCAAGCGAGTCCATGGTCAGAAAGACAAAGTTGATACCAACCACCTGTCCGTTTCTTTTCCACAGCTCATAGTAAGGAGGAAGAAGACCAGCAGCCAGAAGCACACACGCAATGATTCCGATCATGAGATTGGGCCACGTGGTGCCTCGGTCGTACAAGTATCTGAATCCAATCGACAGTCCTACTTCGATAGCTGCTGCTGCTACCACCGTGCATCCCACCAGCGTCAGACAGTACTTCATGGGACGCTGGATCGGAGGGTAGTAGAGACACTGGAACCAGCCGATGAAGGAGAAAATGCCAAAGATCTGGGGCTGCACCTGCAGAGCCACTCCTCCTCGCTGGGCAATGAAATACACGCCAAAGGGGACCGCTGAGGAACCCCACAGGAACAGCATGATTGGTGGAAGACCTTCGGTGCATTTATGACGGTAGTTGTGGATGACCTGGGGTGCGAGCTGGATGCACCACAGGACGGTTCCAATGGTCGAAAGGACGGTCGACGCCGTAGTTTCTTCAACTGCCATGGTATGAAAATGGGTATGCTATCAAATCAGTGATTGGGTGATCAGTGATTCAAGGTGATCAGTGATTTAAGTGTGATCAGTGATTCAAGGTAATCTCGAAACTCAACGTACTCAGATGGTCACGTGCTATTCTTGGTTTGGTTTATGCCTTGGACGATACTTTGATCCCCCAGGGCCATTTATATACATGGTGTTAGGGTGACGAGGCGACTAAGCTTATCAGCGTGCGTGGGAGGAAAAAGGCAAATTTGTCCGAGAATTCCGTCCCATAGAGTTCGATCTCCCAATCGGGAAATGCCTCTTTGAGCAGGTGCGTGCGTCTTAGCTTGTCCCACGTGCGCGACTGTCATCCCAGCCGTTTTTTGCGACCCACCGGCGTCCACAGCACAAGCAGAGCGCCTGACAAGAAAATCCCCCGTCTCCCTTATCTCGTGCACCCCCAGTGCTCATTTGGTGCACGCCAAGATTCTCTATGAATCGCCAAACAGGGTTCGGAGGAGAACCGTTTACAGGGCGGAGTTTAAATCGGAAGCAAAAAAAGATAGTGAAAATTGGCCAACGAGAGTAGACTAGGGTGTGGAATGGGATAAATGGGGAAGTTGAGATATTATTATATCAAAAGATTTAGCGCAATCAGGTGAACAAGACTATGGCTCTGGTTTTTCTCTATCTTCACTTACTGAGCTCACAGTTTCTTCTCTCCCTCTCGCATGGCTGACTCGTATCTGCACATGACATTGCTGAAAAAGAGTTAGTTGCCAACTCTATGCACCGCTCTCAAAGCGGTTAAAACTCGAGAGCAGGAGTCTCATAAGCGACAGGGTCATCGTGAGAGTGTTACAGTGAGTCATATCCCTTAAGAATGGGGCATCTATTGTGTCCCGTTATCTCGTTATCTCCATATCTTCTACCTATAGCCTAATTTATCGTGTTACCCTTTTCAATTTTTTCCAATAGAGTTGGTCCAGGTCACATACAACTTCCCCACGGTGTGGATATGAGGTCGTGTGGATTTGAGCCGGTAGGTCACAAGAGCCCTTGCAGCGCTTTGGCTTGCCCAACAAGGGAATATTTTAGCCGTGGACCATGACTAAGAACTTAGTTCGCCATAAACCAGCGAGTCAAGTGATAGTCATAGCGTTATTGGTACGAGAAGAATGAGGCGGGAGTGGGGGTGACGGTGGGACTACTCTTGAGGCTGTCTCGTCGGTATTCGGAGAGATGTTGTGGTTTTTGTGAACGGTGAGAATTAAGCTATAGATATGAGAAGTGGTCAGAAATGGATTTGAACGGTATAGAAATGATCCTTGGAGTTCGGGGAGCTCATCAATATACTCACTTCATTTCCACCTCATCTTCTGCACTTTTTACCGCCACTTCACTAAGTCAAAGTTATACGTGTCAGCCACACGTTGGGTTGCGTGATCCTTTTTGGAATTACCATATGGAGAAGCTGGACACACCTTAGTAAGCGAAAAAGCAATTTCCGAGTTCACCCCTTCTTCTAGACCTTTTGGAGGTATTTTCGTAGGTCCAAATTACTAATCCAATGCTAACTATTATTACTTGACACTGTACTGTTACCCACCTGCTCCAAATAGGGGCCAAAGTGCTCAGAGCCGTATCTACCCCTCTCCCCTGCTTCTGTGCCGTTTGCGACACTCGTGCATCGTTCGACCAGCTTCCACTTGCCCTGGAATGTCTACAGCTATCTTTTTTTGCTCCTGATGCACACATCGTCGGTGGTGTGAGCTTAGTTTGAGGAGGGGAGAAAAGGAAAATGGTCAGGAATTTGAATAAATTTGGGAAAATAAAGAAAAAAACACAGAGTTACTAGTCACGTGATTACAGTCCGATTAATATAAAACAACTCCATTTTTATCCAATCAATCACCAACAACTTGCCCCTCCCTCTTATCTCTTTTTGCTTCCAATTGTGTGAGGCGATATTGAAGTTAAATATATACGGTTTAATAGTACCCCGATCGGAACGCTTTCCAGGCTTGTTTCAGAGGCTATTGGAATTTTACGGACACAAAGAGAACCCTGTCGTGACTAATGTGAGATTCTTGCTGTGCGACCCGATTGTAGTGTGTTTACTGGCCAATGAGAGAGACACTAGTACTGTTAACTGTAATCTAACTACTATCTTAACTAAATCACAACTCCCAACAAAGCAGATCTGACACTTGAAAGCCCATAGAATTCCACACAGACAACCTAGAAAATAGATTGATACTTATATGAGCTTCTGACAGTGGCGATAACACAGTGCTTGCCTCATTTCTTCATTTACTCCCAAATTCGCCCGCTTAGTCAGCACACATCACAGTGTAGAGGCCACTTTTTCCGTTTTTTCAAGAATCGGCCTGGCTAGCTCAATCGGTAGAGCGTGAGACTCTTATTCAAAGTCATCTCAAGGCTGTGGGTTCAAGCCCCACGTCGGGCTTCTCTTTTTGCCGTGTGTTCTGTCGCACTGTATATTTTTCCTCTTTGTGTAACTTTAGTCAGGAAAAATATTTTAAAGTTAGGGTTCGCCATAACCGTTGGGTCGTGTGCTCTTGGCAGGTCCAGTGCTAGCCCCTCTAAAGAGCACTTTTGGGTGGAGAGATCGGCCTGAAATTCTTTGTGCATGCTCGCAGGGCCTATATTTGCCCCTGGACCAAGTCTGGCGCTCCTAGCTTCCTTTTTGAGCTAGTTACATGGTTTTAGGTACGTCTTCGCACGGCGTTTTTGCATGTCCAACTTTTTTCGTGTTATAGGCTGGTTATAGACGGAGGAAGTTACGGTTCCGCTCTAGTGCCGTCCGTGGAGTGGATCTTCAAGCCCGTTTTCCTTGGCATTCATAGGACAAGAGTTATGAGCGTGGGGGTGGAGTGAGGAAGAATATGATGATACGTAATATCATTTGATAGAGAAGAGCTGGAACGACAATAAGTATATGGTTGTAATCACCTCACTTGTGGCTCCATTTTGATACTACTCTCACCTTTTCAACCTGACCACACGACCAACTGCAGGGTACTTAGTCCACGGAGCTACTGCAACCCGAGGACAATTACCTAACCGAGGCAAGTATAGTTGGGCCAAGAGACTTGTGTGGCTGTTTTCGGATGGGTTTCTGAAACAGGTATTGGGGGTCTTGAGCGTGTGTCTATAGTTAGGTCGTATATACATCGGCTGTCGTACTAATGCACATATCTGTCAGAAATGCACGGAACATTGTGAATTTGACAGCCACGTGTTTGGGAGGGAGGATGTGGGAAAAGAACTGTGTTAGATGGGTTTTGAGAAGATGGCTGTTTTATTTGGCCTTTTTAGGAGAAGTTGTAGAGGTAGTTGTGGTACAGCCTTGACATAAAGACATTGGATCATAGAATTATGGAAAGTAAAAATGTTTTAGCCAGAAGTGTGCCAAATGAAAGCTCCTGATTCAACAATTCCAACGGTAAACTCCAAACATCTATCGGATTAATATTGACTGTTCTAGAACACAACACGTCACGATAAGCTCCATACACTGAGGAAGCTTCATACAAGCCAGAAAAAGACAGAAAAAGAGAAACTCAAGAGGTCACAAATAATATCGTCAAACACCCCCCAGCCAACCAAGAATTTGTTCCCCACCTCTCGTCTTCCCCATATGGAAAGATATTAGGGTTTGAATAAACTCTACATTAACCATGTTCATCATCATCATGACATTTCTTAGACCACACTTGACACCACCATGAACTCGACCAACTCGACGGTTCTGCAGGGCAAAGTTGCGGAAATTGCGTCACGTGTGCTGGAAAAGATCCCTGATCACGTGAAGGAGCAGGTGGGGGCTCACGTGACCCAGCTCACGGACCTCGGCAAGTTCTACTACGGAAACAGACACGAGTACCAGCAGTGCGTGTCCGATCACGTGATCCAGCACTACCAGTGTGTTTCCTCCACCGTCGCCACCCACTATACCCAATTGGGCGACTGGATCACCCACAGACTGCATGATTTGCCGTTTGACGAGCAAATTGTGTTTTTCGTGCTTCTGGCAGTTGCTGCTGTTCTTGTGGTGTATGCAGGTGCCAAGGCCGGTGTGAGTCGACCTCTGGGGTCACGTGACCCTGACGAGAAGTCCGATCTTTTCAATGTGGCTGATTTGCAGGAGGTTCAGACCGAGCATGTTGGAGATTCTGAGGCCATGATGATGCCTGTTTTCGGCGGTCTGTTCCTCTGTGGCCTGTATTTCGCCATCAAGTACATGTCCAAGGAGACGGTTCAGTGGTTCTTGACGCACTACATGAGTTTTGCGGGTTCCATGTCTGTTGGAATCATTGTTTCTATGGGATACAAGGGGCTTCTTAGAACTGTGTTCAACAGCAATGTCAGACACTACAAGTTTGTTCTGTGCAACGACACCGCCTACCGAGGTGCTGGTAGCTTTTCCCGGTCGGAAATCGAGCAGATGGAGTGTGATCAGGCCGAAAAGGCTGATGGAGAAACGAAAAACTCGAAATCCAAGTCCAAGAAGAAGTCCAAGAAGGACAAAAGTGGTACCACTGGAAAGAGCGGATCCGCGGGAGTTGGAAAGTCTGCTCAAAAGTCTGATTCCGTCGTTGCTGTCGTTGAGACTCCTAAGAAGAAGGGTAAGAAGGATCTGAAGAGTGAAGTCTCTGAAACTCCCAAGAAATCCCACTCTATCAACCTCATTGCCAAATACTTCCCCGTGATCAAGACCGACGACCAGCTTTACGCCATCCACTTCACCGTTGTCGACATTCTCTGTTTTTTCCTGTCTGTCTTTTGTCTCGTTGCCATGGTCAAGTACCCCGAGATTGCCCAGAACTGGATCGTCAACAACATCCTCGGCGTCTGCATCGCCATCACCGGAATGAGCACCCTAAAGCTGTCCACCTTCAAGTCTGGTCTCATCATGCTGGCAGGTCTCTTCTTCTACGACATCTTCTTCGTCTTTGGAACAGACATCATGCTCACTGTAGCTACCTCCATCGACGGACCTATCAAACTCGTCATCCCCAAGAACGAGTTTGGAAAGGGTGCTCTGCTCGGACTAGGAGATATGGTCGTTCCTGGTGTCTACATGAGCCTGCTGCTGAGATACGACGTCTATCGGTACTACAAGGACGGTAAGGAACCGTTCCACCTCGCTCGAAAGATCAACGCTCCCTACTTCGTCGCTTCTCTGGTGTTCTACGTGCTGTCATTGATCGCAACTATGGTTGTTCTCTTTGTTTTCAAGCACGGACAGCCTGCTTTGCTGTACATTTGTCCTGCTCTGATCATGTCCACTTTCTTCGTGGCCGTTTACCAGGGAGAACTGTCCGCCATCTGGGCCTACGACGGTGATAAGGAGATTCAGGAGTAGCTGTAAGGATGACATAAATCATCAATACGCTCATATAATAAAACTGCTTATGTAATCAAATTACGTAATATGCTTATGTAAGCTTTCTTCAAATAAGCTTTTGTAACCTTAATTTCAATGCTCTGCTTATATAATCTGCTTATGTAATCAAAAAACTGAATAAGCTTTACACCTTAATCTCACTAGCTGACTTATGTAATCCGCTTATGTAATCACAGGGATAAATCCGACGCAGCTAAAATAAAGTCCGGGGTCACGTGCAGAAACAAGCTCTGGAAAGCGAAACCCAAATAATCGGACGATTATAGGTGTGCTTTATGAGCATGAAATAATGATCAAATGTGTTAGTTAGTAGTATTGCCGTACTCTTCTTATCTTTCTGACCACAGCACAACTTTCGGAATTCAAATATCTCTATTGGATCCCATTTTATAACGCCTTCCTTCCCCCCCCTCTGAACTCACCTTGCTATATCAACACGCCGTAGATCGACGGCTCTAACTTCGCCTATAGGTCTTCGTTTGAGACAGCGAAAGTTGCCATGTGATTGGGTGCATCTGGGGAATCTGCCCACCCGCCCTTGTCGCTGTATCTCAACTGGGGGTGGTTTTGTAGCGATTCTCCAAGTTCAACAGCAGTGATGACAAATGTATACATGCAGGGAGTGCAGGAGAGGAGATGATAAGGAGGTCAAATGTGGGTGGAAATGAGAGCTGAAAGAACGGTTTTGGAGTAAATCACGTGATCTCCATATCTACCATTACAGTTATATTGGTTTGGGTCACGTGACTCCTCCAATCTTCTCCTTTAACCATCCGTCGGAGTCCTAAACCTAATGTGTGGCGCCGTGTGATAAGCTACTTGCTGCATTGCGGAGATATATGATATAAGCGAAAGAAAGGCGTTGTGTTTGTGTCACGACGATAGCTGTTACTGTGCAAGTACTGCTTTTCATTCACAAACGCCCTTGACGGTTATTTGTCAGCTGACGTTTGACGACCTTTACAAGTACGGCAGGTGCAGCGATCTCAAACAACAGTCTCAAACAACAGACGGTTATTTACGGCCGTTTTGAAATCAGCGAAAAGAAGGGCAGTCTCGGCATATATCGGCGATTTCACGCTGGTTGGAGCAATCAGAATTCTCTTTGGATTATTTTTGGTCGACTTTTGACCGACTACAATTAAGTGACCCTACCCTTGTAGTGGCAACAGACTTATCTCTTCAACCCGGTATCCATGGACACCCACGGAATCACCGACACGGTGGACGAGCTGACTCGTCAGAATCTGGACGAATGTGCGCCTCTTCTTCCTCCTGAAGAAACATGCGACGAGGAAAGCGACTGTCCAGATTCCATTCTCAAACCCAAGTATGCCAAGATGCCATATGCCAAGCGACCATCCCCTACAGTCCTTATCATCGCGTTTGCCATCTACGCCACGGCGATTATTGCGTGGAGTCTGATGAGCATCAACGTGCTGATCAACCTGGTGTGTCAGCGAGAATATGGCAGTGAAAGCAGTCATGGAGGCAGTGGTTTGGTTTCGCTGCTGGCTGCTCCAATTGTAGAAAACCCGCAGCTGTGTCAGACGCCTCTGGTGCAGAAAAAGACGGCCAGGTTTCAGATTGTCATGGAAACGGTGCAGAGTCTAGTGGCTATGATTACTGTGACTAGACTGGGCGAACTGTCTGACCGAATTGGACGAAAACCGCTTCTTCTCTGGTGTGGAGTTTGCACCGTGCTCAATGCGCTCATCTGGTTGCCTTGTGTCCTCTTTGGATGGCACTACTACACTTTAGTTGCTGGTTCCTTCTTCATGGGTCTCTCAGGCTCGGTTCCCATGCTCATGGCCATGAACCACTCGTATGCTACTGATGTGGTGCGTTCCAAACACAGAGCCAAGGTGTTTGGGTACATGCACGGCGCTATTTTCGCCGGTGCTGCTCTGGGACCGTTTTCTGTAGGCAGAATCGCCCGAAACTGGGGCATAGTCGCAGCTATGGGTTTCTCTCTGTCACTGCAGATGGTCTTCCTAGGCATGATCTTCTTCCTGGTGCCTGAGAGTAGATCCAAGCTCAAGCGAAAGTACTCGACTCATTTCAAGAGAGTCAACAGTCGAAGCAAACTCAACGCCAGAGCTTCCAGCAGCAGAAACAACTCGGGAGTGTTTGCGGACGACACTTCTGGAGCACGTGACCCCAACAAGAACAATGTGCGTGTTTCGATCGTTGAGGAGGCTACCAGAACTGCTCCTGAGTTGAGAAGTCCCGATTTCAGCGGAAACGAGACTCCTAAGAAGAGCTACCTTTCCAAGACAGTTACGGCCGTCAAGGAACACTTTGAGGCGCTGTCGATTCTCTCCTTCTCCAACAGATCGAGATCCACCAGAATCAACGCCTGGATCATCCTGTCGATTGATGCCTTCATGTACTGTTCTCAGGTTGGAGTAGTTGGTCTGTTAGTTCTCTATTCCGGATTCAGATTCAAATGGGGCACTGAACAGACCGGAAACATGATCAGTATCATGGGATTGTCCAAGGTGCTTGCTGTCATGCTCTTCATGCCTGTGGTTATGAGCATCCTCAACCGGGTCTTTGTCACCCGACTCAACCACATTGACATGACCGATCTGTTTGTCATTCGACTGGGCATGATTGTCAACTGCATTGGCTGGTTTGGCGTTGCTACTGCGACGTCAGGTACGCTCTTTTTGATCGCAGTAGCTTCCATGTCTCTGTCTTCCACCGCTTCTCCTACCCTGCAGAGTGCCCTGGTCAAGTACATTGACAGAAAAGATACTGGACGGCTTCTTGGAGCTCTGGCTCTTCTGCATCATATCTGTTCGCTGTTGGCACCAATTGTGTTTACCAGTATTTACACGTTGACGGTGGACACGAGGCCGGAAATTTGTTTCTACATTGTCAGTGTTATTTTCGCGTCAATGTTTACAGCAACGTTGTTTATTAGTCATCCGAGTGATGACGAGTGAACGAGCGCAGTTAACGAGCGAAGCGAGTTAACTGGGCAGTTTGGAAATGAATAAGCGAAGCGAATTCACTGGTGCCTTTTGAGCACAAGCACTGAGGTAGCACACGCACCTCACACCCTCCTTAGCACGAGTCATAGAGTATTTAATGAGTAATGAACAGTAATTAATGGAAGCGTCTGGATGACAGAACAAGTGTTATCATTGAAGAACACCACAACTGTTGAAGATTGTGTGACTATAAGTCTTCGTCTCTCGTATCGAAAATTAGGTATAACGCGGGAATGGGTTATACTTGATAGAAGCCAGCTTTAGGACAAACGAGCATTGAAACAATAACGAAAGCATTGTAGATGCTGAGATTGGGTCTCCATCAGTATCATTATGATAGGATCACTCTCCCTAACATTAAGACTTGATGACCATATTGCTTACCAACAGCCATCTTCCGGAGACACTCCCTGCTGAGCGCTACAAGATAGCTGCAACGACAAAAAGAGTACTACCATAGTATTTGCCCTCGTGCAACTCCTCTAGTTCAGTTTCAGCTCTTTCGCACCTTTCTAAGGTCATATTTGGAAGACCTAAAACACCACCCCCAGCCGTGCGGCTTGGAATTGCTTATATAAGGAGTAGAGTCTAAGTGAAGACTGTCATACTTGTACAAGTACTGTAGATCATCTATAGAGGCTACTTCTGATTCTACTCACCAGAAACTGTAGTCATCCAACCATCTTCATGGCACTTGCGATTTTCAACCCCAATTATGCTGACTAAGACACTCACTACTGAGACCTCTAAATATGTGGTACAGTATTACTCTAGAAAAGCATCTACTTGTACAACTACAGCACTTGTACATGTGCACGTAGAATAT
Source organism: Yarrowia keelungensis (assembly GCA_001600195.1). Taxonomy (NCBI): domain Eukaryota; kingdom Fungi; phylum Ascomycota; class Dipodascomycetes; order Dipodascales; genus Yarrowia; species Yarrowia keelungensis. The sequence continues at coordinate 630,236 of BCJD01000006.1, read as the reverse complement.
TGTCTCAAATTCGTCAACTCCCTTATTCCCATCACCTGCCACTACCACCTAGACGCGTCTGTCAAGCCAGATTAACGACGGAATTTACCTGTTTAGGACGATCGTCCGATCCGCGGTTAGGGTCACCATGTGATTGTAGAAAAGGTGAGGAGATATTAGAGGAATAGGGGAGTGGTCACGTGATTCGTTTGGTCACGTGACACACCCTGGCATCTCCCTCAATCTCGTTTTGCTCGTAAAACTACCTCTGAGACTCCTGATTCAGGTGCATTTGACATGTAGCCGTGCGAAGAGGAGGCAAACAAAAGGTGAAACACGACAGGTGCATAGGTTATGAGTATATGGGAGGGAGAGAGTCAGGAGATGATGTTGAGCAGGTTTATGAGTTAATGAGGGTTTTGCAGGGTTCAAAAATCGATGTGTCGTTCAGACAAGGTTCTCCATAGCTAATATGATGAACTTGGAACCATTTTTGACCAAACTAATCAGATAGCGCATTGGTACTTTTGAAGCCCAACCAGTTGACACCAGCCTAGCCCGTTTCAGCTCTCTACTTGTACTGTAGGATCAGGCCTAAAACGGAGGATTAGTTCTCAACCGTTCGAGACATTTTTAACTTTGTGGGGAGAAATGTGGGCTCATATTGTGGGTGAAGGGGAGGTGGTGGAGGTGGGAAAATGAGAATGAAGAATGGTACAGGGTTGATTAGTACTCTATAAAAAATTCATATTTGCTACTCTTATATTGGCAGCTCAATAACTCCATCTCTTCTTAACGACAGGGTGACTACTTTGGGAAATAAGGTTGCGCTTAGTAGACGAGGAAATTAAGAAGCACTTTTCCAGGGGTTGTAGGTAAAATAGAAGGGATTTAAAAGGTGCATTTTGAAGAGAAGAAGACGCTCAATTGATCAAGCAGCTCAAAATTCTTGTAATTCAACCCGTTTGTACCCCCCTCACTAGATAAAGTTGTGAATCTCATGTAATGCACCCCTATCCGGATTGGGTTTGGACGCGATGTGCTAATGATTGGCATTGAGGGACGCGACCACCGAGTTTCCTCACACTATCGACTCTCGAGCTCCCAGCCCAGCTCTGTCCGCGCCTACACACGACACTATCGCCGCCATGGATCTTCCGTCCCCCAACGCCCCCTTTCGGGGCATGCAGCGTGTTGCCAGCAGTTCTCTAGTGAGTATGAGGTGATGAGGAGTGAGTGCCTCAATGAATGTTGTGATGTGCTGTGTTTGATGAGTGTTAAGAGGTGTTAAATTGGATGCCCCATTTGCATGTCATTTAGGGCCTAGTCTTTGTGTCATATTAAGGGGCGGGCTAATAAGGTGGAGTCCATACTGGTATGCTTGTGCTTGTGCGTCTCCACGCCAATAATTATCTCCCAGACAACAGGTCGGATTGAGAAGTCAGCCGTCTGTAACTCTTGACCACTCATCCACACCATGGCCCGACTCTCCAAGGTCAACGGCCATCTGGCCAACAACGCCTACGCGCAGACTTATGATTTGAGTACAAACCAGAGACACAGGGCAGGAACAGCAGAACATAATGAGCACAAACACAAACACAAACAGGATGACACCTTCTCAGTGATACCCTACACAGAACAGACAGCAGCACTACCATTTTGAACAGCAAGCTCTACCAGAACTGTTTCTACCACGACTGATTGCACGCGTCAATACCGTTACTACCCCACGACTGGCTCAATGACATGCCATCACCACCTCAATTGCCACGTAATCACCATGGCCCTGATTCTGACCACGACAACCTCACGCCACTTCACTTCTTCAAACTGAGCACAACCCCAGCCGATGGTCTCCGTACGGTCGCCAGAGCCGGGTTTGATGGTGTAGGGGAGAAGAGTGAGGGGTATTTGGGAGCTGTTATGAATGAGAACAGGGACTGGGGTGATGCGCGTAATTCAGGTGTGTTGAATTGACTTGACCAGCAGTTGACGATACCTGTTCGGTTCTGATTTCACTGACAACGATGTTTCACCAATGGCCGTTAGGTCTGATGTCAATGACTGTGTCTTGATGTCAACCCTATGCTGCTCATTGACACTACCAGTATGTCAAGTGATATGGACATTGCGTCATTGGTGGCATGATGTCAATATCATCAGGACTATTATGTCCCGTATCATGGAGACCGTTTCATTTGGTAGCTCTGAAACCGCGTCATCTGGCAGCCTTGAGGCTTTGATTTCTGATATCACTCAGGCTGTGTCATCTGCCAGCATCGATACTATGCCACTGGTGACATTGGGACATTTACGTGTGGTGGCTTCGAGACCACGTTGACAGGTTTTGTTGACACCATGCCCTCTGGTAGCAAGGGATCTATGTCGTCAGGTATCACTGTGACTGTTCCCTCGTTACCATAGGACTCTGTTATCTGGTATCATAGGCGCTTCTGATCTGTCTCCACGTTGACGCACTGTACCTTCTGTTCCTGCATTATCTTGCTGCATGACAGTCTAGTGAGATACTGCTCTTGTTCCTGCCTTGCCTGCCCTTCCTGATCCTCTTTCCTCCCTTACCCCTTTCGTTCCCCGCTAACTCAGCTCCGACACAAAAAAGTCCTGAAAAAAGGCACCAAGTTCTCGCTCCTGGTGTGCGGCCCCGGCGGTTCCGGCCGAGCGACGTTTGTCAACGCGCTGATCGACTCGCAGCTCGGCGAGTCCGGCGACAAGGTCAAGCAGCTCATCCACCGCACCGAGGTGTCGCCCGAAGAGGCCCATCTCGAGCCCGGTATCACCCTCGAGCCCTGGACAGAGACGCTCTACGACGAAGAGGGCGGAGCGCTGTCCATCACGTTTGTGGACACCCCCGGCTTTGGCGACAACATCAACAACGAGGTTGTCTTCCCCGAGCTGCTGGGTTTCATTGAGCGGCAGTACGACAATGTGCTGGCCGAGGAAAACCGAATCAGACGAAACCCCAAGTTTCGCGACGACCGAGTCCACGTGCTGCTGTACTTCATTGAGGCCACGGGCCACGGTCTGCGAGAGCTCGACGTGGAGCTCATGCGTCAGATGAGTACGCGGGCCAACGTGATTCCCATTCTCGCCAAGGCCGACACTCTGACGCCCTCCGAGCTCGCCGAAAACAAGCGGCTCATCATGGAGGACATTGAGTACCACCAGATTCCCATCTACAACTTCCCCTACGACCCCGAGGAGGACGACGAGACCATTGAGCAGAACTCGCACCTGCGAAGTTTGCTGCCCTTTGCTGTGATTGGTTCCAACGAGGTCGCCGTGGTCAACGGCAAGCGGTGTCTTGTTCGAACGTACCCCTGGGGCTCCGTTGACATTGAGGACCCTCGATTCTCCGACTTTGCTGTGCTGCGAAACGTGCTACTGGGCTCGCATCTGGAGGACCTCAAGGAGGCGACCCACTCGATTCTCTACGAAAACTACCGAACCAAAAAGCTGTCGTCCACGGACTCGCCGATCATCGACCACTCCGCCACCCCAGACATGTCCGAAGAGTCGTTTGTTGTCCGTGAGGAGCGACTGCGAGCCGAGGAGGCTCGATTCAAGGAAATTGAGGAGAAGGTGCAGCGAGAGATTGCCCAGAAGAAGCGAGAGCTGCTTGAGAGAGAGCGGGAGCTGCGGGAAATCGAGGCAAGGCTCAAGAACGAGCTGGTCGTGGAGGAGTAGACAAGGAGAGATGTATAGGAAAGGGGGAGTTTTTAGTTCGCCGGAAGAGTGGAGACTCCGAGGCTTGTAATGTTTAACAGATTATTATTAATGAAAAAGTAGGAGCAGTAGATTGGTTGACTTGCTGAACATCATATGACGGTTTGAGCACAATGTGGTCGTGGTGTAAGGTGGATGAGTAACAACGAGTCTCATATTGACAGAAATGGTTTGGTATTATATATTTAGAGCGCTAACAGGAGAAGTCAGATGTGTCAATGACACTCAATGAGTTGATTGAGGAACGTCACTGTTTTAAATCCCTTGATTAAAAGTAGCTTATGAGTACACTTCCCGCTGAGTCATACAGAGAGCTGAGGTCTCTGCGTACACATTCAGGACTGTAATATGAAGAGACGAAGTAGTGAAATCACGAAGACACTCATTGGCCTCCATTTATGAGGTCACCAAAGCCTTTGAAAGGATTTCTTACTTGGATAAGATGTGTTGTGCACACAGCTAACTCAGGGTTAGCAAGGGTTAAGGAAATGGAACATCACGAGAACGAAGGAAAGACACCAGAAGAATAGAAACCGGCTGCAAAAAGAATACAGCACACTCGCTGACGCTCGTGAGCTGTGGGAAAAAGATTACAGCACCCAGGATTCTCGTATGGTCTCCCACTACAATACTAACTAGGCTCTCTGGTGCTTGACTATGGCTGATCGGACGGGAAGCCGTATTTTCACCAGGATATGGCCGTAACCAAACTGCGCCGACCCGGAATCGAACCGGGGGCCCATCGATGGCAACGATGGATTTTACCACTAAACCATCGGCGCGATTTTCTGAGAAAAAATGCACACTTGCCGCTGGTATGCGAGGTTTGCTTATGTAATCGCGCGAAATTTAGGGCATTTAGAGAGAAATAGGAGGTGTCAGTGGATTTAATGAACATTGTTTGATAGAAAAAGTCTGTTTCATTAGTCATTTAGCAGAAGTCGCTCAGTTTGGTGTTAAGTTGTGTCTCGAAATATTCTCAACCACGACATGGCGATGTAGAACTTGATACAGTAACCTCAGAGAACAGGGGACTTGACCACTATCTTCCTTGAGTGTGAAATGTCAACACAAGTAAGTCGTGTCACTTTCTAAGCTCTGTGTACTCATTATGTCAGTCTACAAGTTGACCATGCTCAAGCACAACATGATGATGTAGAATTTGACACAGTCATCTCAGAGACTTGGGGACTTCATCACTGTCTTCCTTGGCAGTGAAATATCAACTCATGACATCTGAATACTTCTCTACGCTTTGAATACTCATTATGTCATTCTACAAGTTACACTCGAACTACTGCTCTCTTAGGTGATACTCAAATAATAAATAATGCTATATACCAATATGGTTGTTTTGTTTTGATCCTTCACGGTGAAGCTGAAGGATGAGATTGTGAGAGCCAAGTGGAACTGCTCATGGTGAGAACTGGGCTCAAGGAGATCTTTCAACACATGAACTGAAGGCTCTAATGACAACTAAGAGCTCATGAGACTGTATTTGTACAGACCTCTCGCTGCGCTCGCGATCTGTGTGATCATTCGCTACGCTCATGATCAAATCTTATGCATAATGTAAAACAACAAATACGCTCTTGCTGCCAACACCTGCTGCACCTCCACCCTTGTAATCGTCACATCGTCGAAATTGTACCAATGCAAATCCCTTCCTTTAACCATACACGTGTAATGGCCCGTGTTCAAGCTTCCATGGTGACAAACCACCGCATATAGCTCATACACCAACCCAGACTCTTGAGAGCACGTATAAGGACTCATATCAAGGTACAAAGGGAACTCGACATGGGTATCGATCTTGGACGACGACGAGCCTGTATGCTGGAACCGTTTGAGCTGCACTGAGAGCACGACCGGTGGTTTTTTCAATGCCAGGGTTTTCGAGACGGATTCGTGCGATTTGCAGTTTTCACAAAAGTACTCCATCTGTTCAGGAGCCGTGTATTTATCCAGACAGGAACTCAACGTGGCCACTCCCTTGAGCGGAATCTGCAGCGACAGGTCCATCAGCGGATCATAAGTGTGCGAGGTGTGTCCACACCCATTGCACGTGGCTGTGGACTGTAGAGTGCCTCCAAACGTTCTGTGGGAGATGCAGGTGCAATCCGAGGTGTCTGAGCAGGTTCCCGAGTCAGAAATCGAGTCCCACGTGTTCTTGAACTGCACAGGAATGTCAGAGGACGAACCTCGGTCTTCATCGAGCCCTTCCTCTACTCTCACCAGCGAAGAACCATGCAATTCGTTCACGAGAAACTGCCAGAACTCATGCGCATCCTGCTGCGAGTACCCTGCAAGCTGGCGGTTGATGTTCCACGACGAGATCATGAGCGAAACGGGTCCATAACCCTGAACTGTAGCGGAGGCGTAAAACTTGGAAAAACAGTCGTCCAAAGCACAGGCTATACAGTTGTTGGGGTTGGGTGAAAGGGTGGCATTCGCCCACGTGATGAGCGTGGATAAAGGTAAGTCACGTGACTCAGCTTGGATCTTTTCGGGCAGTTCTTCGTAGTAGTCGCAAAAGTCAGAGTATGTGATTGTTCCGTCTGAGATGGCTCGTTTCAAAGCACACAAGCCGAGGGAGTGGTTTTGTGCGAGAAAATCGTTGCGGATCAGCGGGTTGTGGATCAGGGTCTGCACTATGACTGACATGAAACACGTAGCTCCCATGTTGACCAGACCTCGGAGACCTCTCGTGGACGATATCGAGGGTTGTGTGAACGAACCTTGAGAATGGGTTGATCCGTTTGTGCTGTGGGATCCGTTAGATCCGTTAGATCCGTTTGTGTTTGTGCCATTCACTCCGTTTGTGCCATTAGATCGAGATCCGGAGTGTGGAATCTTGAGACCTCTCCATCGACAAAGCACCTTGAGTCTTCTCTTTTCGAGCTCCTGGCCGTCCACAAACTCTTGGCAGCTGTAGCAGTACACACACGCCAGCGGATCCAGCGTCGGCTTGATTCCCAGCTTGATATCTGTCTTCTTGAAGGCCATGTCGATGAGCTGGGAGTCGGGGCTCTGATTCGGCGTCTTTTTCGTTTTCAGCAGAAAAAGCACGATTTTCGCATAGTCGCGCACAAACTGCGAGGCGTTGGAGCCCGTGGCCACCTCTTTGACGTGCTCACAGCCCCAGTCCATGATCAAACAGCGTGATGCAGACAGAAACCAACACCACCTCGATATATTTTTGGTTTGCATTGTGGAGTATGATCCAAACTTAATTGGGGGAGGGGGTTGAAAAAGGAAGGCAAAGGGAGAGACTAATGAGGCAAAGAACATTGTCTATGGTATATTGGGACTCTGCTGATCAGATCTCTTCTTTCAAATTTGAGATTGGAGCACTTTTGGTCTTGCCAAATTGAGCCCTCTTTTTCTTGGTATTAGTTGACAGCAATAGTTGAGAAGAATGTAAGTGAGGTTTGACGATTTAGTTGAAGTCGAATAGATGCAAAATCCGGACTACCACATCAGATAGCACCCCTTCAACTCCCCATATAGCTGATCCACCTATTCGTTACCTCACCACCCACATTCATCAAGTCTCAAAATTCTTCAATCTGTCACTCTACTTGACAAATTTAAACTCAGATAGCTTGTTTAGTTGAAATGAATGAGCTTAGTTGGAGGGTGATTTAGACAACCAGGACCAATTTATCTCATCACAAAACCGATATTTTGACCCAAAAATCACTCAGACCCCTTTTTCCGCCCTCCCCAGCTCACCCCAACTTGCCACATTTCCACCCCCTCTTTCCATTAACATACGCTCTAGCATTAGCTTGCATAACTCATCTCTCCGCTGACTAAGCATGTCCCTCACTTTGCTTTTTGCGCACCCGTTTCTTTTGCGAAAAGAAATGTCGGCATGCAGTATCCGGAGAAGGAGACTGCACTTACTTGTACTCGCGATGATTACATAAGCCGTTTTTATCAGATGCGTTTTTTCAGCCACTCATATTCATGCACAATCTTTGCATCCACCACCAAGGTGACTAAGCAGCTTTAATCTACTTCCGAAATCACGCCATTGGGGAAGGCAGGATTAAAGACGGATTAATGCTCAGATAGAGATGAGAATAGTACCAAAGTGTAGCCCAGAGCAAGGGGAACATTTTGGTAGTTCTAAAACCTCTCTAACCCCCTTAGTACACCTTCCAGAACAAATCCATTCCCCCACTGTAACTCAAACTGCAGTATATAATTCAGCCTTACTCCCAGCCCTCACGTTCTCAGTTTTCATCCGATTGGAAAACCGAAACAAAAAATCAACTCTCCAGAGCCCCAGCAACACGCCCATAACCTCAAATCACCCAAAGGCCATGTCGTTCCTCTTAAATCTGATTCCGGCTATAGCCCACAATAGAGACGAGATGCAGCACCATGATAAAGCTAATCAGCATAACCGCACTAATAATGTTAGTCACACCAACAACCACTCACCTCACCTCAACATCCCACCCAAAATGACGAATATTGAGGGTGGAGACAATCCGAGACATGCGGGGGAATCACGTGACTCAGAGCTACACTCCCCTGCCTCTGCCGTGTCCCCTAACCCTCTCACGAACCGCAAAATCACAATTGCATATGCCACCGAAACCGGAAACGCTCAGGATTTCGCAACACTGCTCGGAAACGCATGCACAAGGCTCAGATTCGACAGTCACGTGATCCAGATGAACGACCTGACCCCCGAAACCCTTACCCAGGACGTTTCTGTGCTTGTTATTGTGTGTTCCACTACCGGTCAGGGCGAGATTCCTCTCAACGGCAAGAAACTGTGGAAGTTTCTGCTGCGGAAAAAGCTGCCTGCGGATCTGTTGAGTCACGTGACCTTCTCCACTTTTGGCCTTGGCGATTCCTCCTATCCCCGTTTCAATTGGGCTATCAGGAAGATCCACAAGCGGCTGAGTCAGCTTGGAGCTATTGAGGTCGGATCACGAGGAGAATGTGACGATATGTCTTCTGATTCCATTGAGAACATGTACAACGAGTGGCAGACCAAGTTTTGCGAGTCACTTTTGCAGAAATTTCCTCTTCCTGAAGGAGTTGAAGTGATTCCTGGAGAGAAGCTGCTTCATGCCAAGTATCCGGTTAAAGTGCTGACTAATAAGCCCAAGCGGGATACCAGTGATGCTGATCACGTGGCTTGTTCGCGGAAAGACGTTCTGACCGGAACTGTAGTGGGAAACGAGCGTGTGACTGCCAAGGGTCATTTTCAGGACGTTCGTTTTTTCCAGATTGATGCGAATGTTGAGGGTGATGAAGTTTCTGCTTTGACAAAAGACTTTGACAAGTTGACTACTGGTGAATCACGTGAGGTGCCTACATACCAATCACGTGAGGTGCCTGAAAACTGTCCTGTTGACTTTTCTACTGGAGACACTGTTTCCTTATTCCCCCAGAATGCCCCTGCTGATGTTGATCTTCTTCTTCGAGATCAAGGCTGGGAAGATATTGCAGATTACAAGCTGGACGTGTCTTCTCTTCCTCCTATTGAAGGTGGCTACGTAACTCCCCTCACTCTCCGGTCTCTGATTACTCACCATCTGGACATTATGAGTATTCCCAGACAGTCCTTTTTCACCTACGTGTTCCATTTTGCTACGAGTGAGCGTCAGAAGGAGCGTCTCCAGGAGTTTTCTCAACCCGGAGAAGGTCTGGAGGATTTGTTTGACTATGCCAACAGACCTCGGCGTTCGATTCTCGAAGTTGTCACCGAATTCGACTCTCTCAAGATTCCGCTCAAGTATGTCCTTGATGTCTTCCCTCTGATGCGTCCTCGGCTGTTCAGTATCTCCCAGAAGAACCACACCATGCCTATCCAGCTGTGTGTGGCTATTGTCAAGTACCAGACGATTATCAAGCGGATTAGAGAAGGTGTTCTTACTCGATGGCTTGGAGGTCTTGAGGTGGGTCAGAAGATTGTTTTTACGAAACACTCGACTCCGATTCCCGATCTCAACAACTACGATGTCATTATGGTATCTCCTGGCACTGGAGTAGCTCCTATGCGGTCTCTGATTCTTTCTCGAGAGTCTGAAAAAGAGACCGTTCTCTTCTTTGGCAACAGGTACAAGGAGAAGGACTTTTTGTTCCAGTCTGATCTAGAGAAGGCTGTTGAGGATAAGAAGTTGACCCTCTTCACCTCTTTCTCTCGAGACGAAAACTCGGGTGGTTATGTTCAGCAGGAAATGTACAGACAGAAGGAACTGGTGTCTCGAGTGCTCTGTTCCAAGCAGGGAGTGCTCTACGTGTGTGGCAGCAGTGGAAAAATGCCTCGAGAGGTGCGAATCACCGTGGTCACGTGCATCCAGGAGGTGAACGGGTGGTCTGAAGAGCAGGCCGAAGAGTGGGTCAATGCTATGGAGAAGAGTGGCCGGTATTTGCAGGAGACGTGGTAGAGAAGAATGAGTGAACGATTTGTTTGTGAACGAGTGGTTAACGAACCATTTGTTTACCAACAGGTTTACGAATAGTTCTGTTGACAGACAGTTGTTCACAAACATCTTGTTTACCCTTCGGTCTCTTACAGTTTTGTTTACGAATTACGATTAGATGAACTCACGAATGATGAGATATGATAGACAATGAATTATGATGTCACTGTATACGGCATACGCGAGATTAGTAATGGGATTCCAAGGTATACGAGGGTTTACGAATGCGACAAAGTGGAGAAGGGACTGGAACCGGAGGGGTACATTGTAGAACAAGAAGGAAATGAATTCGGATTTGAAATGAAATTACCAAGAACGAAACGAGAATACAGTACTTACGAACAAGACGAGAAACAAGACCTCACAAGCAAATACTCATAAACACAAACGAAAAAACCAAATTCAGTAATAATACTCACAAACTGTTCAGTATTTTATTATGGCACATGCCTGCCACACCACTTGTGATTCGATGGCATGTGGCTCGGACGTACTGGACCACGTATTATCTGTTTACCGAGTCGGTAATCGACTTTGCACGGGATATTATGTGAGGCCATGCTCGCCAACATCGCGACTCTGGGCGTCCGCTCTCGTCTCAACAAGTCTCAGGAGACCCACAATGGTGTGATATTTTCCGTCCTCAGCCATGGCGAACTCTAGACTCCACCATGGCGAACTCTAGGCGCCACTTGACAAGTAATCTCGACGAACTCAACAGAAGCACAGAAGGCACAGAACCAGAACGGCACTGAGACAAGATGATTACAGTGAGTGTTGCTCAACAAGTACAAGTTGTGGGTACGGTGAGCGATACCGGCACTCACAGATTTTGCCCGTATAGACACAAAGACCTCGGCTAGAGTTGCAGTGGTTGGTCAGCTCCAAGACATGTTCACATGGGCTGGACAGGCACATTAAAAAGCGAGGAGACCACATTACATAATTTTCCGCGTGTGAGCCACGGTCTAGAATGTCGGTCGCAATCTCCGACTAGCAAGTCGAGCCGAAAACCTGCTTTACACAGGTGCGTATCAAGTACGGGTGTTTATTGTCTATGCTCTGCAGCAAAAGGTTCTTTTTCCACTCCCTGACCCTTGCAAATAAGCGTTCTCCACATGGAAGGTAAAAGTTTGCTGGGTACGTGCTTGGTAGACCTAGACCTTTGGGCCAAATGAAACTGTGTGGCCATATCCAGACAGGGAATCGCCGAAACCTACGACGAGGTGCAAGGCGGGGCTGAGCCGTTGAACCAAGATGCCAAGACAGTTTGAGAGCAATCCTGGGAGTGACGATGGCTCCTGAAGTATAGCCCCCCCTCTAGTGGAACATCGTCAACCTAGGAGTAGCAATTTGGGGTCTCTTTTCAAGCACAGAACCCTTTTTTTAGCGACGAGAGGGCTGTGCCCACGAGCAAATACCCGTGGGCGGTGCACGCTGTGCATGGCAGGACGTGTATTTCTCTTTTCCAAGACATTTCGATATTACCAGTAGTACGTTCTGCATGGCTTTGCGTTTCAAAACTGCATGCTTTTTCATTTTTCTGCAATTTCTCCCGCTGCTGAGCCGCAAGGAGGTTTTTTTTTGTGTTTCAACTTTTTTCAATTTTTTTTTTACCACCGTGTGTGTGTACGACGCACCCAGCGCATAGTTGAAAACGTTTGGTGTTTGTGCCCTGTTTGTGGCACTTGCAGTTTGCAGTACGCGCGTGGTATGTGTGGTGCAATTACGGCTGTGGCAGGGGGGGGGGTCTCAGTGGGGGTGCCAGTGGGGGTATTGGGAGAGTCTACACTTGGTGATGTTTTTTAGGTGGTGAGGAGATTTAAGGTGGCGAAATGGGGCACCCAAAACCAAAGTATATCTAGCTCGGCGAAACGCCCATAATAACAGCCCTTCTTTTCGACGTATCGCTGTAGGTCAGTCGTGTGACCTGCCCGGCTGCAGTAGAAAGAGGTATTCCGGGAGCCAACAATGGCTGGGATATGCGCTTCCCTGCAGACCCTACGCAAGGAGCTGCGTCCTGGACGCGGGAGGCCAAAGCAAAGAGGGGAAAGGAGAAAGTTGTACCGGGAGCCTGGCCAACCGCAGGCAAGATTTTTAATAGCCAAGAGACGACCCGGACAATGGGCGGTTTACCGAAATGAGTGCATTAACCGAGGTACTGAGGGGAAGGGTGTGAGTGAGGGTTCTAAATTAGTCCTACTCTAAATAGAGTGAAATTTCAGTTTGAGGTTAGTTGTATTTTTTCTTCATCTACAGAACGGCGCGATCGTCAGGTACGTCATGATACACCGCCCATCAGCTCGTATAGAAGAACGTAAAAACTGGAGTTTGGGTGTGCCTAAACAATGGGAGTCGGAAAAACGCAGACACAAAGAGTACCCCATCTCCTCGAGCCACTCTTTGTACGCCTCCCGCTTGGTATTGCACTCTACCGCGGATACAGTTGGGCACAAAGACGCCCTTGCCATTCTGGGCCGCTTGGGAAATTGGTCCGATTTTTTGCTCCCAACCCTGCTGTGTAGGGGAAAAAAGGGAAAAAAAGGGCTGTTCTTAGACCGACGCAGAGCTGCACGGAATCCGGTTATTGTTACTGGAGTTTGCCAGCTGGCTGGAGAATACGACTTGTTTACGAGGCCAAACTAAGTCGGAATGGTGTTTGTGACCGCCCTTGGACAAGACTACCCCGTAGACAAGACTCGTACCCCTATCAGTACAGTACAGTGGTGCCACAGATGTCGCCAAGAACACGCCTAGCCACGCTTAGCCAGACTGATGACACCATCTCCATTGTACACGTCCAGCCTCCTCAGGTCAGAGTTTCGGGGTGTGGTTTCAGGAGTCTGGAGCTTCTTTGTGTGTAAGAGGGGGACCGTTATTAGCCGTTGGACAAAAGTGATACGTACCTACATAAAACGGGGATAGTGTTATTACCGCAAGGGGAATGGGTAGGTGAAAATCGTGTCGACTCCTGAATCTCAGACTACGACCATCCTCGAGATATTACAGCAGGTCACTTGACCCTACATTCTTTAGCTCAACACCCTTACGGCCCCTTTGCTTTTTCTGCCAAGTTAACCCACTTTATGTTTATCGCTAAGTTCAAATCTTGATAAAAAAGTCTTGTACTTTTTGGCGGGGTGCATCTAATAAAAAGAATGACGTAGCTGATATACGAGGGGGCGGATATTATGAGGTGGACCATAATACTGGCGGTGCACGGTTTGTAATTCGGCGACTTTGCGGGATTTAATACTGTCGGAGATTGAGAAGTGAGAGTTGAGAGCCACAAACAGCTTCTACGTAGGTACAAGTACTCTAGCCAGGCATTAAGCACCTGTTCACCACTTTGCGGAGCTTGAGGGAGCACGTAATTTGCTCACCAAGCAAAGTCAAATCTCTTGTTTCCAGGCCCGTGACAGAAAAAGCAAAACGGTACCCAACCTCCGACTCTCAAACTCACAGCTCTCTTTGTTATCTGATCGTAATGGATAGGAGAGGAGTGGTGGTAAGAGAAGTGTGTGTAGCTAATGGAGTAGGAAAAGATCAGGAATTGAAACTTGAGGAATCAATTCTTGAGCGTTTTCTCATCTAGAACACATCTTTTCAACCCTCTTTAATCACTCCTCCTGATGCTCACCACTTCTCCCCTCCTCTTTTGTCTCCAACATATTGCATCTTCACATCCGACGTGCATAACGGTTTTCTTTTCCAGCAGCTTTTATACCACGAGATCGCCCTGATGTCGACCTCAAACCACACTAATGTTCGGCACTCTCAGCTTCAACACAGACACCAACACCAGCATCCGAGCCTGCGACAACTGCCGTTTGCGCAAGGTTAAGGTGAGTCCAAGAGGTCTAAAGAGACACATCTTACAAGTTATTCCGTACTAACACAGTGCCCAAACGTATCCAATCTCGTCAAACCCATCAATGGCAAGTTCCAGCCGTGTGGCAAGTGCACCGAGCAGTCGCTATGCTGCACGTACGACCGGATGACCAAGAAAAAGGGCCCCAAAATCTCCCCCAAGACCCTGGATCTCGTCATCAACCAGCCCTGGGAGCTGACCGACCAGATTGCCACCGTGCACTTTGAGAAGGAGCAGCAATTTGTCATCAACTCGTCGCCCCCAACCATTGAGATCCCCATTGAGCAGCAACCTCCAGCCAACACCCAGCTGCAAAACGAGCTCACCACCTACTTCCAGAACAACTACACAACATACCCCATCATTGACCTTGCGGACGACAACGAGAGTCTTTTGCAGGGTCTACGCCTCGCCAACATGCTCCACGCGTACAAAAACGGCCTCGACAATGTCACACAAACCTGTATTCTCGACCAGGTGCAGCAAATACACCTCAACCGGCTGTCCAACCCCTCGGACTCGGTCACCCTGCACTCCGTCTGCGACTCCATCTTCATACACATGGCCATGAGCACCCCGGGCAACTCCAACAAGGCCATGGTCTACCTCTCCGAGGCCCACAGCTACTACTTTCTGTGCCAGCCTACCGAGAACGAGCCACGAAGGAAACGAATCAACTGCATTCTCACAAGCCTGAGACTCGAGACTGGGGCTCACCATCTGTCAACGGAGATGCCCAGCTACACGTTTGACGAGCTCACGTCGTTTCCCTACTTTGGACCTCTGGCGCATTTGTGTGACGACTCGTACAACCACCAGGTCATTTCGCTGCTGCTGTGGCATACAGCCATGTGCGTCCAGCGGGGCCACTACTTTTACGCCAAGGGTTAGACAGGAGTTGGGTCATATAGCATTAATAACATCACATAATAGGACACAATAATTGGTAGAGAGAGATGAGTAACTTTAAATATTAGTGGATGAGTAGTTGGGAGGAAATACGTTAATGACTAATACTCTAACAAAACCGAACCTAGTTAGCACTCGTCAACTACGGATCGGTAATCTACAGTACACCCCCTCACTCCGAAATAAGCGACATGGATACTGCTTCTGTGCTATGCTGAGCAAATTGCACGCACTGAAAGGGTCCTAATACGCGACTATCATGTATTCTTCTCATGTACATGCAAGGCGGTTGGACTGAAAATGCAAAATCCGATGGCACGGCACCAACCTTGAGAAATGAGTCGAACCGGCAAGATATCGGTACCAAAACGTGCGCACAAGTCTTGCGGGTGTGCCTGAGTTGGAATTGGAGCGATGACTTCACTTCTGGTGGTGCTAGATCGAAAAATGTGCTAAACAGCAACCTCGACTCAGATTTTTTCAATATTAGTACCAAAATACTCCCCGGATTCAGGGCTCTCTTTTACCATGCCCTCCTCCTTCCCTGCATTCTCTGCACTCCACGTGACTATTTCCAGCCGTTATTGCCACGAAACTCTATTCTGCATCTTCTCCGAACCTGGTCCGAAACCGGGGCCGACAGCCGGTCCTCGCCGATGACTAATTGGAAAAAGAGAGTTTTTCGACAAATTAAGCGACACAAACGGGATAAGTCAGGTCACGTGATATTAGTCATCACACCCGAATATCCTCCTTATACTCCCTCTTCCCCAGGGTTACAACTCCTCTCGTGCGCCATAGAGTTAAAGCAGGCAAGTAGGGTTTTGTTAGCAATGTACCGAGGGAGGAAAGGTGGGGGGGATGACTGAAGAGGGGAAAAAAACCATTTAACACATATAGATATGTTTGTGTAACCTCCCTGACCTGATTCAAGAGCTGAACGAAGGAATCGGCTGTTTATATATTCGTTACTTTTTTCCCACTCCTATGACACCCCACAAAATCAAACTTTATCAGTGCATGAGACTAAAGTAGATAATCAAGAAACGTCAGAAAGAGGGCCTACCACAAGAGTCTTGTTTCGGTGTGCTGTTACGATGAATTCCTTCAGCAAGCTGACCGAGAAGGCGGTGGACGCGGTGAACGACGTGCTGACTAATCCGGCGTACCATGAGTATCTGGCGATTTTGAAGGGCACGAGAAATGGTGAGTAAACCGCTGAACAAGCGAACGAGTGAGCTGGTGAACCGATGGACGAGGTTGAACGAAGTGAAACCGAGTGGCAAAGCGATCATTGATAAGATGTTCTTTGTCAGTTGTTATTTTGTCGTTTCCTTTCTTTTCGTCACATATTTACTTCATCTGTCTGTTCCTGAGTTCTGGACTCAGGCACTGTTATGATGTGCTGTGTTATGATTTACAGTGGCGATGTTGTGGAGGTGAAGTTGGGTGTTGAGTTGGGTGGTTGGGTGATTTGATTGGGTTGGCAATTTGGGACTGAATATGGTGTTTTGAGGATAAGGTGGAGGTCGATTTTGAAGGGATGATTACTGGGTGATTAAGGTGGAGGTGGGTGGAGGTGTGGGTGGGGGTTATTTGATTAAGTCTTCTGGTTGATGTGTTGTGTGTTGTGGAGTGACTGGAGATGTTCTGTCTTCTACTCTGTCTGATTACCTGTCTCCTACTTGTCTGATCTCAACACCATCAATGGTCATGTTCTTGGGTCTCCAATCATCATGTCCTTAAAGCCATCTATGAACATGTCTTTCCGTGAAGCCCCACCTTAACCACACCCATCATTCCTACTCCATACTGCTACTGCAAGGTCAACAACACACCGTAGACCTTACAGTTATCCCCCTCAACACATTTCTTTTTCTTATCTCGCCTTATCCTCTGAAACATCTGCACTGTTATAGTGGGGTGGCTGGTTGATGAAGACTGATGTTATGGTGTGTTATGGTGTGTCCTGTCCTGCTCTATGACTTGACTTAGGCACTGTCCCTATTCAGAGGTGGTACTTGAAGTGGCACTTTAGTTCAGACTACCTTAATCAGACAGAACATCAGTCAGAACTCAGAACACAGCTTAGATCACCCTGGTACCACTCCATTGACTGAGATTGAAGCTCTCAGCCTCGTCAACAGTTCATTACATCTCCAATGATGAACTATGCCCTACTGGACCTTGAAGTCTGCAGCTTAGTGTTCACCTCAGGTAGTACAACCAAGTATCATTCTTGAGAGCTACAACTGGTTGTTACCTTCGTTCGGATGACATATCCGACTACCCCATTGACCTCTTCTTGAATGCTACAGCTGGTTGTTCCAGTATCTACATTTTCGGGTCCTCGAACCTCGGCCCTCGTTCCCGTGCTAACCCAGGAATCGTCTACGGAGGACGTCTCCGATTCTCCCACGCTCTCGTCATGGCTCTCCTCTTCCGTTCAGGCCCTTGGTCCAAACGATGGGCGTCCATTTTCAAAGCCACACGACAACACGCCACCTCTCTAGGCGCTTTCGTCTTCATCTACAAGTCTGTCCTTTTGTTGCTCAAAAAGTCCCGAGGAGACGGAATTGCCAACTTGAAACACATTGAACACCGGTCCAACGGCATGGACGCGTTTATTGCAGGCCTCATTGGCGGATATATCGTCTTTGGACGGGAATCTGCACCTTCTCTCAACCAGCAGATTGTGCTCTACGTCTTTTCACGAGTGATTATGGGTTTTGGCAATCTGCTCATCAAGAAGGTTCTGCTGCCCATGTGGAGACAGCAGCAGATGAAGGACGGTTTTATCGGCGGTGTTAGTGCTCAGTCGAGAGCTACAAAGTTCAGAAACGTGTCGTGGGCTGTTTTCGCTTCGGTGTGTTGGGGTTTGATCATGTATCTGTTTAGAACTGATCCGGATGTCATTCAGCCAAGTATGCTTCATTCGTTGAAGTATTTGTACGTGGACAGTGAGAGTTGGACGGGTTTGGGGGATTTCTTCTAAACACGATCTAATACGAAGCGTAGCGGAGTGTTAGAGCGTCAAAAAATCCAACCATGACGACCAACCATGACGACCAACTGATGACTACAGCTGACTAGCTGATGGACTGTAGATATGTGATTATTAAGCCAGTTGGGACAGTGATTACCAGCCAGTTGGGACGGTGATTACTCATCCAGTTGGGTCATTACTCTTCCTCTTGGTACAAAGATTACTCATCCACTCGGTATAGGGTGACTCAGCATTGTATTGTTTAGTTAATTTATTGTGACTTAGGAGTGGAGACTAGGAAAAGGGGTGGTACGGCTCTGAGGGTACGGCTCTGTTACGGCACTCTAGGTGGGCAAGGTACATGATCAATACTCCGTACTTTACCAGTCTTGGGTGGGCTTAGTGCAGTACAAGTACAGCGACCCACTATCGTACGATTCCTGGAATACTACGCTGGCTCCGTGACGCTGCATTTCGCGCATCGGTGGGGATTCAACCACTTCCCCAACTTGTCCAAGAGGTTTGTCTTTGTCGCTTTGTTGAGATGCAGAGTGACGTGGAAAGGTGCGGTAACGTAAAGGTGTGGTATCATGAAAGACAACGTAGAAGAAGAAACTACAGAAATGTACAAGTACTTCAATCGCATGTATATCCGTTTCACCGTACAAGTAGCTATCATATGTTTCATCTACTTGACCCACTTGCCTGTATAAATGTTTCACTATAACTTGCCAGCTGTGAGAGTCTGCACTACCTCTCCTGCACCCTCCAAACCCAAGTCTCCGACGACAGTGACGGACGATCGGACCACGGGAAGCGTACCTGACATGAAACCCAATATTTCTGTCCTGGCTTTGTGTCTCTCTGTTCCTGGTGCCTGTCTCTGCGACTTACGTTCGCTCTCTCTTATTGCATGGATTCATGCAGTTCCAGCGAGTCCATTGTTGGTTATTATGTACCACTCTGCGGATCGAGTGAAAAGTGTGCCTTGCGAGGTCTGCAGGGGGTCACCACTGGGCCTGTGGGGAAATCCCTTTTGTGAGCCCTTTTGAACGAATACGCCGACCAGAGCATTCAGCTTGTTCAGCAGGGACGTACAAGAAAATAGGGGTCAGGGTGCAGCAGAAGAACAAGAAAAAGACTGGAAAACAAGAAAAACAAAATCAGACCTCCGTAAACCGTGACCTTTGCTTTTTTCAAAGCTCCGAACTAAAACTCCAAACCAAGATCCAAACCAAAGCTCCGAGTACATGTACTCGTACTGTACCTGGTACGCTTGGAATGAGCCCTGACGTATAGGTACAAGCACTGCCACAGCCTTACAAGCAGTTGACCAAGGTTGAAAAGGAGGCTCCATCGGACTCCTATCGAAAACAAAAGCTATTCAGCTCCTTCTCCTATTCTTCTCCTAACTCCTTATTCTGCGAGGCTCTTGATCCTTCTTCGATACGCTACTCTATACGTCGGAGATTCAAAGCCCAGGGACACATCTCCGATCGCATCTCCGACATGTAATACGCTGAAGAGGGGTATCTTTAGCCGAGCGAAAGGAAGCGATGTCGGAGGGAGGAAGTACTTGTAGTAAGTACGGTATCTGTGCCGCTATCGAGATCCACTGGGCGGTTATTTCTACATACAAACACATTTCTTTACTATGCTTAGTACTTCAAATATAGCAGTTTCATAATGAGTCACTTAACACATCTCTACGTTGAATCACTTTTGTTTTTCCTGGATCTGGTCTTGGTGTAATACAGGCACGTGATAGGTTCAGATGAGTCAGAGTAGGTTTCTGAAGACGTCATACTTCAGTGAGATGGTTGGATCTTTAACAGTGTCCCAGAGTCTCATTTGACCTCAGTGACAAGAGGATTGACTCTATAGTGAGTATATTTTGGGTCTTGATACCCTCCCATCTACAGTAACGGTTGATTTCAATCCGCTAAAGATTTGGAGTATCAAGTTCTGAACATACTGCAGGGCTTTGGTCTACGATAGTATGATTAGTAGAAATATCAGCTGAATATCTTGTTTTGTTTGACTCATGATAGCTGAACGACTAGATGGTTCTTTGTAATGCCTCGGTTTCTCCATTTTGTAGTCTTTGGATCTCATTCTTGCACCTCATTCTCATGCTCTTCGATATAGTCATTGATTCAAGTTACTGGGGTGATGAAGGATTGTGATCATCAAAAGCGTTCCAGAAGCAAAGTGTAGTGAGCAACATTTCCACTTTTACGATACTCTAGTGACCAGAGTTTAGAAATCTTCAGCTATGGTCATTAGAAGTACAAGTACTCAATATTCAAACAAAGTAGGTCACCACTTTTCTTCTGGTAATGATCAAGACATCAGGACTTGGAGCTGGTACCTTGTGCTTCAAGTGTGCTTCTTTGAAGAGAGGTGTGCAATTGACAAATGAGATACAAGAGTGAGTATATCGGGATCAAGTTAGCAGACTAATCAAGTACTGTAGTTGTCGATGAGATCACCACCTTAGATGACTGGCTCTGATTCGCCTTCTATAGCAGTCCTCCTGTTTGTGGCAGTACTGACAAACAACCAGGAACTTCATCTTTCATCTCACAGATCTCAATGATCAGACAATGACTGTACCATTTTGAAGATGCTGTAAGCCGGGATTACTATATCCCACAACACAATGGCCTTGCCAATATCTTCAGACATTGTACCATCACAATATTCATCTAAGCTGTACACCTGCTTCCTCGCCTCTCACACCATACCCAGACAGATCAATGATCTCAAAGACTAATAGGTTAATGACTCGAAAGACCTTCTAATATCCATGTTTGCAACACCATCTCAAACTGACTACGCTATACCAACGGTTCAGGTTCACCCATGACCATCTCGCCCTCAGATCAATGAACCTCACAGGTGTTCTACAAGTAGATCATTGAAGCTTACAGACAGGTACAATGGTGGTGGAATTTCTACTTGTACAGTACCATGGTACCGGCACAGTATGAATGAGGGCCATTTAGGCTGGTAGATACCGGACCTCATACAACAGTACTACTACAGCACTGACTCACTGACTCTGCGTCTTGATGACTAAGACTACAGAAAGGTACATACTGCACTTGATTGAGAAGGACACAACCAAGAACTTCTAGACTTGAGCAAACCACTCAATTCACAGAATCTCTCACTCTCAAATCACATCTACACCTCTAATACCACCCCCTCCCCCTCTCCCTCGGCAGATCTACAACTCTGCAGCTGTCTCAAACACTGATCTGGCTTACCCGAGGTCAAGGCACGGCAGATCTACATCGACCTAAGCCAGATCACGTGATACTCAGTGCCCTTAATATTGCTGGCCTTCGTCGATCTCAGAGGCTTGGGATCTCAAAATACACCACCCACATCTACTGTACTCATAATTTAGCCTCTTCCCCGTCACTGCTCAGTTCCAGACTTGATTTCTTAAAACACACTATAAAACTACTGTACTCGTAATTTTGGCCAAGCTCCATAGTTCCAAGTTTCTACTTCTGGCCTCTTCATCGTAAGCTCCTGATTGCAGGCCCTCTTCGTACACCTACTTCTGACCTGATCCGTTGTTGCAAGGTTCCAGATCCAAACTTGATCCCTTAAAACACATCACATCTACTGTACTCGCAAAATTGCCTGTTCCTTCATCGCAACTCCTCAGTTTCAAGCTCAGTTCCAGGCTTTGTTTCATTCAAAACATTCACAACTACTCATAAATTTGCCTGATCCCTCGTCGCAAGCTCCTCAGTTTCAGTTCTACTACAAGTAATGGCCTGTACCCCAGTTCCAGTTCTACTTTTGGCCTGATCCTTCGTCGCAAGCTCCTCAGTTTCAGGCTCAGTACAGGCCCATTTTTGGCCATTCCCTCGTCGCAAGCTCCTCGGTCTCGGCCTCTTCTCTTATCCTTTTCAAACTTTTACTATTTATCCTCCTCTCTCTTTTCTCATCCTCATCCTCATCTTTCTCGTCTCATCATACACCTCCTCCTAGCGTCCATAGTCAGTTTTGCAATCTCAGCTCGTCGCATAACCCATTGCCACTGCCCCCTCTCTCGCATATTTACATTTTTACTGCTTCTTGGGCACAAAGGGGGTTGCGTTGGCCACGTCGAAGCTCACCTTGGCGGGCTCAGACTGCTGCACCTGCTGCTGCTGCTGCTGCTGCTGGGGCACCTGCTGCAGGCCGGGGAAGGCCTCGGCGTCGGGATCCACGTCCTCGACCTTGCCGGCGTCCTCCCGCTCCTCCAGGGGCAGCACCCACTGCTCCCAGCCCTGGGCGAGTCTGATGCGATCGCCGACCACCTGCAGCGAGGGCGCAAACCGGCAGGCCTGCATGAAGACCGCGGGGTCGTGGGCCAGCGCCTTGACCCGGTTGAAGCCCGCAATCAGCGTCAGGGGGACCAGGCCCTGCGAGTTCATCTGCTTGCGCATAAACAGGTCCTTGCACAGGTTCTCCACGCTGAAGTAGTACTCGACCTGGCCAATGATGAGACTGAGAGCGTACTCGTAAGCGCCGGGAGGCTGGTAGAAGCCCTGCTGGCCGGGGGCTCCGTTACCAGGCGTGAAGTCGTTCTTGTAGTAGTTTTTCCGGTAGTTGTACCGCATTTTGCGCTTTTCCGACGACGTGCCCTCGGTGCTGGCGTCCGAGCCGCTGCCGCCGGTATTCGACGACGCGCCAGCGCCGTGTTCCGATGCGCCCCCGTCCTTCTTGTCGCCGTGGGGGGCCCGGGGCTTGGTCTTTCTTCTGTTTTGCGACTGGCCCTGCTGAGCTCCAGGTCCTCCGTTAGCAGCTCCCTGGGAATGACCTCCCTGGCTGCTCTGGCCCTTGTTGCTTCGGCCGCCCCGCTTGCCGCCGTTCATCACCAGCGTGGGGGTGTAGGGCACCCACTTTTCGCCCTTGCCCATCTTCATTTTGGGCGCCACGGGCGACACGTCCCGCTTGTCCTCAAACGAGGGGGGAGCCACGGCCACTGTATCCGACTTGATCTTCCACGCGTTCACCTTTGGTGGCGGTGCGGGGGTTAGGGACGCGGGGGTGGAGGCGGTGGACGACTCCTTGTCGGAAGCCTTGTCGGCGTCAGCTGAGGCTTTGTCGGCATCAGCAACAGAGGTCTTGTCGTTGGCCTTCTCGGTAGCCTTCTCAGTCACCTTCTCAGTGACCTCGTCACTCTTCACCTCGACTCCCTCCACTCGCTCATCCTCCTTGGCAACGCTGGCGTAGGATGGAGCAGACATTTTTTTGTTGGTTTTGTGTTGGTTAGAAACGGTAACGGTAGAACGGTTTTTGTGTGGGTTAGAAACGGGAAACGGTTGTCACGGTTTTTGTGTCTGCTGAGTACACTGAACGAGCCGTCGTCAAAGTGTTTCAATAAACTGCTGGTTGTGCGGTGGTTTGTGTTGGAGAGGAGTGTACAACAACAAGAGAGTATACAACCGGCGGATTAAGTGTCGTGTGAAAAGTGTGAAAATTGACAAAGCAAAAAAAAGTTTGTTCACTGAAAAACGACTCGCAGTAGGGTTACCAGAGGTTAGGGTAGAGGGGGGAGAAAACCTGAACGAGATGAGATGTAGGGGTGTAGTCTATGTTGTAGAGCTCGGTCTGGCGGTTTCAAATCACCAACCGGTTTCTCTGTAGCTAGTCTGGAACCCCCACAAATCACCCTTTCAAAAACTGTCCAGATCACTCCCATAAAGTTGACATGATTCGAGTGGGTGGTTTTGAAGACGCTGTAAAACGACGAGTTTTCGACGGATCTGTTTGGAATTTGAAACATGAGCTCTGAAGACACCAAATATCGTACTGCCAAATTTTCAGCCTTGTAGTAACCCCCCACCACATCTTTTTCTACCCCCAGTTACACAACTCTATCTGCAGGATCAAAAATACACCAGAACTACGGTCAAAAATGCCATATGAGACAGCTGTACAAAATGTCACAGGTGAAACACCCCAACTCGAAGCCCCATTGTTTCCCCACCCGCTGACTAAGCAAAATCACATGACCCGCGAAAAATCTCCGCACGTGATCTCCATAGAGTTCACTCCTGCAGTCTATGCCATGAACTGGAGTGAGAAGGGAGGTGGTTAGAGGAATGGTGGTGTAGGAGAATGGCGTTTTGGTCACATGATCTGGTCACGTAGACACAAACCAATCAATCTCTTTTTCTTAGGTCACATGATCACTTCCTGTTAGTCAACCACCACACCCCCTCTACCCATGACTACATTTACCCGTATATGCCTGGCCACTGTGAGTGTATGCGGTAGGGTAACTTGAGGTATTATGTAATGCCAGGGGGAGGTGAAGATATCGCGGGTGTGCGTTGCGAGCTGCATGCCACATGCACGTCTCTGATTGGCTGAAAGTGTGCGTATTTGGAGTGCTGACTAAGCCATGACTAAGCAGAGTGATTAAGGTTCTGACTAAGCACATTAGTAATCAACGCCTTCACAACCTTACAGATTACTCTCCTCTCCCCACAACACACCATGCTGCCTCGAACACCGCTTTTTCAGGCCGCTAAAGGCTTTGCCAGCAAGCCCCGGGCTCCCAGAAAGCCCTCAATTCCCCTCATTGCGCCTCTGCCTCTCTACAGACAGCTTTTGAGGGCCCATCGAAACCATCTGGATCCCGATAGACGGTCTCTTGGAGATATGTACATCAAGAGCGAGTTTCGGTTACACAAAGACATCCAGGATCCTCTGCAGATTGTCGGGTTTCTGTCTCAGTGGCAAAAGTATCTGGAGATGATCAAGGGCGATACTTGGAGACAGGAGAAGCTGGATCTTTCTGTGCTTCAGAAAATGTCTGATGAGCAGATTGTGCAGTTGTACGAGCTCATGCAGGCTGCCCAGGACGAGAAGTCGGAGTACGGAGTGTTTGACGACCTGACCGAGAAGAAGTAGGAGAGGGGGGGTTATGTACATATGATAATGGAGATGTTTTGTTTTGTTGGGTTTAGTTGAGTTTACTTTAAGACTCAGATTTAGTTGGGAGTTTGTTAAGGTAAAGTACCGGTAGTATTTGCCCCAAATTGACGCCTACACTGTACTTGTAGTAGTTTGCCCCAAACTGCCACCTTATTTAGGCCACCTTATTTGTGTGTTTGTGTCCTTAAATTCTGTCCTTAGATAATTATATGACCTCCCAACTCTTCTTCCTTCTTTACACTGCACTCTTCTTCCTTCCCACACCTTCTTCACTACCCCTCACACCACCAACGAAACAACCAAAGCGGCGGACGCAATCATGTTCTGTCTCCAACACGGCGGGCGTTTTACAGGTGGTGGAGGGGGTAGTGTGGGAGGTAGTGAGGGAGGTAGTGTCACCTGGTGATGTGGGTGACACTGAGAGGTTGGTGAAGGCGACAACAGTAGCTGGTCCGGTTCAGGCTTGTGCTCAGACTGGTACTGTAGATGGGGTCTCTGGAGATGTGGCGACTTCTGTACCATCTCCAAAGTGGAAGCTTCTCGCTGGTACATACTCTTAGCCTTCCATCTCTCTGGTCACACTCTGAGCTGACTACTTGTGGCCAAGCCAGACGGAGAGCAGGATCAGAGGATGACGAGTGTAATGAGCCGGTTATGAATCTCAACGGTTCTGTTGTCGCCAGAAGGGAGGCATGGCAAGACTCATTTGTGTTGTTGTCCTCATCTAAGACATTCCATGGCTCTGGAAGCGACTCAGTTGAGAGGCTCCTTCTTTCGTCTTCCATTGGCGGTGCGATGTCATGATCGCGTTGACCAACTGTCACTACTGTCTAGTCTCTAGGCAGCTACTCTGAAGACTGAAGAACGTCTCTACGAATGATCTTGAGATTGATTCCCCCCTCTTGTGCTGAGACCGTACCGGTAGAGCTCTTGATGATCTGTATGATCTGGCCCTATTACCGGATGACACTGCCATTCGTAGCATAATTCTACTTGATGGGCCCCATGAGGTGTTTAGAGACGATTCCTTGACCAAGTCCCTACTCATGGTGGAGTGTCTTCGTTTTAGAAAGGTGATCTGATTGTTCAGACTTAAAGTGTCCTCATTGATCTCGATATCTGACTATGTAGCCTCAAAAGGCGGGAAACTGTGGTACAACCGTATCAAAGTAATATGAAATCCTCATCTAACATCTCCATTCATATAATTGAGTACCTTCTCCAACATCTACGAACTCTTGAACACATCTCCATATACTTACAATAAGGTTTCGGAAATAAGCTTCCCAGGACATCTGTCAAACCTTATACCTCTCCAAAGTCGATTTATCCGTTAGATTAAACCTTCCCCACATTCATCTCTTTCTCTCGTTCATCAGAGCATATCAGAGCGACGTTCGACCTATCAATCTGTTGCCCTCGACGAGACGAGTTGATTGAACCAAGAACCGAAGCGAAATCTTTGCTGGATCCGAAACTGCAACACAAACAAGACTAAAGCGTTCATCACCTCCACCTTCAATGACCTTCTGCAACACTGGAGCTACGGTTCAAAGCTGGGAAAACTCGGTTTTGGGCTTCTCAAACCCCGCCAATTACCTCAACCAAGAAAACCCGTACTTTGGAGCTACAATTGGACCTGTAGCTAACCGAATGTACCAACCGGAAGGTATCTTACTCCACGGTGGAGAAGATAGCTGGGCATTCAAAGAATGGGAAAAGAGTGAGGAAGGTCACGTGACTAAATTCACACTAAAAGATACCCACGTGACCGCTCACGTGACTTATACCCTCACAAACCCCAACCCAAACACCTCCCAACTCTCCATTGGGTACTCGGCCAAGAGTAATGTTCCCGGAAAAAGTGTTCCTGTCAGCATGACTAATCACAGCTACTTTTGCCTGGATATGGACGATCACGTGACTGTAGATGACCATGATTTGTGGCTGTGTAATGATCACGTGATTGAACACAAGGATGGGTTGCAGTCCGAGGCTCCCACTGGAGAGTTGGTGAGTTGTAGTGTGGTGGAGAAGTCACGTGAGAAAACAAACGGATCAGATGAATCACGTGATAAAACTTGTGATTCAAAGTCACGTGACTCGTCTCCCTGTACGCTTCCCCTCAAGGACGTCGCTCTGGACCACACATTTGTCGTTGACAATGATCGAATATCACGCGATCCGCATCTGGATACACGTGACGACCCGCTTGTGACCGTGGCCGTCTTATCACGTGACAAAACTCGTCTCACTGTGAAAACCACAGAGCCTTGCTTTCAAGTGTACACTGGTGACTTCAACAACTGTTCTCGACTTTCCGGCGAGTCACGTGACTTTGGCGCTCGGTCGGGGGTTGCCATTGAGTGTTCTCGGCCGACCAATGCCTGGAATGTCCCCAAATGGAAGAATTGGGTCGATATGGGTCAAGGAGAGTATGGTGCCAAGATTGTTTATGTTTTGGAGAGGCGATAGAGCTTGAAGGAGTAAAGATTATGCAAAATAGTGGTGAAAGGGTGTTTGTGATGGATGAGGGAATGTTGGGGAGTCTTTTTTACGGTTCATTGAGGCTTGGTTGTATATAATTGTCGATATGATTTCTAATACATGAATACAGAATGGTAGCTAACATAATTACCTAATGAGAAGAAATTCATTGTCAAAACTTCACCCATATATTAATATTAGCTATCAGGGAGTTCTGTAAAATTCTCAGACGTTCATTGAGTCTGGATCAGTTTTTAGAAGGGTGAAAGTGGGTGTTAGTAATGATACTTGGAAGTAGACTAGAACTAGCAGCAGTGAACATAGAAGGATGAGAAGACTCCAGGATGACTATTTTAAGCTAAAAGAAGCGTTTTTTTAGTCCAACTATACCAGCCTGTCTCTATACTATTTCTATGAGAGGTTGAGTAACTCGACAGAGCACCACAACAGAATTTGTACATACTAAATATTGTACAAAAGTCATCCACTGGGTCAAGGAAGTTGATCAGATCTCTTTGAATGCCACAAAATTTGGATATATACCAAAATCTCAACTTTCTCACATACAAGATCTTGCACAACTTCTCACAAACACATCAACCAAGACGATAAGACTGACATCTCAGACTCATCAATTCAAACTAAAAAGACAGATCAAGTCAAGTGAAGTTAACAGGAGGTAGTTGAAAACCTTTTTAAACTGATATATGGCCAACTCTCAGCTTCTTTAGACCGTATATTACTTCTCACAGGGATACCCATAGTTACTGCAATACCAAAGCCTTAGAGCTCATAAAAGATGATAACAAAGCAGATAAATGCAATCAAAGTAGTTATGAGGTGCCTGAATTCTCTCCTAACACTGATGTAGCAATGACACAACTTTTTAACATACAAAATCGTCTCACAGTGTTCCCACAAGTTACTAAGATACTAACCCCAAACAACTCTTCAAAGCAAACCAATGTTGTAGATCAAGAAGAGAAAAGTTTTCCAAAGTCATAAATAAGCCATTCAAAACAGTCTCGCACTAATATCGCAACTCCCGCCCATACAAAATCTCACTAGTCCGCTCTTCAGACCCTTTTCCACCACCTCATCCAACCCATCACTAAATACCCCACTCACCACAATTTCCACCAAAAAAACCACTCACCCCCTGTTCTCACTCCCCTCAACACCCCCACACTACCCCCTTCTCTCCACCACCTCCCAATCACCCCCCACACCTCACCCTCCTTCCCTCCCATTTACATAACCCCCCTCAACCATTCCTCCCAACTATACTTCCACCTCTCTTAACTAAACCTCACCACAACAGCCCCTTCAAACACCCCCAAAACTCACCAAAAACGCCCCAAATTTCACCACCCATACAATACCACCCCTCCAACCACCCCTAACCACTTCCCATCTCTCCACACCCTCCCAACCACCTAAAATCAACTCCTTCCCACATCCCCTCCTCTCACCTCCATCATGCACAA
The DNA here is from genome assembly GCA_001600195.1 of Yarrowia keelungensis. Taxonomy (NCBI): domain Eukaryota; kingdom Fungi; phylum Ascomycota; class Dipodascomycetes; order Dipodascales; genus Yarrowia; species Yarrowia keelungensis. Next base: position 601,367 of record BCJD01000006.1, on the reverse strand, counting down.
CCCCAACCTTAAATTCTCGCCACTATCAGTCTCACCTTAAAATATATTCCGTCAAAGAAAAAAGACAGCCACACCAAAACCATGGACCTCAGACTGGTACCTACCAGTAGAGCGAGGGTGAAACGGCTCATATCACGTGACCCGTCTCCCTTACAGCTCCAGCAGAAACGACGCGACGAGTCGTGCTTCGCGATCAAAGAGATGCTTAGTCAGCGGCCCTCCACCGACACCCGCCAGATTTTGAACGCCGCTGTCAACGAGCTCAGACGACCGCATGGGGAAGACAAGCGGTCACGTGACTCCTCTCACGTGACAACCCTGTTTGTGGAAATCCAGCCGTCGCTGCTTAGTAAGCTGCACGTGACGTCGCAGTTTCTGTCGGTGACGATTGACGACGGCGACTTTTGGATGGAGCGGTTTGGCGGGGACATTTGGGGTGTTTTCGAGGAGACGGTGTCATGTGACCAAGATGAATCACGTGATGAAAACCACACATCACATTACCCGTCACGTGACTTGGACACCCAGGACACACAGGAAGACAGCTTGCCAAGTCAGAACGACGTCAGTCCACACAAACTGCTGGCAAAAGATCACGTGACGCACAGTGCTCACGTGACGTCCCACGACTCGCTCTCCTCTCACATGACCTCACATGACTCCCTGCTGTCACGTGCACCCGTCGCCAAAAACCCAAACTCCACATTCACCTCTCTCATTGCATCTCTTCCTCCTCCACAAGCCACTCATAAGGCGTACATACCTCTTAATCTGACGAAACCCGTGACCGCGATACCCCTTCCGTCCGTGTCTGTGTCTGAACTGTTACTGTCTTCATACAGGTCTCAGTTGTACTGCAGCAAGACGTCGTTGATCTACTTTGCCAAGGCCATGTCCAAGTCACGTGCTCTGTGCAAATCGACGCTTGAAAAACACACTGCAAACAAGTCACGTGTTTTTTCCGCATCGCAAATGCGCAAAATGTCCTACAAGTTGTACTCCAGAGAGCTGGCCAAGTTGGTTCAACCGCTCAGTGAATGGTCTCAAGTTTACGAGTACGGCGAGTTTTGCAAGATGCTGACTAATACTAAAGACGAGCACGTGATCCAGTGGAAGGATGGGTTGTCGTATACGGTCATGTCTGATCCTGAAAAGTTGGCAGTTGAAATTTCCCTTTTGAAGTTCAGAGAAATGCAACTCCAAAGCATCGTTCTTCTTGAGCTTTTGGCTGTCGCTCCAGTGACGAAAAGTAAAGACGATGCTGAGTCAGCGAAACAGCAGGAGCTGGAAAAGCAGAAGAAAAAAGAAGCTCGAAAAATGGGACTCTACAAGTCGAGAAAGAATAAGTCGAAGGAGGACAATGATAGTGAAGATCAGACAGACTACAAGACTCTATTGACACAGCTTTTTTCAAGTATGTGCATTTGGCAGCAACTTTCGGACTCGGGGACAGATCACGTGCAGGAATTTTGCAAATCCGTCGTCATTCCGTACTTTTCGTCACGTGTCCCGCACGTGGTGGAGGACTTGCTGAAAAGGGCAGGGTTGGAGAAGGAAGATAGGGTTAGGGTAGTGAAGGTGTCACGTGAGGAGTCGGTGGGATTAAAGGAGACCCCGAATTTGTCACGTGACTCAACTCCACGTGCACAGTCGCCTTCACTATCTCGAGACTCGGATACTTTGCATTCTGACGTTTCATCGTCTTCCGGGGTGTCACGTGCCCCTCACGTGACCAGAGCTACTCGTACAGCTTCCGGCAAACCCCAGGTTCGAGGAGGACTGCTCACTTCGTCTCGTTCGTTCGATTCTCGGTCTCAAATCGGAATGCGGTTCAAGGGAAGTAAAGAGAAGGAGAAAGAGGAGGTGAAGAGTCATGTGACTACGAGCGTTACTGCGGAAACAGGAATGTTCAGAAAGTCACGTGATCAAAACATCAGTAGCCGTCCTACAGTCCAGTCTCAAGTAGCAGCTACCCCTGTCAAACGAACTAGACCTGTTTTGACGTCATTCACAGCTGAACCGGATAATCCGTTCATTAACGACAGTCACGTGATTGACGATTCTCCGTTTGCGAAACGTATGCGAGGGGAGAGTACAGGTCCCAGGAGGAGGCTGGGTTTGGGAGATGGTACCAGTGTTGTTTTTGACAGTGCCAGGAGGAGGAAAGAATTTCAGTCACGTGATATGTCACATGACGTAGGCGTCGGATCACGTGATCTAGACGGCGTGGAGGACTCGCCCGTGCACCAGTCCCGGTACTCGGTGATGGACTCTCCGACGAGGGTGAGGAGTACTCCGGGTCATATGGCCAGTCACGTGACAGAAATGGGAAGTCAGCTGACAAGTCACGTGACAGAAAGTGTTGGTCACACGACACAAAACCCCACGCTCTTCTCTGGACCGAAAAAACTGTTTTCGGCGTCTCGACAAACGACGATTCGACCCAGTATGGCAGCTCCCGTTGCTCCAGTGACGGTCTCTGCGACTCCGAAACGAAGAACGCAGCCGGTGCTGACTAATGAGCAGTATCCGAGGGAAGATAATCCGTTTTACCAGGGAACAGACGATGCTGTGATGGATACGAGTCCTACGAGGAGGTAGTTAAGGGGGATTATGAGTCTTTGAGTCATGTGGCTTGTCACGTGACTTTGAAGGAGTGAGTCATGTGACTTGTGACGTGGCTTTGTGGGGTCTATCGCATATAGACCAAGTCACGTGACTTTGTTGGGTGTCTACCACCTCAGACCATGTGACTTTCGTCTATGTCCAAAGGTCAGCTTGGCTGAGGTATATACAATTAATTTATTTTTGCATTTTCGATATTACAAACGATATTGTTAGTAGCATGTATAAATAGACAGGTGGCTATTGCTTCTGATATGATCGAACTCATCTACAGTGTAGGAGTTCATCAGACAGAAAAGTAAATCAAGCTTTATGGTAACAATCGCAGGTGTTCCAATCAGCGCTTACAATAACCAGATGACTTGGGGTGACTGTGTAAGAACTTCACTCATCAATTTCTTCTGCAATTGAGTGAGCGACCAGGGAAAAGAAGATAGTTGTACTAGTGAAGAGAATAATGACCACCTATTACCCAACGTTCTTCTTTATCTGAAGACTTTTCAACATTTGAAGCTGAACAAGCGATTTGGATGCAATTCAATCTTTCTGTTAGATTTCAAAAATCCTTAATTCTCTGACTAAGCACAGCTGACTAATCACTTAGTTCACCCTCACTTTAAATCCACAGACATGTTTGAACCATTGTAGCGTTCCAGTCTTCAACACCACCTACGAACTAGTTGTACCACCATGATCACGGCATTTTTGCCTCCATTTCAATACCAATAATGGCGTCTTTCGGAATTTGGCTTTTTGCTGACTAACACCACTAGTGCTATCGATGACTAAGCAAGATCACCTTAATCAAAGATCACCTTAAATCAGACGATTTTTTCGAGTTGCTGTAACATCTCAGTCTTCAAAGCTACGCGGAAAAGAGTTTCACCGGCAAAATCGCCTTGTTTTTGCCTTCATTTTGAAACCAACAATGACATCTTTTGAATTTTGACTTTTCAGGCCAATTATTGCTGACTAATTATTGCTGACTAATCCGGATATTTCAACATCACCTTAAATCTGATGATGTATTTTGTGACATTGTAGCGTCTCTGTCATCAGAGCTGTCGAATTACTAATTGAACCATCAAAATCACCGATTTTTTGCCTCCATTTAGGTACCAACATTGATGTCTTTTGATTTTTCACTTTATGATGACTAAGTATAGCTATTTTTTTGTTATACTTATTCCATTTACTGACTAATCGAAATATTTCAACATCACCTTAAATTGACAAGTGAGATTGAAGTCCTGTAGCGTACCTGTCTTCAACGCCACTGATGAACCATTGGTACTATCTTAACCACTGACTTTTGGGCTCCATTTTGGTACCAACAATGATCGAGACGGGGTATATAACTTCCGTGGTAACTGTCAGGTAAAGAAAAAAACAACCAAATAGCGTAAATTGCACTCCAAACTCCCTCCCATGCGGCTCTCCATATCTACACTTGACTATTCGGCATTTCCATTGCCGATAGTTGACCCTTTTAACAAACTGACATACCAGTTATCATCCTCAAGTAACTCTATCAACCTCGGGAAAAATCGGATCATAAAACTCTGCACCGATTTCGGCTTGAAACTGGAGGGGTATATGGTAAGCCGATTGGGGATATAAGTATATCAAAATGGAGCCCTGGGTTCAGCGATTGCAACGATATTCTCAGAATTACGATATCTTCCCTTAATCTCAAGTTATCTTACATTCCCCCCTCTCTCCCGATAACGGCATGAGGATCGCAAAGTCGTTTGCCAAGAGCAAGAAAGAGGTTTTGGGAGAGCTGCAGGTGGTCCTGTGCAGCTGCGTTTTTGCTGCGTTTGCGAGTATTCTTTGAGGAGGAGATAAAAGCCGATGGAGATGCCGATGGAGGTGCCGGTATCGGAGGGAGGCAAGTAAGTGTGAGATATTCGATTTGGAGGCTCAAAATTCAACTGTATACTAAATGAGCAGTTCTAAATCGATTGGTGTAGTTGGATTTACTGTAGCATGTCTACAACCCAAGATACACCGCTATCTCTTCTTTTCAAGCCGACATCGCACTTTAAGCTTGTGTGAAAAATGGGGAAGTGAAATGGGGTACATCCGATAGCCGTTTGGAGTAATGGAACAGCAGGGGAAAAGGGTGTGAAGAATTAGTCATAAGTCATAAGGGAGTATAGTGTTATGAGCAGTTGGCACATCTTATGACCCAATTCGTGGTACCAACGCTACTCTTTAGATCCTCTGTTAGCCCCATTCTTAGATCAGGTTATGACAGAGTGAAGGGGGAGTTGAAGAATAAACAGTAGAATCAGTCATAAGACGTGCTCATGTCTTATGACCAGATAGCAATATTTCTTTTATTCCACATTCTACAATCCATCTCGTGTGACCACTTATGTTGTCCCCGTATGACACTTCCCCACTTTAAGTTATGACTCTATTCCAGCTCTTTTTAAACCCTTTCTCTCTCCCACCACACCCTCAACGATGCTAGGAAAACGAGTTGTGGGACCCGTCCTCTCCCCCAAGGGAGCCCGGCACTCCTCCATTTCCGCGCTGGCCTACAAGACCCTGCACCGCAACCGGTCCCAGCCCAAGCTGCCTGTGATTGAAACTCCTGCCTGGAATGCCAACACCGCTGTGTCGTCCATTCTGTACGAGACCCCCATGCCCTCCAAGGCCCCCATCAAGGCCCACGTGTTCAACTGTCTGGTGCAGAACGAGCCCGGTGTGCTTTCGCGGGTCGCTGGAACGCTGGCGTCGCGAGGATTCAACATTGACTCGCTGGTGGTGTGCAACACAGAGGTGCACGACCTGTCCCGTATGACCATTGTGCTGCGGGGCCAGGACGCCGTCATCGAGCAGGCCCGACGCCAGATCGAGGACCTGGTGCCCGTGTGGGCCGTGCTGGACTACTCCAACGCCTCGATCATCAAGCGAGAGCTGCTGCTGGCCCGAGTCTCCATCCTCGGACCCGAGTACTTCCAGGACCTGCTGACGCACCACGGCCACGAGTTTGAGGACGCCGTCATCCAGAACGACTTCCACCCCAACAACATTGCCGCCTCGGAGGCGCTGCGACACAAGCACCAGTACCTGGACGCGGTCACCAAGCTGGCCCACCAGTTTGGCGGCAAGATTCTGGACATTTCCGAGCGAAACGTCATTGTCGAGCTGTCGGCTAAGCCTGAGCGAGTGACGTCGTTCCTGCACCTGCTCAAGCCCTTTGGTATTCTGGAGGTGGCTCGATCGGGTATGATGGCGCTGCCTCGAACCCCTCTGGAGACCCCTGAGGAGGATGACGTGAAGAAGGCGGAAGAGGTGGTTGATCAGACGTCGCTGCCTCCGGGTTAGCGAACTAAGCGAACGAAGTGAGCTTAGTGAGCGCCTCTGAGTGAACTGAGCGAAGCGATGTGAGCGGACCTACTTCACGGACTGAACGAAGTGAAGCCTGTGAAGCAAAGCTGACAAAGACAAGCCAGTCACCCACCGAGTAAAAGATAACAATGTAGTAATATAGCATGCACAAAGGAGAGTTGTAGCGCTGAGTGAACTGAGCGAAGCGATGTGAGCGGACCTACTTCACGGGCTGAACGTAGTGAAGCCTGTGAAGCAAAGCTGACTGAACTAAGCCAGTTTCTCAGCCGAGTAAAAGATAACAATGTAGTAATATAGCATGCACAAGAACGGAAGTAGGGGTGTAGATTAGGGGGTAGGGTGTAGCTGATGTGAGGAAGTGTAGGAAGAGAAGTGCATTCGATCTGATCAGTGACAAGTGATTGTACAGAGCTGACAGGTGATGCCTCAGAGTATTGTCAAATACAGTATGTCTACTTGTACAAGAAATGTCTCTCAATGCTTACCTCTCAGTCTGTTGTCCAAGAGTGTTGTCAGATCTATGTCCTGCCTGTAGCTTTGACGTCAATTCTTGCTTCATAGTTCAACGTCAACTGTCAACCGAGCTTGATCTGGTTAAAGGTGGTGGTCGTGTGAGCTGGAGGGGGGTAGATGGGGGTAGTTGTGATTGTTGTAAAAGTGACTAATGGGCCTGTAGAAAGGTCAAGTGAGCAGTATAGGTCATCTGCTGATTGTTTGGATGTTGGTGGAAACTCAGTGAGCTGGATGTTTGTGTTGCTACCATAACTACGGTGCTGCTGTAGGGATTGGAAGGTATCGTCTATTTCACAACCGACTCAGATGAGTATAATAAACTTGACATGATTGTCTATTTATCAACTACAAGCACCGGTACTGCAACTATTGTACTCCGGGTCATTCCTTACAACTGTATTCCTTGCAGTGGAAGACAACTAAGTACAAGAATTCGTGAGATGGAGTGCCCTGGATCTTTTCACTAGCACTAACTAAAGAAGCCATCGTGGCAGTGCTCTAGAGATGTGTTATTGAGGTCATTGAACTGGAAGAGTGGTATCTACGAACTGGTCATGGGCAAGTACAACGGTTCATTAATCCAAAACCCTAGTCCACTGTGTCTAGGAAACTGTAGAAACACTCTGTCTACAAGTCACTCTTCTCAAACTCAGCAACGCCAGTTACTCGGTTGATCATACTCCATCTTTAATTAGCCATGTTGTTCACGATATCCATCTTTCCCCAAGGTGACCGATGGTGATGTCTTGCATCTGCTTGAGCCTCTAATCGCAATGAAGAAGGACGAGACCTCACATCAACCCTGGTTAACCCTAGGAAACAGCTTGATGGATAGCTCAGTTGGCAGACGTTGAACCACATTTCCAAGCTGTTTGCTCTCACAAGATCACCATCAGAGATGAATGGTGGTCATCATCTTTAGGTGAGACCTTTATAGTGAGCAGGTCACGTATCAAAGCACATTGAACTGATTACCCACTCGGATGCTTTCCAAACTCTTCAGGGAAAGATCAGAAACGAGCTTCTCATCATGGCTAAGAAAAAAACCTGGGGTATCTTAACTACAGCTCAAAGGCTTCTGTGAGACTCAGGACATAAATTTGGTCAGTACATATGTGACAGGCATACCTCGCTCATATACGTGGCAGTTGAAACCGTTAAACTGTAGTAGCTGGCTCATGTTGAGCTCTCCAGTATCAGCTGAGCTCAGCTACTATCGAAAGAGTACCAAGTCTGGTAAGCGGTATATTGATAACCACAATCAGATCAATCGGCTCACAAACGCATAGAGGTCCTCCGAAGAGTAGCCCCAACAACCTGATAACATTGGACTAGTTGGAGACGGCTCTTGATCCACAGAAATTTAGTCCCGCAAAGAAATAATGTGGCTGACCAACCTCGTAATTTTCGACCTCCCACCCCAATACGGCAACCACAAGCTCGCCACCGTTGCTAGTCTGTGCTAAACGTTTCCAAAACTTCCAAAACTTGCGATCATATTAGGCATGGGATAATTAGTTTAGACCAGTAGGGAGTGATGTCAAAATTATTGTGTGACCGTTTGAGAGATGACATTCTGAGACAATCTTTGGAGTCTTACTAATACCTTCTTTCGACTCTTTCCTTCCTGCAATGAAGGCACTTCGAGGACTCTGACTTCAAGAACCAAAACAAACCATCCATCTACGAGTAGTCCAGCACATACAGACCCCCTCCTTCGATCACATGCAGCCTATAATCCCGTTTCAACTCCAGGGGTAATCTCATGACCTATAGGAGTTAGCATAGCAGGAGGGCTAGACGGTACGATAGTGTCTGTCTTATTGACTGGGCTAATGTTAGTCTACAGGGTGGCTGCATTACTGATTGATCAGATACTGGTACAAACTGGCATGACTGGAAATGTTGAGCTGTCAGGAACTGTTTTAGCAACGTCCAAAGACAGTCTTAGACACCTTGGAATGTCCTCAGAATGACTTGTACTGGATTCAACTCAAGCTGTTGAAGCTCTAATCCACACTAACACACTAATCCAACCGGTGCTAAATGAGTCAGCTATTACTCAAGTGCAGGTGGTCTATACCACAGGGTAATTACAGGTACATCCATACATTATCATCTAGCTAAGTACAATGGGGCACACATACAAATACTGTACAACACAACACCCTCAGAAGACCCACTTTTCCACCCACCTCTACCTTGCTACGGGATTGGCTGCTTTTCCCACTCGTAGTGCGGTTCTAATTATAGCTCGATTGGGTTGGTTAATGGGACTAAGATGACGATATTAGGTGATTAGAAATGGACAGAAAATAGGACTAAAATAGACAAAATAACACCACCAAACACAGCATAAACACACAACTACACAACTACACAACTATTCAGCCACAAATACACAAACAAACCAATTGAGAACACTCCCCAACTCACTCCTTCTGTGCTCCGGGAAAAACCAAACTTTGCCCCAAAACCACTTTGCCCCAAAAATCAAAACCACTTTGCCTCAAAATCACTTTGCCCCAACTTTCAACTGTCACAAACTCTCCCAAGACTAAACTTCAGTGACATGCAAAAAGCCCCACATGGGTAGAACAGGTAAAAAACAGCCCCCGAAATAATTGCTCAAATGTGCTCAGAAACGCTGGAAAAACGCACTCCATACTCTCCTAACCTCCACAAACACACACATACCCTTTTTATCCCTCTCTGACCTCCCCTCCCCATTTTAATCCCCCTCTTCTTTTCCCCACTTTAGATACTCCGCTTCCACTTTCGGAAAAACCCTCTTTCAAAGTGCACCTATCACACATCTAAGAGGCAAGATGATGGGGCTGAGCGGGGAAGCGAATAAAAGCTTGGTTAGGAGGGGGTTAGGTAAATTGACACAAAAATGGCATCCCCGAGGTCACGTGAGTTGTGGCTTTCACGTGATATACGTCATGTGACCAGAAAACCTCTTTTGAACCCGTTTTGTTCGCCCCCAAATCCCGCCAAGAAAACCCTGCATCGACAAGATGCAAACTATCACGCAATTGCCTTGTATCGGGTGACAATGAGCCGAGGCACGAGGGGGAGGGGAGGGGTGTGGGGGGTGTGCAATTCGTGTGTGGTTCGTGAGTCATAAGTCACGTGACCCTTGATTAGTCATGTGACTAGGGGGAGAAAGTGGCGATATTCTGAATTTGGGGTAAAGTTGATTACGTAATCTTGTCAGGAGTTGTGAATATTTCCATTTTTCAGCCAAAAACATGATATTGGGACGTCTGGATCTAGATTACCTCTTTGGGAGCACTTGAGTCTTCACTTCCCAAAAGGCCTGTTTATGGGCTAGACTGTTGGTCATACGACGTGGTTGGAATGTACCAAAGTGGAGACATAAAAAGGGCTACCTGAAAACTCCCTCAAAAGAGGTAAAAAAAAGGGTAACTAACGGAAGTGTTACTGGAATGGTTCGTTTGGTCAGCGTTTGACTGTTTTGTTGTACAGTAGTCTTGTGACATGCTTGACTGTAGGGTATGAACTAAATTACTGTAGGTGATCCAACTAAGTTAGCCAATAACGACAGATTTCAAAAGTCCACTGCTCCCTCAATACTAGTCACATGAGGCTGAGATTTTACCAGCCACCTAATACACACTCAATAACCATCCACACAAAAAATCCGTCCTCCAGCTCATTTATCACCCATTTTCTGGAGGGGTCAAAACACCACCCCCAGCCGTGCGGCTCGGAAATTACGTAATAATTGGGGATCACCTTAATTTGACTGAACGGGGATATGTTGAATAGCTCAGGACTGGGTGGTCAGATGCGCTAGTGAGTGGTTGCAATTGACTCGGGGTAGTTTTCCCGTCACTTTGGTACCAATTTCGGCCACATTCTGACCTTTCAACTCACTTTGTGCATAATGAGACCAAATGATTCTTTTTGGGATGTTTACTGTTAAAAATAGAATGACGAGTCGGAAGTTGGCGTTTGAGGGAATAGCAGTATTATGAGATGCTTGAGTGTAAGAGGTGGTATGATCACTTCTGTTAATTCTTCTGAGTATTTAGTTGACACTGTGAAGAGCCAAAACCACAGGAAAAATGAGGCTGGCTAAAGGATAGTTATTCTGCTAATGTCTGTGAACGTTGAATGGATATCTACAGTGCTAATGGAGAGTTGGTATAATATTTGAGAGAAGGTGTATAGCCATCTTGTTTGTTGCTTGTAGATTTATAAGGTGAATGGGAGAAAAGAATAGCTGTTTCTGGATAACTTCAGCTCAACTACTGTACATCTGGTAACAGTAACTAGTCTCCCATAGTGACGTTCTTAGAGCACTGATACAGCAATCAGCCAGCCTTCTTGGTTAATTGGACAAAGAACCACTAACCTCATTCAGTGTAATATCTCATCTATTTGTGATATTATCTACCAGCCTTGTCAGAGGTGTCAGACTGCCTCAAAGTAAGAGTGCTTCGATCAGAAAGTAGCTGTAAACCAAACACATACAACTGTATCGAAATATTTAATGCCTAGTTTGTACAGTACTCAGATCTATTGCACCCTTAACAAGAGATCATCTCTTTGCTGCATTTTACTGAAGCTACAGAGGCTGTTATTTTCCAAATACTGACATCTTCATAGCTATCAGCAGTTGTAATAAGAGGCTGATTCAGCTCTCAAAACACATGAGATCCTGAAGCGGGTTTCAAGTGTTTCTTATCAGTTGTCCATGTTTACGTAACTGACACCTCAAAGACAGCCGAGTTCATTAAAGGCATCAGACCAATTGACCAGCTATCAGTCTTGGTTTTCTAGGTGAATGAACTGATAGAAACTCTCTTCCTCAATTGAGAACCCAGACATCTCACCGTCTCTAACAGTATTACCCTTAGTTACCAAATGCAGAGACCTAGCTATACCTCCATTCAAAGAAGATGCAGTGCACTAACCACTCATCCACATTGTCTACAACCAGCACTCGAATTTCTCCATCATGTCCAACTCAATACTTGTACATACTTGTAGTCTTCAACTCTACAATGACAACTTCTTTCAACTGCAATTGCTTTTCCAGAAAATCAGAACACCCTCAAAAAACACACCACCCATCTACTTGTACACCTCTCTACTCACCACATACACCTTTCACTTTAATCATAAATAACACTACCTACTTTAAAATTGACTACGTCAATCCTACAACACCACTACCGTTACAGGTACCCACTCGAAACAAATTGGCTTCGCCAATCCAGTTTCTCGTTTACCTCCACTCCTGCTGGTACTGCTGCTGCTGCCACTGCGGCGAGGGATACCCCTCCTGGTACCCGTTTCCGTTTCCGCCGTAACTGCCATGCTGCTGGTGTCCAGGGTGGTACTGTTGGTTGTAGTATTGCTGTTGCTGGGGAGACACGTTTCCATAAAACTGTTGACCTTGGTATCCGTGCTGCTGACCCTGATTCACGTGACCTCCCACGTGACCTCCCTGCCCCGGAGACTGAGGATATCCGGCTCCTTGCGGATACCCGGCTCCTTGCGGATACCCCGCCCCATACCCCGACGACGACCTTCTTCTCCTCTCTTGGGGCGACTGAGGAGGCGACAGCTGAGACGCCACTGCGCCGCCTTGGGGCAGATCACAGCCCTGGTTGGCGAGTTTATCCGCGAGCACGTGACCTGGAGACGCCTCCTGCATCCTCACAAACTCCATGTGGATGCCCTTACCCTGCTGACTCAGCTTGGTCATGAGTTTGTCGAGTGGCAGCAGGAGATCGAGGTTTTCGACCTTTTCACGTGACTGGTTGGTCCAGCCCGCGCGTTTCCAGTTGTCCAGGTTCTCGTTGACCGTCTGGACGAGCCACTTGGAGTGGGTCGAGACCGTGTATGTCTTTTGGGGAATGTTGTCTTGGAGCAGGAGTTGGACGAGATGGGAGATGGCGGCTAAATCGGCTCTTTGGGTGGTCTGCACGCCTTCCAGACGCATGGAGATGTTGCGGGGGTCGTGGAGACCGAAGACAATGGCGTAGCCGGCTTTGGCGAATTTCGTGCCGTTGTTTCGGCAGAGGCCTTCGCAGAAAATGGACATCGAAGACGAGCGAAGCGAGTCTGAGATTGGCTGAGAGAAGACTACGGAGTAGTCTGAACGGACCTGTAAGCTAGTGAACGAAGTGAACTAGCTGGTAAAACTAACTAGAGGGACTAGTTGAACAGACGAACGGAGTGAGTCTGTGGTGACAACTAGAGGACTAGTTAGACAGAGATGAACGAAGTGAGTCTCTGTGGTGATGACTAGGTACTGTAGAAGACTAGTCAGAAAGACTTTGAAGAGAGTCTGTGTGGCTAAAGGGACTTGTTCACTAGCGGTGAAGTAACTAGACTGAAGACTAGTTAGAGAGACTGAGGTGAGTCTTTGTGTTGATGACTAGGCAAGAGACTAGTCAGTAACTTGAAGTGTCTGTGACTAAAGGAAGTGCTTTAGCTGGGCTAGTGTTCTGAACTGGGTGGTGACTGGAACTAGACTGTGGAAGGCTAGTCAGTAGACTTGAGAGTAACTAGAGAGGACTAGTTGTTGAAGACTGAAGAGTCAGAAGAGCTAACTAGATAGGATACTAGTCAGTGACCGAAGTGTCCTGAGGTTTTAGCTGAAAACTCGACTGAAGACAGAAAGACGAAAAGAGAGTCTTCTGTCGTTGGGCCTTAGCTGAGACTGTAACTAGAGAGCTAGTTGAAGAAAGACAAGCAGAACTAACTAGAAGAGACTAGTTGGTGGGACTTGTTGTAGGGCTTGACTTTTGTGTGGATAGTCAAAAGCTGTGAATCTAAGCTGAAGTGCTTTAGCTTAAGACAGTAGCTGAAGTGAGTCTGTTGACTGAGAGAGGTACTAGCTAGAAGGACTAGGTAGGGCTTCTGAGTGTCTGGTGAGGTAACTAGAATAAGGACTAGTTAGAGTGACTGAACTGATAGTCTAGACTGAAGACAGTAAGACTGAAGAGCTGTCAAGTGTCCTTGAGCTGAGCTGAAGAGCTGAGATCTGAGCTGTCTAGATGAAGTGACTAACTGGAAGTAAGTTAATCGAGCTGATTACTGAACTAGCTGAGAGTAAGTAGATAGTCAAGAGTCAGCTGAGTGTCTGAAGTTCAAAGAAGACCTTGAAAGTTGCAGTCAGAAAGTACTAGATGAAGATAGTACTGTAGTGTCCGAAGAAGAACTGAAGTTCAAGTGTCCTGAAGTTCTGAGATGTAGCTGATCAAGAATGAAACCTGTTCAAGAATAAGATCAGAAGACTGTTTTGGATGACAGAGTAACTGCAATTGTAATCCAAACAAATAAGCTGTAAATATTCAACACCGAATAAGCTGTGAATAGATAAACAGGTCAACTAAGAGATGTAGTTGAGTGTAGCGATTGAGTGTCTGTGTAACGAAAGCCGAATGCCAAATGGTTTTGTGTAACGAGTTTGTGTAACGAAATCCGAATTCTGTTTGTGTAACGAAAGCGTTCTCTTTGTGTCTGTTTCTGCCTACGACTCCCCCCAGGTAGTCCCTTCTATATACCCCCGGTCGATAACTCCACTTTCCGAATCGGGTAAGGTTGGCGTGAGATAGAGTTTGTCCAAAGTAGGCTTTTGAACTTTGACAAATGGGCCATCAAAAATGGGCTAAAACGAAGTGATGAATTGGTGACTGAAAAAAGCACTAGAAGACTGATTAAGCCGTAGTACTATAGTCACGTGCTTAGTAAGCGGTTTGAGGTGGAAATCGAGGTGGAAATTGAGAAAAAAAGAGAAAAAATTGGTTTTTTTCTGACAAAAAAATCTGTCCACCTCCCTTCTGTCTGCACTGCCCATGTAACATGATAGACAGAAGCAAGGAGGAGGCTGTGAGGGAAGAGAATGATGGAAGATGGGTTTGACGAATTTTTGAGTGTTTGAAGTCTGAAAAGTACAAGTATGGAAGAAGTATGAGAGGTATCTGTATACCAGGTATTTGGGTGATCAGTAATACTCTGGTACTCGTTTTGAAGTCACGTGACACTATTTAATAGACATAAACACGTCTTTCCAATTGCTATTCTCCACTCTAGGAGGTGCCAAGACTCCAGACAAGATGATAAAGTGCAGCTGCAGTTGTGGTGTGGTACAGCGAGGTCTAAGCTGTAACGTCTCAACAAGGTATCCAATAGAAACCAGGAATGAGTTCTGAAACGAGACTTGTTTGTGTTCCAAGGGTCACGTGACTACCCCTTAAGTCACGTGACTCAAAAGTATGGAAGTATGTCGTGTACTGCTTTGTCTTCATTGCTACAGTGTCCTCCTTGGGTATGTCAAGCTCCGTACCTGAAACCGTTGTACGTACTTGTATCGAACTTTGAGAGGGAGGGAGGGGGGTCTTTGTGTGAGGAGGGTTTTTGGCGGTTTTAAAATTTTTATTTTATTTTATTTTATTTTATTTTTTATTTATTTTGGTAATTATTCGGCTAATAATTCGCACGCAATTCATAATTCACTGTAAATTCGCCAATAATCGATCAAAATAAATTGCACCATTTTACCTCCTCCCTCTTCCTGTAACACGTCAATTGTGTCAGAGAGAGCATCATAAGACAGGAGAGAACACAGAAAGACTTGCCATTGATTTTTTGACATTTATTCGCAATTATTTGTTTTCATTCGTATATTCAAATAAAATCGAATAAAAAAAAAACGGAAATAATTGCAGTAAAATAAATAATCAAAAACCTGGCTAAATAATTCTTCCTTGTTCCCCCTTTCTGACACCCCTCCCTCTCTGTGTCACATCTCTAACCGTTGAGGCTGTGTACACTGTAGATCTTCAAAAGATGGAGAAGAGAAAGTGATGCAAACAGAGGCTGTGCAAGACGCAAATGGAAGGTAGAATGAAGGATTGCAGTCTGTGACACAAACAGATGGGACACAAACACAAACACAGCTCGAACACAAACACAAACATTTACGAACACAAACACAAACATTTACAAACACAAACACGTTCACTGTGAAGTTCACTTATGGGGCTCAACTGAGACATGCGGAGGTTAAGATTTAATATTGCTTTTTGGGGAATCGAACATGTGACCGGAGTTAGTGGTAAGTCCGATTGAAGGGAAGTGGTTGGATAGTGGTTGAAAATGGTTGAGCTTTGGGTGGTAGTAGTTTGGTGTTCGGGGGTACAATTCAAAGTGTTTATAGCGTCAAAAACTCGACTTTCTGAAATTTCTGTTTTCTGAATATTTCTGCTCAGTAAGCATGGTTGTGAGTTCGATTCCTGGTGGTGCATCTTATATAAGTGATTGCAGGTTCGATTCCTGGTGACGCATTTTTAATTCCAAGATTGCAGGTTCGATTTCTGAGCTTGACAAAAAAATCACAACTATTGGAAGAACACCACCAAGTTCAAGGACAAAGATTCAATTGATTTCGTGACACAAGAAACCATTCTCACTTGCTTCTAAGTCCTTCACTGCATACATTCCTCGGTGTTAGTCGTGTGACCAGCATTTTTTCGCACAAACAAAACAAAGAACCGCCCGTTCGACCTCTCCTGAGCACCTGCATGCAAAAATGCTCGTATGTGCACCGCTGTATTCCCGATCCGTCTGTTTGTCTCCAGCCAGCTCTGCGCGCGTGCATGCAGCTGCATTCCCGCATGCGTTGTGGCTGGTGGAAATTGGGGAAGTGTACGAGGTGCTCAAATCACATTAGAAGTGTGTTGTTAGTAGTATTGTGACTGTGGAGACCTACCTGGATATGGTCCTATAGCTGTATGGTGTTGTGAAATTAATGGTGTCTTATTTTAGAAAAGCTGTACAACGACCTTAACACCACACCACAACAAGAACAGTTCTGCTCTTGTTTTGTTGAAGTTTTGTTATACAAGCCCTTTGGTTCTTTTAGATCTAGGCGTAGAAAACAAGTCTTAGCAGTAATTCGCTCCCTGAGTATCTCAATGACCATTTAGTCACACCAGTCATGTTCTTGAAGACCACTCAATTACGTAAAGACCAGTTTTTAAGAAGGCATTTTTGGATCATTTGAAATGGAGGTATGATTGTGAGATTGCTGGACTCGATGTCTACATGTGTTTTCAAAAAGAGACTGTTTTGGAGATGGAGGTATCAAGACTCTACTGTACCTAAATAGTTGGTCCCCTCTATCCTGGTTTGAAGGTGAGTTGTTGCTGTAAGTACGTAAACCACTGCTATAGTCTCATTACAAGTGCCATCCCGCCAACTACGTCTTGGATCTTTCCCCTATTAGTGTCTAATTGATAAATCTGAGACTATACCTTTGGACTTGTTTACTTCGTGCCTTATGGGGTGGAAATGGAGATAAAAAACTAAGTCATTTGTTGATATTGATACAGTATGAGAGGAATGAAGTCCTGCAGATATCATTTGGAGACTCAACTGTTTGATCCCATCTTGCTTGTAGTTCTGATAGTTACATTTAAGTACCGTACGTCTTAACTAAAGTTAAGTATCTGGGTAGAATAAAAGCGTCCTTGAAATCAAATATTTAATACTAAGAGCGTTTCCGGTTATAGATCAGATAAGAGCACAACACTTCCAGCCCCACATTGGTACAACCCTCAACTCTCCAGCTCAACTGGAATCCCCGAAAAGTAACCCCTGCTGGATTTCGCCTTAACTAAAGCTCAACTAAATTGCACAAAGAAAAACGGTCTAAAAAAGTCAACTACCGGTAGATTGAACCAAGCTAACTAAGCTAACACACAGCAGACTACCGTGCAATCGTCTTACAGGTGGTGTTAGGTTGACCGCGTCATCTCAGGGAGCTGATTGAGATATTAATCGTCTATTTGTACCAAGTATTTGCTCAGTTGAAGGCTTTCGATAATTACCCTGTTTTGTTGAGCTGATGCTAACCATTGGACATGTTTACTTAGAGTTCCTAAGTAATTCATTGAGAGAGGTGAAGAAAGTCAGCTAAGGAATCATCATGAAAGCATAGAGCTCAACGAAAGTACAGACATTGTTCTTAACAGACAGTATTATCATGTTCATTTCTTCAGCCAGATTGGGATTGCCACTTACATCTCCTACGAGCTTTGTAGCGGTGAAGGTGTGTTCTGGGAGCATCTAAAAGAGGTACTGTAGATGTCCGTATCTGTCTTACTCGTGGAGTTGTAGCTGCTTCATCACTGACCTTCATATCAACTACTTTCTGAGGTTTTTACTTTGCTGATGTTTAGGCGAGATAGGCACATTTTTCAAAATAGTTCAACATTTTTCAAAACAGTTCAACTTTAGTTGACTCAGTAACGACAGAAAACAAAAGTTCACTACTCTCTCAATACGAGACAGCAAAAGTTGAGATTTTGCCAGAGAGTTAGTAGACTCGTTCTGAACGGCCACACGAAATTTTAGCCCAGCAGCATGACAACTGCCCGTTTTATTGAGGGCAAAAAACACCATCCCCAGCCGTGCGGCTCGGAAATTACGTAATATTGGGATCACCTTAATTTGACTGAACAGGGACATGTTGAATAGCTCAGGACTGAGAGGTCGGATGAGCTAGTGAGTGGTTTTAATCGACTCGGGGTAATTTTCTTGTCCTTTTGGTACCAATTTCGACCACTTTCTGAGATTTTCACTTTGCTGATGTTTAGGCGAGATGGGGCACTTTTTTCAAAATAGTTCAACTTTAGTTGACTCAGTAACAACAGAAAAGAAAAGTTTGTTTCTCTCTCAATTGTCGATACGTAGGGATGAGACTTTCCTAGAAAGACAATGAGCGTATTAATAGCGACCACACCAACTTTTGGCGTAGTAGCTCGACTACTGCTCATTTTCTGGAGGACCAAAAACACCACCCCCAGCCGTGCGGCTCGGAAATTCACTATAGCTTAAATCGAGAGAAATAAATTTGTGCTGATATTTCGTGCTACAGCAAAGTCACGTGGATTCTGAGACTACCTTCATAATCAGGGTGTTCTGGCGATTATTTTGATACCATTGAAGAAGCAACTTGAGCATCTGTAACCAACTTGAAACGTATCCATAGAACCAGGTTTATCCTCCATTGTGCTCTTCTTCGTTTTTATCATCTTCTTCTTCCACTCGTAAGTCCACTTTGGATCTCCTAAACCTCTCCAATTGATGCATACTTGTGAAAAGGATCCTTGAGGAAGCTGTCTATGACACAATTTCTCAATTGAAAGACTACTTCTTTCCTAACAGACACCGTGATCAATAATACCTGTAATGGATTGATTAGAAACTATATAAACAAAGACCGTCTTTCAAGAGTCCCTGAATACAGGGTCCATTGATAGATCTTACTATCTTACTTGTAGGCATGATACAGGTAGTTCCATGAAAGAATCCATTTGGAAGAAACTGGTGTGAATAATGTCCACAATCATAATACCATACTCCTACACATACTCTTCTACACACAAATCGTTTAATAAGTACAATAAATTGATTGATTAGAAACTATATAAATAAATGCAAACGTCTTCCTCCAAGACCAAAAACCCGCTTCAACGTATTCCCTCTAAATCAGCATCAGAGCGAAAGCAGCCACAGCCACAGCTCCAAAGGACGCTTCAGTGAGAGTTCCGGCGTTAGCCTGGTGAGCGGAAGTGGAGGAGGTGGCCTGGGAGGCAGTAGGAGAAGAAGTCTTGGTTTCCACGGCAACAGAAGTGGGCTTTGACTCGGAAGACTCCTTCGACTCAGCCGTCGTCGGGGTAACCGAAATCACCGTGGAGAACTTTGACTTGAGAACCGACTCCGTCAGAGCAACAGTCGAGTTGGCCACCTGGGTCTTGCAGGCGTCGTCCTTGCACGAGGTGACGGTGGCGAAGACGGTGGAGGTGGTTTTGTTAGCCGAGGTAGGAGCAACCGAAGTGACAATGGTTGAGTTGGCAGAAGACTCAACGGAGGAAGTGGTGTTCTTGACGTCAGGGATAGGGACAACAGGAGCAACTGTAGAAGTAGGAACAGGAGAAGACGAAGCCTCAGGAGAAGACTCGGGAATGGAAGAAGTCTCAACGGTAGAGGACTCAGAAGAGGTAGAAGAAGCCTCAACAGAAGAGGTAGTCTTTTCAGCCTCAGAAGTAGGCTCAGAAGTGCTAGTAGCCTCGGCTCCAGACTTGGTCACCACCTCAGTAGGCTTCTCTCCCTGATCAGCAGAAACCAGATCAAACTTGGAGCCATCCGCGGGAGGAATCACAGCCGGTCTCACGCCATGCACCTCTCCATTCTGAGCCTTGATCGACTGCCAAGTTCCAGACCGATCGGAGTACTCGTAAGCGTCTCCAGTCGAGTAGTCCTCAACGTTCACAGACTTGATCAACATAGGGTAAGGGCCGGCCTGGTAGTTGGTCTCTCCTCCGGCCCACTGGATCGTTCCCGGGTTGTTGGTGGGGTCTCCGCCAGCCCAAACTCCCATTCGGATGTTCATGGGCGACTGGGGGTACCCATGCCAGTCGTTGGAGAGCAGGGTTCGGACCACCTGGCCGTTGATGGTCCACGTGATCTGCTCAGACGTCCATTCGATCGTGTACGTGTGAAACTGGCCCGTGGGGTTTCCGATTCCGTGGAACTGGCCTCGGTCGTACGTGTCTGTGTTTCCCTTGACGAAAAAGTTGGTTTGCACCTGCGTATTGTCTCCTCCCAGCCACTCCAGGTCAATCTCGTCGAGATCGTCGCTCTGGAGCACAAAAGAAGACACGATTCCGACGCCAGGAGCAGCCTGAATGACTGCCTCAACCCGGCCAAACATGAGGTAGAAATCGGACTGCAACGTGGGATTGTCGCCCTGGGTCTGGACTCGCAGAGAAACGCCCTCAGGAGTGTACTCCACGCGGTCGGGTTTGAAGGTCACGTGCCAATCGCCCTGTTCGGAGGTGAAATCGAAGTTTTTGGCGCCTCCAAGAGCAGGATCCGGCTTGCACGTTTGTGTCAGCGGATTGCATTGCGTGTATGTTTGTGCTAGGGCGGAGGAAAAGAGAAGGAACGAAGTGATTGCCTTGAACATGACTAAGCGAATGTCGTGTTTGTGTCGACTGTGGTTACTAGCTACATCTAGGGCGACAACTGGGGTATAAGTACTTGTGCTGTGGTGGCTGGTTTAGTGATAGTCCCCCCAAAAGAGTTAGAGTTGATGTGGTATAGAAAGAGGGTTTGCAAAAAGGAAGCACGAAAAAGGTTTATGCTGGTTGGGGTGATGTGATGATGTCATAATATGGGGGCAATAAAAGGGACGGAAATAAACAAAAATAGAAACACCAGAAATGCGGAAAATGTTGAAATGCGGAATTTGCGAAAATAGAAGAAATTGACCTAGCTGGACACCACAAATAGCTTGCAAGTCTCCAGGTAACTCAGAAGTTTCGGAAAGTTCCGTTCTTTCAAAGTACTATTTTTAACCTCTTTGACTCCTCCTAGTCTATGCTCGCTAAATTGAAAGTTCAGAACAGTCAAATCTGCTACCTCGAAATTCCATTTAAAGACGAATCTCAGGTTTTGACATTATAGATGAGATCGTGTGGCAGGTGTCATGAACGCTTAATCGGTGGAAAATACGATCCAAGAGTGATAACAAACGTCTTTTGGTATGTCTTGGTTCATAGTCTTCATACTCCTATACCTTAGCTCCTCGTATAACTCCGGAACTATACCTCGCATAGCATAGCTTACGGAAATTAATGAATGACATAAAGTAGCCCTTGAAATGAATTACTTGTACCTGTAGCATAGACCATTTTTTTTCTCTTCAACAGGCACGTAGGAAACTCCCAAAATCAATCTCAAACTTCACCCCTTACTCCTTACTCGTTAACCTCGCTAAACTGTGCACTCAAAATAGCACAAAATGGAGCCCAACTTCAGGTTTGGCGCTAATAATGGAGTGCAACAAAAAACTAGTAGTTACTGAAATTCAGCTTACTAAGCAATTATTGCTCTCAATTAGCTCCTGAATATACACCAATTTCTTCCTTTTTATTTCCTCATTTTATTTCCCCATTTTCCCCCATTTTCTGTTGCCCATTCTTTACCCCCCATCACCCCATTTCTTGCCATCCCTGTCGTATCCTCCAGCCTCGATTTAAGGTTTGCCAAAATTAAACTTTCCAACCGCCTTCCTAATTTGGGTAAACATCGCCAGTTGGAAGGGAGGGGGGATAGACGAATTGCTCAGAATTGAGCCAGCCAAATGGAAAACCAAGTGCACAGCCGTGTAGATCACGTGACCACCGTTATTGTCACGTGCCCAACCCCCCAATTCGCTTAATCCCTCACCACCACACTAGCTTCCAAAATTAGTACTCCGTTTAGACCCCCAAAACCTTAAACCGCAGGGCTCTGTTTGTGCTCCATTTTTGCGCAGATAAGGTTTGGGGCTGGAAAGATGGCGATAATCATAATAGGGCAATGAGAGAGGGCTGGTCAGATAGCGACTGTTGAGGCTGATTGTGCAAGGTAGGGGATGAGATGGAGGGGGTTAGGGCTGTGGGGAGATGATGGGGTGGGTTAGGGCTAGGATTAGGGGTAGGGTTAGGGGAAAATACGAGAGGGCACAAACAGAGATGGGGCAACATGGAGTTGGGAGGCAAGAGAAAGACAGTAAATTGGGGCAAAATCGGAAAAACGGAAAAACGAGAAAAACGGGAAAATGCTGGAATCGCTTACTAATCACTTCCAACACCTTTGTTTGTGTTTATATCCGTTATTCGTCACGTTTTTTAGTCGTCTTGTTTTTTCACCTCCTCTAGATTAAACCTACTTTTACAAGGGCTACTTTTAGAAGGCTACTTTTAGACGGGCTATTTTTATCACTGTGACATTGGGAGTACATCTGGAGCAATATGCACTGAGATGGAAGACACTTTGAGGGACTGGAGACGGTGTGTTTGTGTTTTTGTTTGCGTTTGTTTGTGTTTTTGTGCTTGAAATATGTGTTGTGATTTCATGGGTTGCCTGCTTAGAGTGATAAATTGGATAGATATAAACTCAGCCAACGAAGAAGGAGATGATGGTTATGCTAAGAATAGAGCATTGAGGAGTTAGGAGGAAGATCTGTTTTGTTTCGTTTTCGTTTGAAGAAAAACGTTTTATATGTTTTCCATTTTTGTTTACTTCCATTGCCGTTGTTTTCAACCTGCATTACACATCAACATCTGCTCATATCCTTCCCTCTCTCCTCATTCCACATATTTGCTTTTGTGAGGCTGGTAGGTGACCAGCAGACCAATAGACATAGCCTCAGAGGGGGAGAAGTAGGGGTAGCCCGATGTATAGAAAGACACAGCCTACTTGGTTACGTAATCATCTATCTGAGCAATGTTTCAGCCTCTTAATTGGCATCTCAGACTCTTTCTTGATCACCTCAAATATTTAGAGCTCATCAAAGGTGTTGAATATGATAGTGTCTTCATCTCCAAGTATAAACTACAAACCAGACTTGTTGATACGGCTGAAGAGTTATACCGTTCCTAATGCACTCCTGAGCAGTTGCCGAAAGTAGAAAGCCAAGTGTTGAAGCCAAGTGTTGTGGATATTATCATAGCCGAAGGGGGTTGACAAAGGGAATTTGGATATTATAAGCAGGCAGATGAGCTACAAAGAAGGTCAAATATTATCAACCAGGTCATACCACAAACTGTGATAATATCTCTAAGTGGTCAGGAGTGTGGATATTGTGTTGAGTGATGGCAATTAGAGATCGTGAATGGGATGTCTCGATACTTGAGGCTATTTGGCTATCATGGTTAAGATGGTTTAGAGCAATACTTGGTTGAACAAAAACACCATATACTGTTTTATCGTCCCATTTGATTTCTATCGTACATTAAAATTCGTCATTGCAATACTTGTAGTCATCTCATTGCTCCATTTCAAATTGCTACCTACTCACATTGACCTCAATATTCTTCCACTTGCCTTCATCTGGTTGATTCGACATCAATACAAAACTGAGATATTGACCTCAATTCTTAAGAATGCACTGCTATCAAATCTACGAGGCAATTGCCTAGAACAGAGCTCCTATTGAACTCGTCATAACAATTTGTCTAGAAACGATCAAATTGGAAGGATTACAAAACGCTGAGTTTTCTAGGTCTTTCATAGACCTAATCATACCCTCCAAACTAGCTACCCAGCCTCACTCTAGCCTTAGTTCTAGTTCTAAGGTCACCCAACAACTCCTCTTAGCACCAATCAACGGTCTACTGTAGACCCAGAACTAATCCAAGAAGCAGCCTCGTAACGAAGGGTGATTTCCAGACCAATTTTCAGTTGTCAATGCTCCAAATAGTGCGGATAGAGCAATTTTCTCCATTTCTCTCGACTTCTCCTGATTTTCCCACAATTTTCTAAATATCCTGATTAATCACATAAACAGACTGTAGTTGTCTACAATCACCACGGTCTCAGTCTCTCACCTTCTACTCCCACAGACTCTTTACCAGACCAAATCCGAAAATCCGAAATGTGGCATTCCGACACCGATTTGCTTACGTAATCCGCTTACGTAATCACGTGGACTCGTGCTCTTGCCTTGACCCGATTGGGAAGTTTGACCCTCCAATAGGGCAAGGAACACACAAGGAGAAGCTACTTCCACCTGGAACGGCTTCTTCCTCCTGGTAGAGTTTCATTCCTCCATACCCCACATTATGCGCGTATAACCGAGTCCAACTTTAGTGTGGGAGTTGGGTTATCTCCCAGGAACAAGAGGTACTTGCTGCACATCACTCTAGAAAGTGACACAGACGTCGCACAGACAAACGGAGAACAGCATTCGAGTCGCCCAATCGTCCTCTTCAAGCAGATATGTTCAAGTTCGCAGGGAGACCTCTCAACCGATTTTGTAGAGCCACCCCCCTCTACTCCCCTCCCCTAACCCTGCGCACTGAGTCACTTCCCAACCAGCACCGAGCCACCGCAGTCCAGTATAAACCCAGTCCGATCCGAGCTTTCCACGACACCAAGAAAATCATGTCTGCCGTTCCCTTCAACACCGATAAGGCTCCCAAGCCTGTTGCCGCTTATTCCCAGGCTGTCAAGGCGGGTGGTGAGTATCCCCAGCGAATGCGAGGCAGTGAGTGCGAAGCACGAACTGACCTAGCACTACGAACACTACTCACTGCGTTCGTAGTGTGGTGAACTTGACATGAGCACTGCAATGCAGTTCAAGTGATAGAGAAGAGGAAGAGTCACTTTATTAGACTGAGAGTTCACTTATTGGATTGATCAGATGAGGCATTGTCACATGGCTGGTGGTGATGACGGAAGACAACAGTAGATCTGTGTCTTGATGAATATCATTGCAACTCATTGCCGATGGTCAATTGAGACATTGGCTTCATTCCCAATCAATTGCCAGTTCATTGGCCTCATTCCCAGCTCAATTGAGAGATGTCAGCCACCCAGTTTGCTCACAACATCCGTGCAGTAACTGAGGGTGAACGTGGGTGAACGTGGGGGTCAATGCCAAGCTTTCATTGTCTGTTGGTGATCTGGTGACCGGGGCTGAGTTATAACCAGGTGACTGGATTCAATCCTTTGGTTCTTCCTCCATGACAAGTGTCCTCTGGTTACTTTTGAACGAGAGGTGACTTAGAGGAGTGCCAGAGCTGTCAGTAGCTGTCAATGGGTCAGTGGCTGTCAATGGGTCAGTGGCTTCAATGGTCAGCGACTTCATTGATTCAATGGCTTTGTAGTCCCGCTTTGAAGCACCATGATCACCACTGAAAGCTACTGGTAGTCTGACAGTTGCTGGCTTTTGAGCTACTGATGGTCCTACACCAATTGACACCCTCAGCCACCTCAGTGAATGTCTCAAGTGCCATCCCTCTCGTTGAGCACCTCCATCAGTCCCAATGACCAATTGTTCTGTTGTCATGGTATTCTCTATGCAGTGATAACAGGATGATCGGCTATTGGGGTTTGGTAGGTGGCTTTGGTTCTCAGTGGCTCTGTGTTCTCAGCGGTCAAAGTGCTTTCAGACGTCTTAAGGGTCTCAGTGACTCTTTCTAGTCTCACTGGCTTTGACTAGTTCTCTACTACCGTCAAGTTCTGCCGCTCGAGACCTACGGCCTCTCTCTACTTATTGGGTCCGCTCAGACCTTCGGCCTTCGCTACCGTACTAATATAGGCTTCCTCTACGTCTCCGGACAGGTCCCCCTCAAGCCCGATGGATCCAAGCACGAGGGCACTCTCCAGGAGCAGACTGTCCAGGTCCTCGAGAACCTCAAGAACATCATTGTCGAGGCCGGCTCGTCCTGGGACAAGATTGTCAAGGTGACCATCTACGTGACCGACATGGGCAAGTTTGGCGAGATCAACGAGGTGTACGCCAAGTACTTTGACCAGCACCGGGCCGCCCGAACCACCATTGGCGTTGCTGCTCTGCCTCTCGGCTTCCAGGTCGAGATGGACGCCGTTGTCCTCGAGTGAGATGAGCCTCAGGGCAAGTCCATGCTTTAGCCCGAATATGATAACAAGTGAACAAGTGAACTGTAGTGATGTATCAGTACTAGTAGTTTCGAAGGCTCACATCTTAGGAGCAAGAGCAGTATGATGATCACTTAGTCATAGTCGAGAGAGTGTTGCAAGTTTGATCTCTCATTCTAATTACTAAGGAATCAGTCTCCAAACTTTTATTTGTGCCGAAAACTGATGGTTTAATTAGTTATCAATGTATAGATATGAGATATTCTGTCCTTTTGTCTTAGCCTCAATGTATGTATCAAGTTCGAGTTTCTAGTCTTTGGAACGAGACTACTGGTACGGCAAGTAATCACTGTCGAAGTTCATGTCTGATCCCATAACGGAACTCGCTAAATTGATAGGTTTGGTGTCAATAAGTCTTCCTATCTCGACTCACAAGACAGTTCTAGTTTTTGTTATACTCGTTCTAGATTTCGAGTTCACTATAGCTTAATGAGAGAGTGAAACTAGGAGTCAAATAAATCAACATCCAATAGCATCACCGACATGAAACTAATACCCCTGAGTTCAGCGCTCTCGTCTGATGATTTTGATACCGCCAACGGTGCAAATCAGAAATTTCAAAATTTTCTATTTGTTATAGCTTAATTACTAGAGGTCGGATAAATACATACCCAAGAGCGCCATGCACTCAAGAGTACTACCGTTGAATTCAGCTCTTTCTCCTGATCATTTTAGTACCTCTAACGGGTCAATTCTGAGGATTCAGGTAATTGCTTCTATATGACTGGCTATAGCTGAACTAGATATAGAGTAAAATTAGATGTAGAAGTACCACTTATGGGCTCAGTGACATGTCCGCCTTTGAGCTGTTCGATTCTATGATTACATAATGGCTAAGAGTGGGTATTGTTCAGTCTATTGTATGTGAAGCAAGAGGGAGAGACTGTCTTAGTAAGGGTTATCACTGTAGAAAGGGTGTAACGGAATTCGAGATTGTGGAAAAGGCGAATGCGGAATTCGAGACTGTAGAAAGATGATTTAGCTGTCCCAAGTCATCCACACCAGTTTTAGTGGCTCCTCAGACGTGTTATCGTGATCTCATGAAGGGTATGATAATCTGGTAACAAGTGTAGACACAAAATGAGTCATACAGGGCTCCAGAAGCTCTTTGAAAGCATATGAATGGCTTCCTTGCCACCTCTAGTCATCAGCAAACCCCCTATATCACCCTTGGACCTCCTGGTGGATGAAAAGTTGATGGATTGGTTGATGAAAGTTGACTTTGAGAGTGGTGTTTGTTTAGCTGCGTCATTATGCATTCAGTCATAGCTTAATTTAGTGAGCTTTTTACTTGGGAGTTACTTAGCGTGATAGTCAGAAACTGCTCTCTCTACAAGCACACCCCGAATTGCAATCCTGGTTCATTGGCTACCATTATTAATTTAACAAGATACTCGCACGTTTTCAAATGAATAACCCATCAAGGATTCAAACGCTACTCTTGAATTTATTCCATCTATTTTGTGAGAGATTCGAAAGTGCCAAACACCTAGGAGACTATAGCTTACACAATATGGTAGAAGACATTTGACAAAGCTACATTGAATGGACTCTCCACACCCTCACCACTTCATTGTCCTTTGGTAGGCTCTTTGCTCCTGCGTCCCTGCATGTGGACAAGGACTTCACTCTCTACTTTAAACTGGAGATGTTTTAGGGGAGCTCTTGAGGAGCTCTCGGATCTAACTGTAACTGACACTATCAGTTTCAGCTGAAATAGACGGTTATAACGGTAAACTTTTGACTGTGATTGCGTCTGTATTCGTTTGGTTACAGACGTCTTTGAAAAGCCAGACTTGCACCCAGTGACATGCCAAGTGTTGTGCGTTTGAGAATGATGTTTGATCTTGAATGGTTATATACAGGCGTGCTCCCACCTCGACTGGAGACAAGATACAGCCTATACAACTACTGACACCAACATCTAAGAACTTTGACAATCGATACAATCAAGTTCCTACGCCAGAACCAATATCACCCCAGTTAGGTTCACCTATCACATCAGTAAGTACCCTTCAATTCTACAAGGATGCTAATTCCTTGACACTATTGACATTCTGGGATAGATGAGGGTGCTTCTGCTAACTACAACTGTATATCCTATCAAGTCCTAGATGCTGAATGCAGATTCAGGCACTTCACCTACAATCCATGTTTTCCATTAATTAGCTTATAAATAACACCCCATTGCTCACTCATCAGCTCCCTCCTGCTCACACACTACTATGATAATACCCATTGAAATCCAGTCTCGTCGTCAAAAACTGCACATCTTCATCTCTCACCGTTCGCAGCACTCTCAGAAGACTCACAACTCCCTGCTCAAACCCTCGTTGAACCATGGCGATTTGTTCAGACAGAGTGTTCAATCTCTCGTTGTAATCGTCTCCTGCAGCACCTGTCAAAATCTGGTACTGGATCTCAAACACTCCATCTACCAATCCGCTCATTTTGATAGCGTGTTTGAGTAGCGAATGCAGATCAGCTACCAGATTGTCTGTATGCAACAGTCCCTTGTTCATGATATCCTGTAGAAACTGCTGATGGAGGTTCTGAAGCTCATCCACGGTCACTTGAGCAACGAGTTTCTCCTGCAACTTTGTCCAACTCGTCTCAATCACCTCAAAGATGATATAGTACTGCAGTTCGTTGATAAAGTGGATCATTTGAGCCATAGCTAGTCTCAGAGGAGGCCAAATCGTCGTCAGAGAATTATGCGAGTTGGCAAACGACTGGATCCGCATTCGTCTCCATCCGTTATTGAGAGCATGAGAAACCCGTTTGATTCGCCACAAAAAGTTGAAAATTCGAAGATACGACTTTTTCTCCATGTTTCCCATGAGAATGCCTTCCAGAGGAGGCTGCAGGTGGTACTCGAGCGTGAAAACGTCCCATCCTAGCGCTCCATGACCCAGTTCGAGAATTCGGGCGTCCAAATTCCGCAAAACCCATTCTTTGTCGAATCTGGCATTGCTTTCTCGAATAGAAGCTTCCAGAGCAGACGTCAGATCGTGTCTGAAGAGGGTGTTACTAGGACGAGCAAGAGTAGGGCTGATGTTGTCCAACAGAGTCTGAAAGAAATCTCCTTGACCAATCAGAAGATACGACTTGATTCCCTGAAGATGATCGTCCAAATGGAACTTGTCTCGGAGTACTCTATTGAGATAACTCACCACTTCCTGGTATATCGAGTCCACCAGCTTCTTCAACGACCCACACACTCTCAAGTCTGTAATTTCCTCCGCTGTAAGCTCCACTTTTCGTCTCTCCACCCAGTCAGACAAGCCACAGTCGACCCTGACAAAATATAGAGACTTTCCAGTTGCGAAAATTTGCCTGGCAACTTTTTCAGGAATATACTCTGGGATATTCTCCTTGTCAAACTTGAACAGCCCGCTTCGATCGCCTCCCTTACCCTGTCTGATCAAATCCTGGTACTCAGCGTCAGATTCGGGTGTACTGAAGGTGACAAAAAAGTCCCCATACGGATCATTCAACACTCCATGACTAAGCCATTGTCTGAGAATGGAGTTCCAGGAGGAGGATATGAGAATGAGAATTCTTGAGGCAAACTTGGAAACCGTCTCTTCTCCGTCAAAAGTGAGTTTATAAACGACGCTCAAAATCTGACCTCCAAGAAGACCGCTACAGTCTCTCAATAACCCAAACAAAACTCTCAGAGCTAGGGTTGCTTCTTTGAGTAAAAGAACACACCTTCTCAAAGTCACATCTCCCTTGTTTCGAATCTCGCTTTCGAGCACAGAAACGACACCGAGATAGTTCCGTAATTCCTGCTCAACCACTCCCTTTAAAGCTTGAGCGGTCAAACCAGAAGTAGGAGTATCCAGATACTCTCGAATCCTCCTATACAGTAAAGCCGGTTCCAGGGCTTCACTCACCAGACTCACCAGCTGAATCGGCATGTTTTTGTCCATCTCTATACCTTCAGAAGTCCACTGGTAAGACTTGGTATGCAGACCTTGAATGATATAGGGAATGTCATGCAACAGAGGAGTGGAATAGGGGTCCTGAAGGGGGTCCATAGTGGTGGAGGTGTTGTCACGTGACATTTTAGCAGCCGTCTGGGTACTCTTCTTCTTTTCGTTCACCTCTTCCAACACCTCTTCAAGTACGTTTAGTCCCCCACCTTGTAGTCTCTCTTTCAGCCTTTCCAACGGCTCAATCAGCCCGGATCCGTTGCCAAATTGGTCCAGCAGCACAGACAGCACATTCAGGAAGTTGTTGACACCTGGCAGAAACTCAGGAGCAGCCTTCTGGACTTTCAGTAGAACCTCGTCGTACTCGTGACCGTTCGTGTGTCCAGCCCACACCATGTCGTGCACGTGATTCAAAATGTCGTCATAGTCGGACAAAGACAGCACCGGGTCCTTGGGCAGAATCTCGTTCAACAGCCAGTCGAGGGAGTCGCGGTGGTCCATGGTGGTGGTGATGAGTGTGAGGAGTGATAGAGTTTGGAGAAAGAAGGGGATGCAATATCAAGGTCTGGGGAGTGTTGTTGGAGGGCAGGTAATAGCTTGGGTGTACTAATTCGGTGTCTATGAGCACATTGCTTGTTTCAGAATCCCAATTGAAGCATTATCGGTGGAGTTATGGAGGTGTTGGTGTAGTTGAGTATGCAGTGCAATAGTTAGAAAGTTTGTTAGCTCCGTCAAGTAAATATGCAAGATGGGGATGACGCGTTGGAGAAGGGAAAAGCGCGTTTTGAGAAGATATAAATGGGTAGGTGGTTATTTTGGGACAGAATATTAGTTTTTATGGCTTGTTTAACTGAATTTTCTGATGCAATGATCTTTTTATGATGCCCTAAAAATGTCACCTTAATTGAGGTGGATGATGAGGCAGGCATAACTAGATGGGTATTTATGCTGTCGAGTTAAGAGCTCCACTATTAAGTTCGGCTTGAGCTGACGGTCATTTTGGTATAAATATCGGGGTATTTGGGTTATTTGTGTGATTACGTAATCATGCTGTTATTTGGAATTTGGAGGTTATAGAAGAGCAGGGGTGTGGATATGAGCATTTTGTGATGCTTGAAACACTTCATTGTTTGTTCTGAACAGTTTTTCATTTTTGGCCATTGACATATCTTCTGATTGTCTGGTTCCGTTCCCAAGGCTATGGACGGTCTATTTTGGTCTCACAACAGAAGCCCCAAAAATTGAAGAGCTTCAAAATGAGCAGAAAATGAAAGAATGACCTGACGAAAGAAGAATCATTTTGATGACAGTTGCCAAGCTCCAATTGACTCAGAAAGTCACCTGTTGAATGGCCAAGACTTTTGCACAAGTTACAAGTACAATAGAAGTGAATTGTGAGGTTACATCTGCAAAAGAGGAAGAAATGAAAGAAGTGAGACCGGATGAAACACTACTTGTACATCTCAAGACTTGTAGCAGAGAAAGTCGTATTGAATAGTTTGTACGAAGCAAGTGCCTCAGTGAATATGAGGTTTATAAAAAGGTCAGATGAGCCCAACTCAAAGCTACCAAATCATCCCATGACTAGTATCAAAGTGACCGCCGCGAGTTGCTGAATACAATGGTGCTACTCCCACATTGGTATCTCTACTGCGTCACTTGCAATCGACAAATCTCCAAAATCTCGAAATAAGGTGGACACAATTAATGAGCCGCACGGCTGGGGGTGGGGTTTGGCCCATTCAGAAATGGGGTAGGAAGTGACCTGGATGTGTGAGTCTTTGAGGGGATGTTTGGGTGGCTGACATAAAGATACAGTGAGATTTTCAACTCAGTGGGACCATTATTTCGGGAGTCAGTGCATCTGTTGTGTTTAGTCAATTTTCTTAAAGCATCCTAACTAAGTGTTTTTCTCTTAACAGCATACTTCAGGCAGATACAGCTCCCAACTGGATACTTGCCACCTAGTAAATTTAAATAGAGAACGCTGAGTCAAAACATTCAACCCGACAGTCTTCTTAATAGCACACATTTATCACATCCTCTCATGCCCTTCACAATGAAACTAACTGGATACTGTTGTGTTGACTTCTTCATAATGGTATCAATGGACTGTTCTCAAATATGTATACCATAGGGACAAGGAAACATAGTTGGCTTAACTTGCAAAAGATCTACAAGTTCATGGACACAAGTTTGTTCATTATCTTACATGGTTCAACCACCTACACTTGTCATTTCATTCTTCATAATTCATTAAATAAGCAAACACCTATCTTCTCGTCTTCCCCTGTTTTATCTCATATTAAACTTCTTTCTGGCCATCTCGATGAACATCTCCAGACCTCCTGCCTCCTCGGTCTCCTTGACCATTTCCGCGACAATCTCGTTGCTCAGCTTGTCAACACCATACGCGTAGCCGTCCATGTAGGGTCCAAACATCTTGCCCTGTCGTCTAGGCAACGGCTTCTTTTTGATGTAGCCGTCGTTCAAGCCCACAGCAAACATCTTCATGGCCGACTGTTTGTCTTCCGGAGACAACAGCATCGCCGCAAACGCCTCCCGCAGCTGCTCAAAGTCCTCAGACGTGTCGTCCCCGTACATTTTGTCGTCCTCGGGATCGTCGTCCATCTCCTCAAACTGCTTTCGGATATCGGCGGGTGTTCTGGGAGGACCGGCGACAAAGTTGGGATCTCTCACCCACACGTCCTCAGAGTCGTATTCGGAGTCATCGTAGTCCTCGTCATCATCGTAATCCTCATAGTCATCTTCGTTATCAGAGTAGTCGTCAGAGCCCTCCCGGTTCCACCTCTCAGTTCCGTTCACACACAGGTCAGAGTAATAGTAATCATCACTCACCGGTTTAGGAGCTGGTTGCTCACACTTGCCACACACACAGGGCGTGGGTCTTGCTCCAAACCGAGACACCTTGTGGATGATCTCTTCCAGAGAAGTGTAATCGGCTGACATGACAAACATGTGATCTTCGACGGTCACAGACTCGTAGAGGTTCGAAAAGGGAGCCTTAATGGTGGTTTTTCTCTTCGACTCTTGGATAGGAATATAAATGGACGCCCACTGAGCGTAGGAAGAAGCAATGTTAGTGTACTGGTTCTTCTTTTGCAGCTGAACAAGTCGCTTTTCCAGACGTCCAAAAACCATCTCAGAAAGAGAGGCAAAGGAAACCTCTTTTTTGTCACTCAAAAGAGGAACAATCAGATCCTTCTCATGGTCAATCTCACAAATATACGTCTTTCCAGTGAGCAAGTCAACCACACCTTGACCAAACCGCTGATCAATAGTCACATATCTATCCATCTTATGCTCCTTGAGACCCCTCACAATAGCATGACGATTGTGGTTAGGAAGAGTCGTCATGATAGTTCCCATAGTCGGGAAAGAAGACCGACAAGCAGTCAGACTCTGAGTATCGACCTTTTGAGGCAAATCGGAATGTCCATAAAGATAATACCGAGAAGCCCACTCGAGAAGACGCTGTTTACCCAGATCGACCCAGAGTTGCACAAAACGACCCTCAAAATACAGGTAAAAGTACCCGTTGTAGGACACAAAGTTGTCGACTATGACATCCCAATAATCATAGTACCGAGAAGGCCGAACTGGAGGAAGATACGTGATGACAATATGTCGCATCTGTTTTGTAGGCTCCACGTAACCCAGGTAACTGTACGAATGTCCAGTATCGAGAA
The DNA here is from genome assembly GCA_001600195.1 of Yarrowia keelungensis. Lineage (NCBI taxonomy): Eukaryota > Fungi > Ascomycota > Dipodascomycetes > Dipodascales > Yarrowia > Yarrowia keelungensis. The sequence goes on along the minus strand of BCJD01000006.1, from coordinate 567,715 downwards.
ACTTCAAAACCAGAGCTCCAGCCGATCCAGGAAGAAGTTTCAGGAACGTTTTTCCGTCATCACTCTGGGGAAGAAACTCCACAGCCTCAGTGTCGTCTATAAGGAGGGTTCCTCGTTCGTCTTTTTCACAAGACGGCTTATGGATCAACCACTCGAAATCAGTTTCATCCCAGGCACACTCATCACAGTCACCTTCGCCGTCAAAGGTGTTTTGCATGCGGACATGCAGCAACAGGTCGTTTTCGGCAATACACGTGACTCGCTGGGTCTTGTCCGCGGACTTGATGACCAATCCGGAAGGAGAGACCACGGAAAACTGCCGTTTTGAGGCCGGGGCGGGGTACTTTTTATGGTTTGGCTTTGTGTAACCTGAGCGGCAGGTTTCGAGGGTTTTGAGGCTGAGCTCGATTCCGGGACTTTTGACACAAAAGCCGTCAACAGAGTTTCCTGATGGTAAGGGGTAAGGAGAGCCCTGGAAAATGGGGCTTTTGGTAGACAGCACGTCCTTGGCCTCATTCAGGTTTGTGATATCTTTAGGTTTCAACAAGGTCATGTCCTCCTTGGACTGCATGGCCACTTGGAGGTCGGAGAAAAGCTTCCATTTGAAGGAAAACCCTTTAACGAGAGCCTCGGCTGTTCGCTTTGTGGTCACAAGCGCACACTTATGCCACGTGTCGTTCCCCACATCTGTGTCGTTCAAAGTGAACCAAGGCACTCGTTTGAGCACCTTCTCCTTGATCAGCGAATCGTCCAGCTTGGTGAGCGTCTTGTGGAACGATTTGCACGTGTTTCGCAGGTTCACGAGCTCCTCCAGCTCAAACCTGGCGAAGAGTTTCCTCTGCAAGTCTTCAGGTAGTTTGTCCATGAGGTGTGGAGTGCTGTAGAAGTTGACAAGTTGATTGAGTTGAAAGTTCAAGATCAATTAGTGCAAGTGGAAAGTTTAAACGCGTAGTAGGGGAGATGGGGAGGGCTGATTTGTGGGGAAATTTGTGTGACAAGAAGGGGAGTTGAGGGTACCATTGTGAGCAGCAAAACGAGGGCTACATACTGGTATACTTGTTGATCTACTTTGTCTCACAATATTTCGTTTTAAAACGGCTTTCGTCTCATTGGATATGACGCGTCAAATTTAGTAACCAGCCCCTTGACAGTGGGACTTTAGGTGGGTTCCAAAGGGGGGAACGGATGGCGATCTGGTCGACGAATTGTGGTGTATTTTTTGTCCAGTTTTTTTTTTCCCCCAAATTTTCCCCCCCCCCAAAACTGTACTCAACCAACAATAAGGGGGGACCCTTACTAATCTTCGGCTACGTGTCAAATTTAGGTTGTGGGTTAGGCTGTGGTTAGGTTGTGGTTTTGTTAGGAATTAGTTGAAGGAAAAGTTGGCTGGGGGTGGTTTTTTGGGGTTGGACAGGTGCTAGGAGAGTGGGGGGAGTGGCAAGTGGATGAACGAGCCGTCACAGTAGTATTCAAGGAACTGAAGTGGCTATTGTGAGTCTGGAAGATGTTCTTTTTATGGTATGTTGAGATGGGGTTAAGTAATGTTTTGTTAAGCTTGATGGGTGATTTGAGGCACACTTTGACCATGGTATTGCTCAACTGGGACGTTTCTTTTTCTTTTGATTAGCAGTTCATAAACACGAAATGTCAGCTCTTGGAATATGCTATACCCAATATACTGCATAGAGGATCGTACTGTTATTCACATTAACCCATTTGACTGACTCTAGAAGCCCTGTAGACGATCACAACTGATTCAGTTGATATTTCTTTCCATTTGTTAGCATTAGTTGGGACTTCAGATTACTGCCAACCCTCATTTTTAAACCTGGGGATTCAAATCCGGTGTTCCAGACTAGCTGCAAACACAATAAGTTGACCAAATTGAAGAGTAGCTCAATTCAAACTGAATGATATAATAACATCTAACTACTGCTACACTGACAAGTGCTCAAATTGGACAGAACTCATTGTCACATTTTGTTTAGCATTAGTTGGGACATAAGAAGCAGTCTCAAGTGAATCAATTTCCCAACTGTTCTTGAGGCAGGCACCTGCTTCAAATACCTTGGAGTAGTCTTTGGACACCCAGAGGAAGTCACCCAGGCGACCAAGAAATGGATTTTAGATATCAGACAAAGCGTCAAACGAGCTGCCCTGGGCGGGCTGGCTACTAGATCGAAGACGTGGTACATGAACACTTTCGTGTCATCCCAAATCATGTACCGTGGACCATTCAACACCCCAACCCAATACGATATCAACACACTACAGCAAGAAATGGAGGACAGATGCCGCTTTAAACCACAGTCTAGCTCGCCGAACCCCAGAGCTGAGCATAGCAGAGCGGCCATAGTKGCACCCACATCACGAGGGGGCTTCGGTCTTTGGTCCCTACCTCACAAACTCCAAACCGAACGCGCCAAACGGATCACACGACTCGTGCATGTGGAACTGGCAGAAGATGATAAAGTGAGTATGAAGGATGTATCTCCGGTATTGATCTACATGTTAAGCAACGTTTCATACCTGAAGAACTCAGGATGTCCCATTAATTTGCGGCAGCTGTGGTCCTCAGAGGAAAACCGGTGGCTTGACAGGGTGGTCTCTAGAGATGTGGTAGATTGTGTAAGCTYGTATGACAGTATCTTCTTTGCGCGTAAGGGACGCTCCCACATGGACCACACCGACCCCAGCCTTCTGGCGGGCTCGACACGCACCCTCCGACCACGCTTCTTCGCTGGCCACCCTCACCTTGGGGATCCACTAAATGACGACCTCATTTTTCAGGATCGCCTGGCCACCAAGATGAAACACGGAGATGACATCATCAGCTTGGACTCCAAAGCAACCATCAAGAAATTCTCACAGGCAGACCCCGTTCGAAACCCAATTATGCGGGGGAGCCAYGTCCTGGAGTCATCTTACCTCGATTTCTTCATCAACCGRGCTTTCATCCGCCACTACCATGAAGCCGGTCCTCGATGGTACCCTGATGATTCCAGTACAGAGAGAACAGCCACATTTCGTACACACCTCGAACGTACGCTTGATAGCCTTAATGGACTCTACCTCAAGAACGTGGAAGTGGCGGAGATTTTCCACAAGTTCATAGGCAACAAGCTAGCTTTCGTCCGATCAAATTGGCTCCTATCCGATTTGAGAACAAGCTCGTTCCAGTACAGAAATGGAGGCTGTGGCGCATGCAAAGCTTCAGAAGACACCATCTCCACTACAGAGGATTCTGATGGATCGATGACGGAGCATCTCTTCGTGCACTGCCCCACAGTTAGAAACATCTTGAGCTCGCTTGGAGTCCCATTGCCCGAAAGTATTCTATACTACMTGTATAATGTCRACAACACACCCGATGCACACTCACCAGTCATCCTCACTCATTCGCGTACCCCCTACTTGGTATATGCCATCTGGAAGATGGAACGCCACCTACGCACAGAACCCCGAGACATGAGTAACCAGACAAACCAACACTTCCACCGAGACCGCATCCAACACATTATACGAGATACTTTTGAGGCCGACAAACGGAAAGCTAGACAACCTGGCCCGGGGACCCCCTTTTCCCCAATGCCAGGGCTGCCTAGGCGTGACCAAGCTGATCAGGGGATAACCTAGGAGGAACATTATGACTATTATGTAAAAAAAAAAAAA